>JAFEMH010001378.1:0-483783 GCA_022495995.1 Adenophora triphylla var. japonica
TGGTTTGCTTTTTTCTTTGAGCACCCTTTTGGACATGCTGAGGGGCACGGCAAAGCCCTCTTGCCTTGCTGAGGTCCTTGGAGGACATGGGGAGATGGCTGAGACGTCTCCTGGGGAGAAGCTGGGCTGGCAGAGCTTTACCTTTGTTTTTGATAGTATACAGCCGGAAGGCTGTGAGCTCCTTGTACTGCCCTTTGAGTTTGCCCTTGAGAGGTATAAGTTTCCTCTCTTTGCTTTCCCTTTCTTCTTGAGCACACACTTTCCTTTTGCAATTGGATTGATTTGATTTTTACCTTCGCAGGTATGGGCGTTGGAGTTCTTCCATGTCAGCGATGTGGCGACAGCCGGCGGAGTACGTCGGGGCGTATCCGGTCATGGCGCTTCCTGGTCCAAGCATGCCCGAGAGAAGATAAGCTCCAGGGGGCCCGTACGACTCTCGTAGATACTGGATTGCCTTCCTTTGACGGAGGCTGAGACGGATGAGAGGATGATATTTTATCCCTGGGATCGTTTCGAGGTGGCGCAGCTGAAGGGCGCTGAGATTTGGACTGTGCAGCGGAGGATTCTGAGAGGTCTGACCTGCGATGCCTATTATCTGGGAGAGAGGGTGACGCGCCAGCATGGCGTGAATTCGCCTTTGATGACACCGGTGGAGCCTCCCGCCGATATGATGCACCCGAGTGACAGATCTGTGACCTGGGATGATTACCGAGCCGGCCGGCACTTCTCGGATTTCGTAGCGATTGAGCCATATCCAGTATTTGTTTTGAGGAGGCTGAGGATGCCCCAGGTTCTGGATAGAGAGGGGCTTGGGATCCCGCGGTACCCTCGGACGGATTTTTCATATATCCAGGATGGGGTCCGATTGAGGGTGCAGATCCCTCAGCCCGAGCGGCTTCCACGAGCTTTCCGGCCTCGTCCGGGTATGAATGTACGGCTTCTCTTTTCCACCTTTCTTTCTTTTGCTTTTTTCTTTTCTTTCCTGTCATCATTTTTCGCTTCAACTGTTTCTGACGCTTTTGCTTTTGTGCAGTTTTTGGAGGTGGTCGTCGAGAAGCTGACGAAGCAAGTGATCGGAGCTAAGAGATTTATCAGGAGGATGGTCTCTTGCGGGGCTCCTCAGGCTAGAGCGAGGCGACCACGGCCGGCGCCTGTCAGGCGGGAGGCTTCCCCTATTCGTTCAGAGACTTCTTCAGAGACTCCTCTGTCTCCTCTCATTGATCCCCGCGTGGTGCTGCCTTCGGATCACGTCATTCTCGGGGATCCACACGGGCAGGGACACGTTTGGCAGCATGGTGGGTCATCTTCGTACGTCCAGGAGTCCGACGCCTTCACATTCGGAATACTGATTTTTCGCAGATCTCGGCTTGCCCTATCAGAGCGTGCCGGTTGGTCCTGATGAGCCTCTTTCTGGAGACGAGGACGATTCTGAGCCCGAGATTTTCAGGGCTCCTGAGGAGGCGGGCCCGAGTCGCAAGAGGGACCGGGGACAGACGTCAGGCGCTGGGGATTCTGATTGATTACCCCCTTTTATTTTTAGACTCGATTCTTCCGAGATTTTTGAGATTTGTACAGTTCCAGGCTTACATTTTTTCTTGCACATTTTTTTGCTCTTCTTTTTTTTTTTTTGGGATGTAATAATTTAGGATTATTTGTTACTCTATTTTTTTTATTTATTTTCTTTTTTTTTTTTTGCAATAACTCCCTTTATTTTTGGAATGTAATAATTTAGGATTTTATTTTTTCCATGAATGCAATGCAGTATGAATGCAATGTTGCATGAGCCTTGGTTTTTTGGCAAGGGTGTTAGCTGCTTTGGTATATGGACTGGTTTGGGAGTTTTTTTTGCACAGGTTTCGAGCAACCGGACGGAATATTCTTCTTTTGGTGTAGCAGCTTGGATTGTTGCAGTATTTTTCCGATGAATGACAATCATGTCCGCGCGTGAGGAGTCCTGCATCTAACATTGTCCTTTAATTTTGCTTCGTATCTGGTCTCACTTTATTTCAAATTCAAATATCCTCTTCAACCTCCACCAAACATCATTTTCTGGGAGAAAGAGAGAAAATCCATGGAAAACCTTAGAAAAGCTCCATCAAAATTGTCCCAAGAATCCCAAATGTCATTCTTCAACAAGTTCAAGGATTGGTCCCGGAGATTATGCATGAGAGGAGGTCCTTCTTTGAAGAAAGGTACAAGGTGAAGTGCTTATGGTCTCTCAAGGAATTGATTCCCGGACTACAATCTTCTGAGGGCTTCTTCCTCATTTTCGGGATACTAGAAGGCATGTTTTTTGCCTTTCCTTCAACGAGATGGTCCCAACCGTCGAAGAATTTCGGGCCTTGCTTGGAGGTCCGGAGGTGGGAAGAGATAGCGGTTCCTTTGCCCGGAGGGGCTTCTTTTGTTGACAGATTGTGCGTCCTCCTTCATCTTTCCCTGGAGGAAGCGCAAGGTATGATCCGTGGTCCCGACCATCTTGATATTTCCGGTCTCCCTGATAGGTTTAGGGGGCTTAGGTTTGCTTGACGATGCCTATTGGGATGCCTTTGCACTTTGCATGTTCGGGACCTTGCTCATGGTCTATTCTTTTCGGGATCCGTCATCGGTCTCGCCGGATGTAGTCGTTCATTGTCTCTTGGGCGTAGATGTTGTACCTCCGATCCTGGGGAGACTTTTCATGCTCTCGATAGGTCAAGCTACCGGGAAGCGGTATATGCACGGGGCAGCCCGTTCCTCTTGACCCCGTGGCCGATGGAGCGCTTGGGGATTCTTTTTCTGGAAACGCCTGACATGATCAAGCCTTTGACATTTGCCAGGAGGGGGTCACATGGATTTCAATGATCAGGGCTCATGGGAGCGTTGGATGGCTGGTCGCCAGACAGAAGATATCAAATGGTCAGTGCCTTGTTGGCGGGTGGAGACTCGCTGAGAGCCTCAGGACGGGTCTCATGTGGTTATGCTTCCGGGGCTTTCTCAGTCCAGCTTTTACATTCCGTCTTTGGTTCTGAGACAGTTCGGCTTGGAGCAGGTTCCTTTGGAGGACTTTGATGATATAGCCACCAGGGTGGTGGCTATTGTTTCTATGGATGATCCTTCGGTGTTTTCCTTTCTTTCCCGAGCATGGAGGTATGACGTCTTTCCTCCTCGGGTTATCCTCAGGCGTCCAAGACCGGTGTTCCTGACCACTTGGTACCTGGATTGGTACGAGAGGCATCTGGGAGAGACTCAGGTGGCTATTTTGAGGCGGCGTGAGGCCATTGTGGGTGTGGAGGACCTGACAGCTCGAGAGGAGGAGGCCGAGGCGAGGGCCAATCCTCATGACAGAGCTGAGACGCCGCAGCATCGACTATGAGGCTTATGTCAAGAGACAAGAGAGGAGGACTCCTATGCTACCAGCCAGGCTGACAGGAGATGAGAGATGACATTAGGGCTACTAAGGCCCCGACAGAGGCTGGTCTCGATAGATCATGTTCCTATACCAGAGCTTGGTAGGAGTGAAGACCGATATTTTTCATGTTCAGTAAGAAGAAGACTCGAAGGGGGAAGAAGAGGGGAGAGGCCAAGACGAGCGGCTTGGAGTGACCTTGAGGTTTCCGAGTATCCCTTTCTTGTCATGGCGCATACATTAGTTTGATTATGTATCTTAATTTCTTTTAGCAAAGTTACCAGCTTGTAGGAATGAATCGGGCTTAGACTCATCAAAAGCTTTTTAACTTGTAATGAATATTTGAATTGCTTCAGAGTTTTTCGAGACGCTTTCATGGTCTCGATCGATTGTATTGATGTCGAGTATGACTTTTATTTGTGTTTTAGACCGAACCGTTTTCCGCCGCCTACGTTCCCCTCATTTTGAGAAGCTGTGTCTTCGTAGTTCAACCCGGTTTTTTTTTTTTTTTTTTTTTGTTTTTCTTTTTTTTTTTGTTTTTTTTTTTTGCTTTTTTTTTTTGGTGCAACCTCCTGTTTTTTACCTAGGCCGCCCTTTTCGGGTTTTCAACCTAGTTGGGTATTACTCTTTTAGCACTCTTTTTTTTTTTGTTTCTCTTTTTTTTTTATGCGTAGTATCTGCGCAGCTTGTCACCATTCACTGGGTGTACAAAGGGATTCCCGCCGAGGTCCGCAAGTTGCATGGCTCCTCCTGAGAAGATCTGACGACGTATGGCCCGACCCAGACATGTGCTCCCATTTGCCGAGCGGGTTGACACGGACCTGGGGCTTTTCTTTCAAGACGAGATCACCTTCTCGGATCTCCCGATGTTTTACTTTATTGTCAAAGGCTCGCCATTCTTCCTTGGCAGGCTCTGATGTGTTCCATTGCTTTCAATCGGCGTTCATCTAGCAGGCTAATTCATCATGGCGACTCGGGAGCCATTCGACCTCGTTGATCCGCTTTCCAGCAAGATATACGGAGCGAGGGGATTTCCACCCGATTGGGAGCACGGCTTCCATTCCGTATGTGAGGGCAAACGGTGTTTCCCGCCTGCCGTCTCGATCGATGTTCTCGTAGCCCTGCAGAGTGCCAGGTGTAACTTCTCGGGCCAATCTCTGCCTTGAACAGCCATTTTCCGGATGATGTTTCCCCTTCGAAGTGGGATCCATTATCTGAGATGATTTCGGCTGGCAACCCGTATCGGCACATGATGTTCTCTTTGATGAAGAGGGCTACCTTCCTTGAGTTGAGGATTTTGTAGGATTTTGCTTCAACCCATTTGGTGAAATAGTCCACGGCTACCAGGACGAACTCATGGCCGTCATCGCTCGATGGTGTTATTTTGCCTATGACATCAATTCCCCAAGTGACGAAAGGCCAAGGGGTTGCTCATGCAAGATAACTCGTGGGGGAGGCAAGTGATTAAGATTTGAGTATCGCCGGCATTTGTCGCAGCGCTTTTGACGAACCGGATGCGCCTGCTTCCATGGAGATCCAAAAGTATCCCATTCTCAGTATAATTTGCATCAGGGCTCGAGCATTCATGTGGGGGCCGCAGGTACCACCATGTATTTCTCTCATGAGTTCCGTAGCCTCTTGTTTGCCGATGCATCGCAGGAGGGGGCCTTGATAACGCTTCTTGTATAGCATATTTCCCAAAAGAACATAATGGGAGGCGAGCCGCTTCAGGGCTGAGAGACTTTTCGCTTTGATTCCTTCTTTATATTCCCCATCTTCATTTTTGAAGGAGGCTTCTCCGTTCTTAAGGTACCGATAGATCCGAGTGTACTGTGGATCATCCGGCCAGCTCGGCTTCTGCTTCGATTTCAAAGCAATAAGCGGGATTTTCTCTTCTCCCGACTCCGAATGGTTTGACGGACTTCCCATCGGGTATTTCAACGAGGAGGCTAGCGTTGCGCAGCATCCGCAAATCTGTTGCGATCTCGGGGCAAGTAATGAAAGCCGATCTCCTTGAATTGAGTTACTAGCTCTTCCATGTAAGTGTGATATTTCTGCAGACCCGGTCCACGGTCTTCCATTTGTTAGAGACCTGATTGATGATGAGGGCAGAGTCACCATACACCTCCAATTCCTTGATATTTCTTTCAAGGGCGGCTTCCAATCCCGGCTATGCAAGCTTCATATTCAGCAGTTGTTGGTGACCTCGAAGTTCAACCTTATCAAGCATGGGGTGTGTTCGTCGGCAGGGATCGACTGTAAGCATTCCTATTCCGTTCCCCTTTTGTTTGACGCCCCATCGAAGAAGAGTTGCCTGCTATTTTCTCCTTCTAGAGCAAAGATTCCATCATCGGGAAATTGATGTTCAGGCCCTTGGGACTCATCACTTGGGAAATCGACCAAATGTTCTGCCATTATGCGTCCTTTTACGGATTTCCTCGAAACATAAGTGATGTCGTATTCAGCCAAAAAGAATGACCATTTTGCCAACCTCATAGAGATGGAAGGCTTGTCGAACAGATATTTGATGGGGTCTATCCTTGAGACGAGATGTATCGGGTGAGACCGCATGTAGTGTTTCAACTTTCCCACTACCCGCACTAAACCTGCGCAAGTCTTTTCGCAAGCTGCAGTAATTGAGTTCGCTTCCTTGGAGCTTTCGCTACGAAATAGATGGCGTTTCGACCTTGGAATCTTTCTTCTCTTGAGCTAGTATAGCCCCAATTGTTGTATCCGTGATGCTTAGATATAGCAAGAGTGGCTTTTGCCGATGTGGTGGGCAAAGAATCGGAGGATTCACGAGGTATGCCTTGATCTGCTCAAAAGCAAGCCGACATTCCGGGAGTCCATTTTGTGTAGGCATTTTTCTTCATCAACTTGAAGATCGGCTCGCAGATCGAGGTCAGCTGATTTACAAAGCGGCTTATGTATTGCAGTCTTCCCATGAAGGATTTTACTTCTGTCAGTGTCCGGGGTGGCTTCATTTCAACTATCGCCTTGATTTTCTGGGGGTCTACTTCAATTTCGCGTTCTGTCACCATATATCCTAGCACCTTGCCTCGTCTTACACCGAAGGTGCATTTGGCGGATTCGGGCCTCATGCCGCGGTCTCGAGGCGGCCGAAGAATTTTCTCAAATCAACAAAGTGTTGGCCATCTGATCCTCTGGAGTGTATTATCATGTCGTCCACATAGACCTCAATTTCTTTGTGGATCATGTCATGGAACAGAGCTGTAGCTGCCCTCTGGTACGTAGCCCCAGCATTCTTTAGTCCGAACGGCATGACCGTGTAGCTGTAGCTGCCCTCTGGTACGCATCCTCTTCTGCCATTTTGATTTGGTTGTAACCGGCAAAACCGTCGACGAAGGATTTAACTTCATGGTTGGCCGTGGAATCTACCAAAATGTCGATGTTTGGCAGGGGGAAATCGTCTTTTAGACTGGCTTTGTTCAAGTCTCTGAAATCTACGCAACACCGGATCTTTCCGTTGTCCTTGGTCACTGTTACTATGTTGGAAAGCCATGTAGGGTATTCAATGACCCTGATGAACCCTGCCCTGAGCATCTTTTCTATCTCCTCTTTCACTTGTAGGGACCATTCGGGCTTAATTCTTCTTAGCTTCTGCTTTACTGGCTTGACTTCTGGGTCGAGCGGTATTCAGTGCTCAACTATGGAAGGATCAAGGCCTGGCATATTGTAAGTACGCCAATCCAATTCGCAACCTTTTCGATGCATTTTAATATAATAAAACTGCATTAAGGGGCGTTTTGGTAAATTCCCGGCCTATCCCGAGACTTCCGGAAACGTTCCATGAGTTTCCCGCGAAGGAAGTACCTTTTGGTACATCATTCATGCCAAAGGACCCCTTGGGAATAAAACCCGCTGGACCTTTGGGTATTTTCCTAATGTTCCGTAAACCGGTTTTTGGCGCCAAAAGCGGCTGAGCCACCGTGTGTCACGCAACGCCTCGAGGCATGGAAAGTGGACGCGTAAGGTCGTGCGACATACTAAGGCAAAAAACTAACCGCAAACTTATAAATAAGACCCTCCCCCTCATTGAAAGGGGATCCGAATTCTAGCCTACTGTTACTCTGCCAAAATAGCAGTGTAACGAGCGTCCCAAGCACAAAACCTCTCTCTCTCCTACCTTCCAACCCACTAATCCCTCTCATCCAAACCCAATTCTCTACCTACACCAATTGGAACCCTTGGATCGTAGCCGTGAGATCTACAACGAAGAATTGAAGGATTCTATATCTGACTAGATATAGAATTCGTGGAATCAACAAGGGTAACAATTCCCTAACCCTCTCTCTCTCTCTCTCTCATTTAATTCCTTGCAATTTTATAGTTCTATTTTGTTTGGATTCGCAATCGATCCTAGCTATCTCGATTATCAATCCCAATCGCAATCTCTCGTTTAACTTGCATAGATTGTGTAATTGAGCTCATATTGATTGATTTGGTTGAATTTGGTGTTTGAGCCCCCAAGGGGGTGCTGGATCTACCCATATCCACACTCCCGGGTCGATTTGATGTTGTTTATGTTTTTCGTTCATAATTCAAATTTTGTTAATTAGATCTCGTATAGCTTCGTTAATTTCGAGTTCATATAGTGAGGTTTCTGCAGAAGGCTCATATGTGTCACGCGACACCTTCGTCCCCAAGTGATCCCGTGTCACGCGACACATGTGGTCATCGGTACGATGTGTCATGCGACACACATGACCCATCCACAGTGACTCTTTTCCTTTGTAATCTGCTCTAGTTTGTTTGTATCGTGGATGTGGCCTCCCTAAATAATGGGCTCACAATATGTAATTTCTCGTTTCATAATTAATAAGATGCATTTTATCACATTTCGTTTATTATCGATATTTGCACACACTTTGGATTTACTTGGATGTGTTTGATTGAAAGACTCGTCTATGGACGAGGCGTGTTAGGTGAACTCTCGGTTCTTCCCAACACGTAACCCGACCCCCGAACTCATGTTTTCTCTCTAAAACAAAGGTTTTCAATGTTTCCTCTTAAAACGGCGTGGCGACTCCTACTTTTTCCTAATTTCGGGCGAGCGCACATTTTCGCTGGCGACTACTGGGGAATTTCACTTGAAAACCCGTTTTCAAGTGTTAAGTGGGTCAAGCTTTCGTTTAGTCAAAACATCCAATGCATCCATGTTGTGTACATTATTCGATAATCATTTGTGATGCCTACATTTTGTTGATTATGGAACTTGTGAGCCCTTTGTGCTTGTGGTCATTTGTTGTGCATTGGTATCTCGTGTTGCTCTTGATATGGTAAAGCAGGCTGATTTGATGATTTGAGGAGCTGCCGGTTCAAGGACCACCCAAGTCGTGCGACACCTTTGTCTCTCGGTTGTCCCGTGTCACGCGACAAAAGGTGGCCACCGAATGCATCATCGAAGACCGGGTTTGAGGGCAGTCCCTTGGACCAAAGCATGACTCATTTGGTTATTGTTCCCTGTTTGCCTTGTGTGAGGGTGTGTGTTTTCTTCTTAAAAAAAAAACAAATAAAAAATAAAAAAAATCTTGTTTTTTGCAAATAAACGAATTAGTCATCCGCACACTACATCACTTAGATTTAGAACCCTCGGGTGCGATTGACGGCATCGCGGACGGCCATGAAATTCGCCTACGCTTGAGCGCCTGAAATCAAACCTAAACCCCTAGTGCGTTATAGGTGGCACCACACTAAACCTTACCCACGGTTGGTTTTTGATACGATGTTTTCATTACAACAAAAATGAATTGTTTTTGAAAAATATCATAGATTCTTATACCTTCTCCCAAAACCTCATACCTTGTGGGCATGTTGCCAAATGCAACATGATTTCACGTGGGAACATGTCACTCTCGTGGCGTGTTCTAAACGAGAGATCATGCCGCATTGCCAACATGTACCGACGAGAGGTCATGCCGGATTTTTCTTCGAAATTCTTTGAAAAGACCCGTTATGCTGCCCAAATTTCCTTAGAAATTTGGACGAACCTCTTCGTTCCATAAAGATGTTAGGGTTTGGTTAGGTATCATTACCTATTATATGTTTCAAAACAAGACATTTGATGTAATTCGAACGTCGCGTCACTAGGTTCCCCGAGGCATAGTTAGCATGAATAAGGGCTTATCCTTTCCCAACCGTATTTAGGATTTAAAATACTAATTTATACTTGAACATAAATAAATTTGTGTTTGCGTGAGTCCGTCCCGTTTCTTTCCCTCTCCCGTAAAAAAAAAAGAAAAGAAAAAGAAAAAAAGTTTTCCCTTCAAGCACCTTATAAATCCCTCTCTACACCTCGCAGCCTACGGCGAGTTGGGTCCGCTCATCCGCTTTCGGGAGGTCGTTTAATCCGTGTACAAGCAAAGGTTTCCGGTTGGTTTAGAATCGTAAATGGCCGGCAATGGAGATGTTTATTTCGCTCGCCCGCCGGAGGCTCAGTGACAATGGGTCGACAAGTTTGAATGAGATGACTACGGAGGAATTGAGGGTGATGCCGGAAGCCGCGCTAGCTTTCTGGGAGCGTGAGGCTTGTCTCTTAGTTCAAAATGCCAAGTCTCGTGAAGAAGAAGCTCACAACCGATTCGTAGAAGCTATGAGAGCCAAAGGGATTGCGGTACTTCGTCGAGAGGATGGTTCCTACGAAGAGATTACGGAAGATAGCCACAACGAAATCGGATCCGCTTCACCGCTCGCCCAAACCACTTAGCTACAATATGATGCCTCCCCCAGCTGAATTACGTTCAACATTCCGATCAAGTAGCTTCTACAGAATGGTGGCAAGTGACCAAGGAAGACTCATTCCCCCGTCTTCTCAAGGGTATGGCCAGGTTATCCAAAGAAGGTGTCGCTAGAAATGACGGTCGGCCCACAAATTTCTTTGATCTCACCGCTTCTCCAACTCCTAATGCTCCAAAGACCACAGCTTCCAAAGATGGACCTCCGCCAACCACTTTTCCCAAATTTCAAGATGGTGTATCCGGATGGTTATCGTGGTGTTTAGTATGGTGTTCAGCCAGAATGGTCGCACTCGGCTCTCGTAAAATCGATAGTTCAGACGGTGTCTCAAGGTACCAAATAGCCTGCACTCAAGACAGCTTTTTCTCAACCAAAGAAGATGTTCCACCCTTACTCTAAGATATTTATGGTTCCACCCCTTACTCACTCCGTGTGTCACCAGATTATCTTCTTTGGTCAGCATAAAAGTCGGCGCAATACAACTCCCTTAATCTCGGTGAGGCAATTCAACGGTTATGATATGTATGGGAACAAGATTCCGAGCTCGATTAGCTTGTTCGACAGCAATATTGGAATTCCTAGTACTTTTGGTCTTCCACCAACCGCTGCCCGTGGGACCTAATTCGATTTCCCAATACCGTCGTCAACGGTGGCTCCCGCACCTCGACTTCAAGTTTGGCACCGTAAGTAGCCGCTTTGCTGAAACAGATGCAACAACAGATTGACAGATTAACCGTGGGTTCTAGTGGTCTTAAAGTCGTGGATCCCGCCCAAGTGACACCTTTGCCGCACAAGTTTAAGATGCCCAAGCTGGATTTTGATGGTACCGCCCGTCCAAAGACGCATGTAGACACTTATGTGATGACAATGGGGGCAATGGGCCGCACTCCCGAATTCATGGCTTCCCACTTCCACCTAACTTTGAAAGGATCGGCACTTACATGGTTTTTAGCTTTGAAGCAAGAATGCCGTACTACTTGGAGCCGTATAAACGTAAGCCTTCCGGGAGAAGTACAAGGGTAATTTGGAGTGGCGTACCACGCGGATGATCTAGTGGGGACAATTCGAAGTCGGATGAGTCAATCACGCAATTCTACAAGCGTTGGAATGCTAAGCTCAACGAGTTATCGGAAGCCAATCCCCCTCCAAGACCGAAGGACATCTTTCTATCATGTGTTAAGCCAAAGACTTAGAGAAGCCATTGGGAAAGGATGGTACCCAGATCTCGCAAGAGATGGTGGGGATGGGAGCAAGGAGTGAGAATAAGTTGTTTAACCAAACTCCAAGTGCAAACACCACTAACAACAACAAAGGGTGGAAGTTACCGATATCGGGCATCCAATCCCGCTCTCAAAGAATGGCGCCGAGAGGAAGAGAACCGCCAAAGATAATAGTATCAATAATCTTCAAAAGGGAGGTAACAACATGCGTAATGTGATGAGGCTTCCCTTTAAGCCACAACCGAGGTTTGATGATTTGGGTATGTCAACGGAGGAAGTTTTTAACGGTTTGCTACGAACCGGCATGATAAAGCCATTGGAGAAACACAAATTCCGCTCGCCCTAATCCTCACATGGATGCTAGCAAGTATTGCCGTTTTCACCAATTTCCAGGGCACACTACGAACTCCTGTTTGACTCTCAAGAAGATAATCCAGGGTTTAGTGGACGACAGGAAGATAGAAAAACCTCCTCGCCCGAATATTGTCAACAATCCTCTGTCGAACAACAATGTGCACCTTATTGACTGTGAGAATGATTATTTTGTTAATGTATTAGAATTTGGGGAACCCGTAGTTGGGGATGATAGAAATGGATGTAATGGGGTCGAAACCGATGTAATTTCCTGTTCGATGAAATGAAAGATAACTTCGTTATGTTCTCAGTATCTCGATGATTTACATGATGTGAATAATATTGTTGAACTTGATGATTACGAAGAACGCTTGATTGTTAATGCTATATCTTCAATGACTCCTAGAGAATCCCCAATCTCCTTGGAGGAACTCGTAATAGCGGCTAGTTGGGAAACACCTTCGACCATTAATGAGATACGACAAGCGGCTTGTCCATACCGCAATCACTCGTCCCGCTAACATTATCGTAACTCAAGGAAGCTAGCAAAGAGTTCGTGGTTGACGACCAGCAAGAAGTTAATCTGTTGACGCGCTCAGGAAGAATGTTGGGAGTAAGTAATCCAGATCCATCCGGAAAAGGGAAAGCAGCTATGTGCTCTAACCCTCAACCTCTCGTAATCCTCACAGTGCTAGACGAAGAAGTTCAGAAGACCCGATACCGACGCAGCTTGAAAAGAACGCAAGCCGATATTTCTTTGTGGTCCCTACTTATATCCTCCTACCCTCACAAATTAAAGCTAGAAGAAGCCTTATCCAAGACGAAGGTATCCGTCAACGCTACCCCGCATGAAGCATGTCAGCTGATTGGAACGGCTCAAGATGGGAATATCATTACTTTCACTGCATCTTGACTTGCCCGGTTACGGTGCGAAACATAACGAATCCTTACACATTACTTACAGCCTCTCGGGAGGGACGGTTGATTCCCCATGTGTTGATAGATAATGGATCACCATGAATGTGCTCCCGCCAAAATGATGAGTATGTTGGACATCAATGCGCGTAACCTCAAACCCTCTAACTGACTACATAAAGGCTTATGATTCAACATCCTGGCAAGGTTAGGGATAGTCTCCCTTAATCCGATGTTTGGAGGCAAGGAAATGATGGTGGAGTTTCGTGTTATAGACATTCCTGTTACGTTCTCAAGCATTATTGGGTTGACCCCGGATCCACGAGATTGAGCCGTAGCTTCCACGCTTCACCAATGCTTAAAGTTTGTACAAGAGGGGGTGCCGACAACCATCTATGGTGATAGTGTTACAATCGGAGAAACCAGCGCAAATACCTTACCAAGAATGGAGATCAAGCTTGACCAAGAAAATCCGATGCTCGCCGGATTCACAATCGAGAAACCTAAGGGGCAAGTCTCGTACTATAGACTCCGACGACATCTTCGTACAAGATTCCTCCCGTGTTAAAAATGCTAAGAGGTATGAGCTATATCCCCGGTCCGGGCCGGGAAAATGCCAACAGGGACCGTATAGGCTTGTGTTGCCGCAGCCCAAGAGAAATAGGCAAGGTCCGGGGTATGCCGTGACTAAGGAAGATAAGGTGTATGACAAAACCGAGGCTTTCAAAGAGAAGATGACCTCTCTCACTGTAGAAAGTACAAGAGGCCCGAAATGCGCCCATACGGCTGGTCTCCGAATAAGCACTTTGTCGAGAGGATGGAGATATGTTTGTTTGTCCCGAGCCAAAGCTTACTCCGCAGAAGAAAGAATGAAGATGATCCAGAGGTTCGCCAATAGCAAGAATCCGATGAAAGAAATGTTTGATAATTTGCCCAAAAGACAAGGTGTGACCGCCACCTACGAGAGCAGCTACCACTTCGGGGACCCGAATGTGAGAATCGCCTTGAAAAGCTTGCCTTGGATGAACCCACAATATGTAAAATTCGCGTGCCGACCCCCGCAGATATTGATGGAGAGTTAGCAGATTTGTTTGAAGAACAGGGCCGTCGAACCCGTGAGCGGTACGTCTTTGGCGTAAATGAGAGATGGTGCTAAGGAGCCGATTGATCCGATTGACTTTTCCTCTGACAAAGGAAGTGATAGCTATGCTAGAATTCGAGAAGGAATCTAATGTGGAGATAGTCAAGCCGAGACCGCCGCAGAAGGACCGTTGCGTTAACCGGACTTCGTTCCGGGACCGGTCGCCGACAAAGAGACTATGATTGAAAAGCTAGGGCTCAAACCCCGTCCTTGTCCTTCCAAGTCTAAATTCACCCCCGTATCTTGAGTCAGCCTCCCGAGTCTCTTGTCATAGAGTTTGAGTCTTCGACCGGTCCGATGTCCTCACGATCAAGACCGTCTTTCGAGTTGTAAACACCGTATTTCCCTTTGCTTTAAATAAAGTGGTTGATCTTTCTGAGTACCCCATGATTGCCAATTTAACAATTGAATGCTTAACGAAAATAATCATCAAGATTTAAAAATAATTAAGCCTAATTCAATTGAAGATAATGCAGACTTAATCGGTGAACAATTTTTAGAAAAAGATTCAAAACAGACTTGTGAGCAAAAGGAAAGCCGGCCCAAGCCGCCGACGAGGTATTAACAACAGTGAACTTGGGAATGTACCGAAGAACCCAAAGAAACGCAGATTGGTAGCTTCTTCTCCTGAGGTGAGCGGGTTGCTTTGATTGAATTGCTCAAGGAATTTGTGGATGTGTTCGCTTGGTCCTACAAAGATATGCCTAGGGCCGGATGCTTCTATTGTGGAACACCGAATACCTTTGGATCCGTAAATCAAGCCGGCCAAGCGTAAATTGAGGCGGATAAAACCCGAATGGTCCTTACAAGTGAAAGAAGAAATTGAAAAACTCCTACGGTAGGCTTCATCAAAGTAATTGAATATCCGACCTGGTTGGCGAACATCGTAATATCACCAAAGAAAATGGAAAGGTTCGAGTCTGCGTAGATTTCCGAGACCTCAATAAGGCTAGTCCTAAAGATGACTTCCCTTTGCCCAACATTGACATGCTAGTGGATGCAACCGCGAACTTCGAGGTCAAATCTTTCGTTGATGGTTTTGCGGGTTACAACCAGATTAAGATGGCTGAAGAGGATCAAGACAAGACGGCATTTACAACCCCATGGGGTACTTATTGTTACACAGAAATGCCATTTGGCTTGAAGAACGCCGGGCTACCTATCGAGAGCAGCCACTACCCTTTTCCACGACATGATCCACCGGGAGATTGAAGTGTATGTGGATGACATGATTATTCATTCGAAAGGATCAGACGGACAAGATTTCATTGATTTGAGGAAATTCTTTAATGTACTGCGAGAACACTCCATGAGACTGAACCCGGCCAAGTGTACATTTGGGGTTATTCGAGGTAAAGTTCTGGGATACATGGTCACCAAGCGCGGCATTGAAATAGATCCCAGGAAAGTTAAGGCAATTATTGAAATGAAGCCGCCCAGAACCGTCTCTCGAAGTAAAAGGATTCATGGGTCGCCCGCAATACATCGCGAGTTCGTCAACCAATTGACCACCATATGTGAGCCGATCTTCAAGCCGCTAAAGAAGAATCGTGAAGTGGTCCGGAATGAGGAATGCCAGCCTAGCTTTTGAAAGGATCAAAGCCTACCTCATCAATCCTCCCATTCTCTCGCCCACCTCATGGAGACAAGCCTTTACTTCTATATCCTGATACCACGGACACAACTACGGGGCTATGCTAGCACAAGAAAAGAAGGATTCAAAGATTGAGAATGCCATCTATTTCGTCACCAGTAAATTCCAAGGGAGTGAAGTGAATTACTCGCCTCGAGAAGACTTGCGCAGCCTTGGTACGGGTAGTTGGAAAGCTAAAACACTATATGCCGTCCCACACCGTACACTTAGTCTCCAAGATGGATCCGATCGTATATCTATTCCAAGGTGACAGAGGAAACATCTCCACCAGGTTGGCAAAATGGACTTTCTTCCCGGCAGATTCGACATCAAATATGTGATTCGCAAATCGATCAAAGGGCATGCATTTGCAGACCCGGTTGGCTGAATTCCCCAGACAGAAGATCAAGGGCCGGACCTCCAGCTTCCAGATGAAGGGATCCTCGCTATAGAAAGCGGAAACAAGTGGCGCTTATTCTTTGATGGAGCAGCCTAACAAGAAAGGAAATGGCATTGAAATGGTTTTGATAGACCCGAACGACATGGCATACTCCCATAGCAATCAAGTTGAATTTCTCGGTCACCAACAATGCAAATGAGTACGAAGCTTGCATAGCCGGTCTAGAAGCCGCCCTTAGCGACATGTGGAAGAATTGGAAGTGTTCGGTGATTCCCAATTGATAATCAACCAGGCCGCCAACAAATGGAAAATTATAGACCCATGTCTCCGTAAGTACCATGCTTACATCGCAACTCGTCGGCCAATTCAAGGAAGTATCATTCCAGTTCTTACCGCGGACAAGAACAGATTCGCAGATGCTCTGGCTACCTTAGCCTCTTTGATGGAAATCCCATAGGAAAATCAATCAAGCCTTTCGTGGTCGGCAGAAGAGAAAATCCTGCATATTGTTGTGAGATTGAGATCGAGGTCAGTGAACCGTGGTACAATCTGATCTTTCAATACCTCAAGTGTGGGGAAGCATCCTTTCCTGTGGATCAAGAAGGAGCTTCAAAAAGAGTACATGCCAAAAGCTTGCAGCCCCTAAAGAGACTGTCAGCGCAATATGTCATACTCGGCAATGAATTCTGGAAGAAAAGAGAAGGTTGTCCGCTCCTACTCGCATCAATAAAGAAAAGGCTCAAAGAGTAATGGAAGACGTTCACAACGGTGCTGCGGACCTCATATGAACGCTCGATCCCTCATGCATAGCATCATCAGCCGGGTTACTTCTGGATCACTATGGAGACAGATTGCATCCATTTCGTGCGGACTCCGTGACAAGTGCCAAAGATTTTCCAATCCGAACCACATCCCGCCTCACGACTTATACTGTATGACAAATCCGTGGCCTTTCGCAACATGGGGTATTGATGTCATTGGGAAGATTTCTCCGCCTGGGAGCAATGGGCATGCATTTGTATTAGTGGTCGTGGATTACTTCACTAAATGGGTAGAAGCTGCATCTTATAAAGTGCTCACCGCCAAGAAGGTTGCCCGATTCATAAAAGAACAGATCTTCTGCCGCTATGGGGTCCCGAACGAGATTATTTCTGACAATGGCACTCATTTCGAGGGAGAAACTGATCGGTTGCTCACTGAATACAGAGTCAAGCGCCACAAATCTTCACCGTACAGGCCACGGATAAACGGCGCCGTTGAAGCCGCCAATAAGAACTTGGAAAGGATCATAAAGAAGATGGCCGAGCGAGGACGAGATTGGCCGAAAAGTTGTACTTAGCATTGTGGGGCTATCGCACTTCGATCCGAACCGCCACCGGTGCAACCCCATATGCTCGACTTACGGAATGGAGGCCGTCATGCCCATTGAGTTAGAAATTCCTTCCCTCGTGGTCTTACTCGAAAATGAGGTGAACGAGATCGAATGGCTCCAAAGTCGATATAATGAGTTGGCTCTGCTAGATGAACGCGTACTAAAAGCCATGGAGCATAACAGGCATACCAGAAGAATGGCCCGTGCCTTCGATAAGAAAGTGAAACCCAAGGATATCAAAGTCGGTGATCTGGTTCTTAAAATGAAGCCCTCAAATCAAAGCAGTGCGTTGGGCAAGTGGGCACCCATTTGGGTCGGACCGTTCCTGGTAAAGAAAGTATTCTCCGAAGGAGCTATGCAGCTGTCAGACTTGGATGGCAACCCATTTCTGCACCCCGTCAACGGCGACTGTAGACACCCCATTCTGAACCAATAATTCATGATTACACTACTCTTAGTCTCTCTTTTATGTTTTGATGAAAGCATATCAGTTTCGTCATGTTTCGTTAAGTTTCTAACTAACCTCGTTAGTTTTGGACCTAACTGACTAACGGAATAAACTGAAGAGGACAAAATAGTCATCAGACTAGATATCTCGCACGAGATATCATATCTCGCGCGAGATATCCCCTCGACAGGATGTGCAGAATCACAATTCTTCTCCGTCCCAAACTCTTTTCTTGATAAACCTCATCTAATCCGGTTCTCCAATCAGAATTGAGTTCTGGAAGCTTCCTAGGAGTGTTTTACCTCTCCACCTCTACCTCTTAAACCCCTATAAATACTTGGTGACTTCCACTGTTTCAAAGGTCCAGATTTCCACACAACACACACAATTTGTTGGTTTCTCTCCACGAAAGATTCCTTCAAATCACTCACAAAACCTCCCTAAAATCACCTAAAGTTTGTTTATCAACCCTGTTGATCAACAAAACCCGAATCAAGGATTGAGGCGAAGCTCTGTCCGCATCAAGATTTGACTCTCATATTGAGTCGAAACTCTGCCCAAATCACTTCTCGATCGAGAAAACATCTTAGAACCACGTTCTAAATCAAATCCTCCCTAAACTAGGTAAACTCCTATACTTTTACTCTTTTCTTCTTAATCTCTCTCTATTGGCTTTTAGAGTGGTGTAATCCCATCAAAATGATTAGCCTAGAGTCCCTTCAATCGATGAAGGCGATCTCAAAGCGTACAATCCGACATTCCTAATCAAGAAATTGATTAGGGTTTTCTTGTTCTTTATTTAATTAGTAATTAAAAAGATTGATAATACTCAATGGGCAAGACCGATCTCCGGATTGAGTGGAATGGATGCTCCTCGACCTACCCATTCGATAACTTAACCCCCGAACCCTCAAATCTCTTTTTAAGGTTTTTCTTATTGTTTTCCTAAATAAATAATAAGTGGCGACTCTGTTATTTCAAAATTCACGCATCGCTACAGTTTGGCGACTCCGCTGGGGACAATTAATTAAGAGGGTTAGACTTGCGTTAACAATTGAGTATTATCAATCTTTTTATTTTTTTGCAAAAAATCTGATTTTTCTGGAATTTTTTGGAATTTTTCGGCACTGTTTTCATCAAAAAAAAAAAAAATTTACTGTGCGACAGGTTATCCCGCGCGAGATAACTTATCTCGCGCGAGATAATTATACGGTTCTTGAAATCAAAGATTCTTCTTCTTGTGCTCTGGCGGCGGCATTTAAAAAAAAAAGGGAAAGAAAAAGTTAGGTCATTTGACCTTTTTACAAAAATTGACCGCAGTCAAACCTATAAAAAAAAAAAAAAATGATTCTAATCCACGTTGACCACATAGAAAGGTCTTTGCAGTTTGACTTAGCTTTATAAGGTTTGACCCATTCAAAAAAAAAAAAAAATCAAAAACAGTTTCAAAAATTTTCAAAAAAAAAATCCAGAAAATTCAAAAATAAAAAAAAAACAAATATTATTTCTATTTTACTTGTGCTAACTTTGCAGGGTAGAATAATTTTAATTACTCGCACTATATACCTACGTGTGATTGGTTATTTAATTTAAAGTCCGGTCCATGGAGGATTCGGGAGTTGTAATTTAAATTAATTTATCTCTCGCTCTCTGTCTCTTTACGTGGAACTACGACGGCCTGAGTCTCCCTAATTTGGGAGAAACGTAGGCAACCACTTGGTGCGGCCACTATCTGTTTTTCTTTTAGTTTTCAAAAAAATAAAACTCTCTATTTTACTCTATCACCTAGATTGACTATCACACACGCGCACTCATATATAACTGTCATTGCACTACATACCCTCTATAAACCCGGGACCCACACTAAGGACGGATGACGGTAACCACCTAGTCGCCGGTCTCTCCGAAGTTGGATCATCCCACTCCGCGTATTCAATCCACCTAGATTGTCATATCGCGGGGAGCCTAGCCTTCCAGCCCTGCATCGCCACATATCATGTAGATTGACTTTTTAAGACACTCCTTGACCGGTCGGTTTGATCTTGGAGTCCTTGTAATCCCTTGTCAAGATCGTTTTGTGCAATAATCCATGGAAATGAAATCAATAAATTGTCGCTTCGGAATTGTCCCTTCGGAAACGTCCCTACGGTTGTCCCTTCGGATTTGCCCCTAAAAAGAGAAAATTTTCTCACCAAAATTATTGCACAAAACTCGATGTTACTTGAGATTACTCTGACCCCTAGGTCCCTAGGTTTGGATTTTGAACTTTAGAAACCCCCAAAACGGATTTTCCGTCCGACCAAAATTAGGATTAAAATCAGAAAATTGTGACTTTCCGTGGTGAAGTCTCGCGCGAGACTACTTGTCTCGTACGAGATAAATGTTCGGTCTTTTCGTGTTTTGGCCAAAACCTTCAAACCATCAAGCCTTCATTCACCCTATTCAGCCGACTTGTTGGGACTCGATCAT
Source organism: Adenophora triphylla var. japonica (assembly GCA_022495995.1). Taxonomy (NCBI): domain Eukaryota; kingdom Viridiplantae; phylum Streptophyta; class Magnoliopsida; order Asterales; family Campanulaceae; genus Adenophora; species Adenophora triphylla. Next base: position 20,094 of record JAFEMH010001378.1, read on the forward strand.
GGTTTAACACGGTTGCTACACGTCTAGGTTCTTCGCCAAAGCTCGACACGATGTCTGCTTCTCCTTCTACCACCGAGGCCGATTTCAACGATGCTAAGGTCCAACTCATCGAAGCCATGACTAGGTTGGATGAACAAAGCAAGCAAATTGATGAGCAAAACGCCCAAATGGCCGCCCTCATGAAAGAACTCCACGAGTTGAAAGTCAAGAAAGGCAGAAAACAAAAGCAGAAAGTGGAATCCTCCTCCGACGAAGAGGAATCCTACACCAAAGTGAATAGAAAAACCAAGAAGTCAAGCAAGAAAAAGGAAGAATCCGATTCCTCCTCTTCCTCATCCTCCTCCGATGACGAAGGACATACCTCCAAGGGCACTAAAACCAAGAAAGAAGGCAGTGGTGAAACTACTAAACTTGGTGACCATGTTACTAAGAACTACCTCGAGAAGAAACTTGCAACTCTTGACACTTCAAAAGGGTCATTCGTTCCATTTGATCCCGATGCTCTTCAACAATCCATCACCAAGTTTCCTCGCAAGTACAAGACACCCGATATTGCCAAGTTCAATGGTACTACCTGTCCTCGAGCTCATGTTGAGACCTACACTTGGGCCATGCTTCCGATGGGCGTTGATAACACAATCTTGGCCCAATGCTTTCCTCAAACTTTAGAAGGTGCTGCAAGGGATTGGTACGTGTCTCTTCCTACGACTACAAGGCTTGATTGGTCATCCGCATGTTTGGTCTTCCAAAGGCAGTTTGAAGACAACTCCACTTACCGCCCTACTAGGAGGGATCTTGAACAAACCAAACAACATGCCAATAAGTCCTTTGCTGAATTTGCTAGAAGATGGAGACTCAAACTTACTGAAATTGTCGAAAGGCCTACTCTCAAAGAGCAAATCCACATCTTCCTTCAATGCCTTCGTGATGAATTTCAAGAGAAGCTCGCCGGTAACTACTTTCCTAGTTTCAATGAACTCCTCGAGTCCGGAATTAGGGTTGACGACTTCCTAAAAAGCAAAAAGAAGGAAAGTACTTTCCGCTACAACAAGCCCACCACAAGTAAGGATGCTTCAGTCAACACTATTGCACTCAGCCGCCCCAACACCGGAAAGTATTCTGATGTCCCTCCTCCCGAAAAGAAAAGGAGGCACTATGACAAAATTGAAGGAATCACTCAAGAAGAACTCTTCGATGTGCTTGTCCAGAATGAAAAAATCAAACCAAGGGAAGGTGGTCCTCCGAAGGATATGGGTCCGAATCATGCTCATCACTTATTCTGCAAGTACCACAACTTCACCGGCCACGACACCAACTCTTGCCACCACTTGAAGGACATCATCCAAGACCTCTTTGACAATGGAGATATAGAACGTCCCAACGTCATCACCAATCCTCTTCCTCGTACTCCATGAAGAAGATGAAGCTCCAAGAAGAAATCTACACTTACCACTTTGGGGCTACCACTATCCTCTCCCTTTCTCCTTTGATAGAAGTAGATTAGGTTTTAAATTTCCAAGTATGAACTCGAAGAGTCGTTCTGTCTTTCTAGTACTTCTCACCTCCTCTAGTTTGTGTCATCTAAACTATCGAGACTGTTCTTAAATTTCTCAATAAATTAAAGTAATTTCTTTTCCTAAACACTTTTCCTAAGTTTGTTCTACCTCATGAATATCATTCAACTCATGCAAAATAATGGACCTTCCATTCCCTAAATCATCGCAAAAATAGAAACTTCTAAGTGACTTTAAGAAGCAAGTTATCATTAGGAGGCTTAAGGGTTAAACATTACCCCTACTGAAAGTTAGAGACCAACAAACGAAGAAAGTCAAAGTTGCTGCTATCAACATTCATTCCAAGAAGAGTGGGGCTACTCAACTCAAGGCTTTGAGAGTACAAAAATAAATAAAAAGCTCGTTAGGTCGAAACTCCTCAAATCGTCCTAGGCAAAAATAGAGCATCAAAAAAAAAAAGAAAGAGAGAAACTCTCAAGCCTTCATCACCCCACAACAAGGATGGAATTTCAACAAAGGCAAGAAGGACTCTCCCACAAAGAAGAGGAGTCAAGAAATAAAGATTACTCATCATCCTCTTACCACAAGTGAAGAAGACTTTCAGTATCAAGAAAAATGTTTACACTTAAGTCATACTAATGATTGGCTTTCTCCTCAAACTTATTTAGAAATTTCTAGATGATGCACGGTTCATTAAAAGGTAGAACAACTTTTCTAGATCCTTGAGCCAAGTAACGTTTCTTGTTGAGTCTAGGGGCTTCCTGTTAGCCACTCTCATACACACTCTTGAAATCCAAGCATCAAAACTGGGGCTTCCTCACCTTTCCTCCCCCAGTCAATCTCTACTTCAACTCTTCAAAATAATCAAATCTGCATTAGGGGCTGTCCTCTTTGCTTCTCCCTCTCATCATTAGAGAATACACTTCTCCAAAGAGTCAATGCTTGGATCACCTTCCAAAGAATAGAGTCCATCTCTCCTCAACTAAACTTGAGATCTCATTTCTCTCTCCTCAATAAGATTTTCTCTCTATGAGTTCTCTTCGAGTTACATACTATTCAAAAAAAAATGAATGAAAAAAAAAGACGCAAAAGAGATGCCCGCTAGATTGAAAACCCGAAAGGGCGGTCTAGGGAAAAACCAGGGTGCGCACTAAGAAAAAAAAAATCAAAGGACAAAGGGAGAGTATTCTCCAGCCTTCTTCATCGAGCGTCATTCGATCTTCTTCAAATCAAATCAACAAGGAGAGTCTTCTTCGATCACCTTCAAATCAAAGAGAGCAGCTTCACAAGCCTGTTCACAAAGTCATCTACCACTTACAAGCAACTTGGGGCTTGAGACACCAAAGGGCCTTGGACATAAAGCCATTACGACAGTCGACAGATGTGTAGTCGTTTGCCTCCTAGAGACACGACTCAAAGGAGAAGTAAGAATGAAAATTCTCAACAGACCTAGATGTGTTCACACAAGGATACTCATCGAATGAAATTCTACAACAATACAGCCTCGCTGACTAGCAACAGATTCTGCAAAACCTGATTTGGTCCCAACTTGTCAAACACAAGTTCACTCATACAATTCACCCATCTCAAATACAAATCCATACAAATTTCCCTACATTTCCATATACCATATACTCATACATAAACTCACCACCAAAATGTCCAATCGGCCATTACACGAACAGACGTGAGCACCACCACGTAAGTCCAGTCAAACAACTAAAATTTGAAAAAAATCTCTACTTGGAATCTTTATGTGCTGACAGGTACAGAAAGGTAAGAATCAGTCGAGTCTATCCGAGATCAGTATGCATATATCCTTGCATTACAGGGGCCGACAGAACCTTCATCTCAACCGACAACCTCAAGTCCGTGACCTCGACAACATCAACAAAGTCTGTGATGGCAGCAACCTCAAGTCCGTGACCTCGGCGATATCAACAAAGTCTGTGATGGCAGTAACCTCAAGTCCGTGACCTCGGCAACATCAACAAAGTCTGTGATGGCAGCAAACTTCAAGTCCGTGACCTCGGCGACGTCAGCAAAGTCTGTGACGGCAGCAAACTTCAAGTCCGTGACCTCGGCGACAACTTCAAAGTCTGTGACGGCAGCAAACTTCAAGTCCGTGACCTCGGCGACAACTTCAAAGTCTGTGACGGCAGCAAACTTCAAAGTCCGTGACCTCGGCAATAACGGGAACGTCAGTAACCTCGGGCAGCACACTTCAACAACATCATCAACAAACTGGTATCTTCAGAATTGGGTCAAGTCCTTGATTCCTCAGTATGATTTTACCTTTTCAAAAAAAAAAATCCCTCTTCGATTTTCAAAAATGCTTTTCAAAATACCTAAAATAGCCTTTTTAGTGTTTTGGAGTCGAACTACGTTTGGTCTGATTCTCTCTTAGAGATACGTAGGCAGCCGTGCGGCACGACCATCCCAATGTTCAGAATGATGTTTTTCTATCGACGACACTTCTTCTTTCATAAGACATGTCACCGAGGGGCTCTGTAGACACCCCATTCTGAACCAATAATTCATGATTACACTACTCTTAGTCTCTCTTTTATGTTTTGATGAAAGCATATCAGTTTCGTCATGTTTCGTTAAGTTTCTAACTAACCTCGTTAGTTTTGGACCTAACTGACTAACGAAATAAACTGAAGAGGACAAAATAGTCATCAGACTAGATATCTCGCACGAGATATCATATCTCGCGCGAGATATCCCCTCGACAGGATGTGCAGAATCACAATTCTTCTCCGTCCCAAACTCTTTTCTTGATAAACCTCATCTAATCCGGTTCTCCAATCAGAATTGAGTTCTGGAAGCTTCCTAGGAGTCTTTTACCTCTCCACCACTACCTCTTAAACCCCTATAAATACTTGGTGACTTCCACTGTTTCAAAGGTCCAGATTTCCACACAACACACACAATTTGTTGGTTTCTCTCCACGAAAGATTCCTTCAAATCACTCACAAAACCTCCCTAAAATCACCTAAAGTTTGTTTATCAACCCTGTTGATCAACAAAACCCGAATCAAGGATTGAGGCGAAGCTCTGTCCGCATCAAGATTTGACTCTCATATTGAGTCGAAACTCTGCCCAAATCACTTCTCGATCGAGAAAACATCTTAGAACCACGTTCTAAATCAAATCCTCCCTAAACTAGGTAAACTCCTATACTTTTACTCTTTTCTTCTTAATCTCTCTCTATTGGCTTTTAGAGTGGTGTAATCCCATCAAAAGGATTAGCCTAGAGTCCCTTCAATCGATGAAGGCGATCTCGAAGCGTACAATCCGACATTCCTAATCAAGAAATTGATTAGGGTTTTCTTGTTCTTTATTTAATTAGTAATTAAAAAGATTGATAATACTCAATGGGCAAGACCGATCTCCGGATTGGGTGGAATGGATGCTCCTCGACCTACCCATTCGATAACTTAACCCCCGAACCCTCAAATCTCTTTTTAAGATTTTTCTTATTGTTTTCCTAAATAAATAATAAGTGGCGACTCTGTTATTTCAAAATTCACGCATCGCTACAGCGACAAGTTGCGGAGGTATTTTATATGATCGAGTCTTTCCCCCTCTAAAAAAAAATATATATATATATATATAAAAATGAATAAATAAAGGTGCAACAAAATTGTCCCGAGATGAGACCGAAAACCTCTCAAAAGGCAGTCCATGCAAAAATAAGGGACGCGCCCGGTGCTAAAGAATATACCCAACTAGACCGAAAACCCAAAAGAGGGCGGTCTAGGTAAAAAACAGGGTTGCACCATTTCCCCCCTTCTATCTTCCCCTTTCTTAAACACTAAAGTCAATTGAGTCGAACTACGGAGACCTGAGCCCCTTAGTTCTCTTACAAAAGGAACGTAGGCAACCACTTGTGGTTCGGTCTAAAATTGCCGCAAAATCCCTCTTTTTACCAAAATGCGTTTTGATTACAGTCCCAAGGCTTTTCAAAGGATCATTTTGAGTTAATATTCTTTTTGATGAGTTCAAGCACGGCCTACTTTTTGACTCAAAAAGACTATTGCGAATAAAAGAAAACATTGATAACATCTATTCTGCCTCGCATTAAGTAATCAAAGGGTACTCGGTTTTCATACGGATAATTCCTACTCTCAAGACATAAAGCAAAAGAGTCTCAAAAACTCTCGAAGTAAAAGAAAATATGTGTCTAGATACTCGTCCCGCTCCCGAATTTGCTCCTCTATCCTTCCTCTTTCTCGGTCCCCTGAGGTCTTTGGCTTAGGAATGTCAAACAAGTCGGTTTGAGCCCGTCCCAATTCAGGAATAACTCGCGGCGGCGGTTCAATCGGACCCGGTCTCTCTCAAGGCATCCCTAGCAATCCTCGCTTCCGCAACGCCTCTCTCGCGAGCTCTCATCTCTCGGATCATTCCTTAAAGCAGCTCTCCGGATCTCTTGCCTCTCATAATCATCAGCGGCATTGCCGGTGACATTGTGCAGGTTTCCTCGTGCCTCTATATCTCTGAGATTTCGGGCTGGACAGAGTCTGCTCCCAAGTATTCCCGGCGGCGAGTCTCTATAGCTAATCGCACGGAACCCCGATGCTCCTCATACCAATCCGGATACTCTGTGGTCGAAATGTAAATCCTCTAGGCTGCCGAAGGAGCACACGAGTGGGAAGAAAGCCCTCCAGAAAAGATCTGCTGAAAAACTTGTATAGCACAGGGCTCGATCATGGACATCGGAACAGTATCGGCCACCAGTCTCTCCCTCAAGGCTCGTATGATCTGCGAGGATACTTATACTGTCTGCTCACCAATGATGGGACACGAAGAGGATACATGCAAACCGGGCAACCGGACTACTACCGATCCATCCGAATATCTCTCATGGTCTGTATATTCCAAGCGGGAATCCAAAAGCTCGGATCGGTGGTCGTGTACCGTGACAACCTCATATGCCACCTATCAACAACCTCGTCCCTCATCAGTCTGCGTGGCCGAGTCACCCATGGCATTGCCGTCCAGCCCTGCAGTAATGGCCCGATCGGGTGTAACCTCTCGAGAGAACCACAGAGATAATAAGCCGGGCCTCGCTCCCATAAAGTCTCGATCCCCCTGCTAGCCTGTCAATAGTGATAAGTCTCGGCCAAGGCGGCGGTGGTACAACATCCATCTCTCCTTGGCCGAACGAATTTGACGAGAATCTATACCCGGTCACCTCTCATTTGCCTAACGATCTCCAACAAAGTGCTTGAGCAGACCCCGACATACCCGCAGAAATAGTAAGCCGACGGTGTGAACAAGATGAACATATCCAGAGTGGTAGAAAGGTCAAACAGATCAGGATGGGACAGGCGCAACCTAACCATCCGAGTCAAATCTATGGACCAATCACCCAGAATCATAGGCAATACCCGATCCGCGATCGAGAGATAAAAAGTCGAGGCAATTTGCTCCTCAACCAACCGATCGTCCCGTGGGAATGCTACAGTGGCCGCCTTACCCAAGCCTCGTCAACGCCCTGAAGTCTTCCATAGTTGGGGTCGTAATTGTATGACAAAGAGAATGCATGACACTCGGAATCCCGAAGCGAGGATGCGGCAGAAGCAAATCCCGATCAACCCTCCAATCTTTCAAGGACCAAATGCAAGGCGTCTTGTACCGCTTGTCGATGATACTTCTATGTTGCCTCGAGATGAAATCCCCAAATTTCGACGAAGTCCCGATGAAATTGGCACTCCCGGGTAGCAATCTCTTGGTTATAATGTTCCATTGCAGCAAAAAGCGTTAGTCTTGACCAAAGAAATCGATTATCCGCCAAATAAGGGCCGCTGGGTTTTCTCTGCTAAGAAGACAGTGGCTAGCGGAATGGAGCTGGACCGACTTTGAAAAGAACCCGTCACGAGCCTCCCTAATTCGTACGACGTAAAAGCCAAACAGACACGACATGTCGGGCGACATACTTTGGTTGATAGCGAGACGGGGTGGAAAAACTGCGGTGATTACCCCAGGCATTTTCCGACTCGCCGTCGCCGATATACCCCTTACCCTCATACACATACCCCTGAAAATATACGGGAGAGGACCCTACTATACACACTTACCTAAAACAATCCCAAAACACCATACATAAACCCGACAAAGCCGATCTTTAACTTGATAATTGCGTTCGCTTTCCCGAACAGAATGATTCACGCAAACCAAGCTAACATATAGTAATCTTTGCTAACAAGATAGGCTTATTCAAGTGTAGCGCGTTGGAGTTGTTTTTTTACCCCCGCAGGTACAATAATCAATTGAGTCTCGACGACTGGACCTCCGACCAAACTGGAGAAGAAAGAACAAAACAAAAAAAGCATGCGTATCTATGACAGCCTCGCAAGCAGAGCCAAACCAAGAAAAGCCTCTCAAGCAGAGCCAAACCCAGAAAAGCCTCTCTAGCGGAGCACACAAAGAAGAAAAGCCTCTCTAGCGGAGCACACAAAGAAGAAAAGCCTCTCAAGCAGAGCCAAACCAAAGGAAAAAGCCTCTCTAGTGGAGCCCACCAAGAAAAAAAGCCTCTCAAGCAGAGCCAAACCCAAGAAAAGCCTCTCAAGCGGAGCACTACAGAAGTCACAGGTAAGCAAAGCAAAGGTATGAAGACACATCTCTTCCCCTTTCTTGCTTGTAGTCAGTATTGGTAATTCCGAACTACGATTTGGCTTGATTCCCTTCTTAAAGGGATACGTAGGAATCCTTTCTCAGAAAGGTCCAGCCATAATTTTCCCCTTCTCACCCTTCTAGCCCTTCACCTTAACCCCAGCCGCTCATTGAGATTGGGTCTTATTTTATCGACAACCCCACTTTTTCCAAAAGTGACGTTGCCGAGGGGCTCTGTAAGTACGCCAATCCAATTCGCAACCTTTTCGATGCATTTTAATATAATAAAACTGCATTAAGGGCGTTTTGGTAAATTCCCGGCCTATCCCGAGACTTCCGGAAACGTTCCATGAGTTTCCCGTGAAGGAAGTACCTTTTGGTACATCATTCATGCCAAAGGACCCCTTGGGAATAAAACCTGTTGGACCTTTTGGGTATTTTCCCGGAATGTTCCAGAAACTGGTTTTTGGCGCCAAAAGCGGTTGAGCCACCGTGTGTCACGCGACAGCTTGAGGCATGGAAAGTGGACGCGTAAGGTCGTGCGACATACTAAGGCAGCCAACTGCAGCCTATAAATAAGACCCTCCCCCTCATTGAAAGGGGATCCGAATTCTAGCCTCTTTGTTACTCGGCCAAAATAGCGGTGTAACGAGCGTCCCAAGCACAAAACCTCTCTCTCTCCTACCTTCCAACCCACTAATCCCTCTCATCCAAACCCAATTCTCTACCTACACCAATTGGAACCCTTGGATCGGAGGCGTGAGATCTACAACAAAGAATTGAAGGATTCTATATCGACTAGATATAGAATTCGTGGAATCAACAAGGGTAACACTTCCCTAACCCTCTCTCTCTCTCTCTCATTTAATTCCTTGCAATTTTATAGTTCTATTTTGTTTGGATTCGTAATCGGATCCTAGCTATCTCAAATTCAATCCCAATCGCAATCTCTCTGTTTAACTTGCATAGATTGTGTAATTGAGCTCATATTGATTGATTTGGTTGAATTTGGTGTTTGAGCCCCGAGGGGTGTGGATCTACCCATATCCACACTCCCCGGGTCGATTTGATGTTGTTTATGTTTTTCGTTCATAATTCGGCTTGTTAATTAGATGCGTATAGCTTACATTAATTTCTGAGTTCATATTGTGAGGTTTCTGCAGAAGGCTCATATGTGTCACGCGACACCTTCGTCCCCAAGTGATCCTATGTCACGCGACACATGTGGTCACTGGTACGATGTGTCATGCGACACACATGACCCATCTGCAGTGACTCTTTTCCTTTGTAATCTGTTCTAGTTTGTTTGTATCAGGGATGTGGCCTCCCTAAATAATGGGCTCACAATATGTAATTTCTCGTTTCATAATTAATAAGATGCATTTTATCACATTTCGTTTATTATCGATATTTGCACACACTTTGGATTTACTTGGATGTGTTTGATTGAAAGACTCGTCTATGGATGAGGCGTGTTGGGTGAACTCTCGGTTCTTCCCAACACGTAACCTGACCCCCGAACTCATGTTTTCTCTCTAAAACAAAGGTTTTCAATGTTTCCTCTTAAAACGGCGTGGCGACTCCTACTTTTTCCTAATTTCGGGCGAGCACGCACATTTTCACATATCTTTATAGGACCATGCAAACACATCCACGAATTCTTTTAGCAGCTCAATTAGGGCATCCCTTTCAGTCCCTTCGAAGAAACTACCAATATGCGTCTCTTTAGGCTCTTCCGCAGTTCCCAAATTCACACTCGTCAAAATCTCTTCGGCAGCTTGGGCTCGATTTTCCTCTTTTCGGATAACCTGCTTAAAGATTTCTTTGATATATTGTTCATTTAATGTGTCCGCTTCTTCATCTAGTGAATCGTTATTAACTGTTTTTAGATCATTAGTTAATTCATCATTAGTTAAAGTGGCAATTAAGGGATACTCGGAAAGGTTCGTCATTTCATTGAGAATAAGAGGGAATACAGCATTGGCTACAATTTCGTGGTCTTCAGGCGTGAGGCCATCGGACGACTCGGAAGACTCAAACTCAACAACGAGAGACTCGAGAGGACTTTACAAAGGTTGACACAAAGGGACGGGGGACCAATCCAAGTTTGGTGATCATTTCTTCTTTGGTCGCGGACGGGCACGAGAGAGTTTCCCAATTCTTTAGCGGCATTCTTTGTCGGGGGCCTCATGACTCGGGGCCGTCTCGTTTGTCCTCCTTCCTCGATCGTTGCTATCATCTCTTTGTACGAACCGAGAATCAATTGTGTTTGGCATCGAAAGCTGAGCATGTAGATGTAGGGATCTTCCTCAATTCCGAGGATTTCTATCTCGTCACAATCTGACCGCTCAATCCGGATGTAAGGACGTATTGCGTCTCGATGTCTTCTTTGGAAAAATCTCATGTCCCATACTCGAGCGGAAAGGCTTGGCGGGCGGTTCAGCAAGGAGGACGTCCCACACGACATTCATAGATTCGAGTTGAGTACGACGATGCTTGTCGATCTTTACCATGAAAATTTCCCTGGCTTGGCGGGGGTCGGAGAGTGGGTTTGAAGAATGGTGACAAAGCTGTGATTAGGGGACCGGGGTTTGTGTGTCCAGTATCATGGCGGTGTTCAATGTTTCCTTCCAGTATGCCTCCAAATGTTGGAAATGACAATTGAATTTGATGAATCGGACTTCTTCGGAGTACGCTCGCTTGAGTGCGTTGACATAGTTGGCATCACCGGAGTGCAGGGGATTCTGACGAGACTTGCCCCGATAGTCCCTTGGTCGATTCGGAGGAGGTAGCCCCGGTGTCTGGCTAAGAGCATGCTTGGTAACGGTCTCGGCTTTGTTCCCTATGAGGAAGCTGTCGCCCCTTATGACTACAAGGTCCCCTTGTCGGTTAATGAATTTGATGCATTGGTGGAGAGTGGAAGCTATGGCTTTCATGTGATGCAACCAAGGGCGCCACTAATAGAGTGTGAACTCGGAGGATATCCATTACATGGAACTTTCTTTGGCACCATTTGGGTTTCGTACGAGTTCCGAGTCACTTGTCCCCAGGATGGGACGGGACGTGCCATCATATGCCTTGACCAGGGTGGATGGGATCATGTGCCTTTCATTGATGCGTAGGGCCCGCATCATGCCGAGGGGAAGGACATTAACGGCTGATCCGTTGTCCACCAATACTCCGAGGAGCGATACGGTGTTGAGCTTAATGGTGATGTACAAAGCTTCATTGTGTTGGGAGACATCTCTTGGCAAATCTTCGTCGCGAAGGTGATCATGCTTTGCCATATAGGTGGGGATCATAGATTTGGTCCTTGTCTCGGGATAGAGAGTCATCAAGCCGGTCACTTCGTGCTTTTTCTTGCGAGGTAGAACCTTTCTTTGAAGCCCCTGGGTTATGCGAGGCCGTTTGTGGCGGTTGCCATCTCCGGTCAACATGTTGATTGAGTGGGAGCGCCAAACCGGCGTTGGTCTTTCTTTGTCGGTGTGCACTCGGGAGCTGGACAACCGAATTTTAGGTCGTTCCGCGGGGATAGATTTCGATTGGCGGTAGAGTTACCCGAGGTCCACGGTATTACGGGTGTCCGAAAGTCTCAATTCTGTCGTTGGCAAGGCTTTTACGCTCTTTTACCCCTGTTTGCTTTGGGGAAGGCTGGGTGGAGTAGAGTACATAATAATCAAATCCCCCAGATGGCTCCCAGAGCGTACCTACACCGGTATCACCGGCCTCGAATCTCTCCTTCAATTTTCTTTGGGAGGAAAATTTCTTCTTCTTAGGAGGACGGTCCTCGTGTTTCCAGTCTGATAGTCCCTTTCAAGGCGGTCGGGACAGTCACGAGATATCCCACCAAATGTGTTCTACGGTGGTGGCGGATTTGGGACCTCGGGTTGAGCGGTCTTTGGAATGACTTTGAGTGGAACGGTCCAGGGAGATCTGCTGTTGGACTCATCTGGAAGCGAATGGTTGGACTCCGCCGGATAATGAGAGGTATTAGGGTTCGGGGAACAGGGCATATGTTTGTCCTTCGGGGTAGCCCGGTCGGTTGGGAGATTGTTAAGGTCCCGAAGTGGCGTGTGGCCTCTTCAATCCAGGCTTCTTTATGCATTGCAGCGTTCCTCCCGGGGCTTTGATGGCTGACCATATTTCTTCAACCGTTTCACGATCTTCATCACCCAGCGATATTTGCGGGATCATCACTTTGAGAGGGGATAAGCGACGGTATCTTTGAACTCTTTCATCCTTGGCTAGCTGTTTGGGGGCCGGTTGCCACAGTAAGTCGACGGGCGGGAGTCCCGGCGGTGGAGACATAGGAATCTTGGGGTAGCATCTTGATGTATCCGGGACGATTAAGAAGAGGAGGAGAACCTTCTTCCTTCTTTGCGGTAAAAGTGCCATCGGAATTGAGACTGATAGTCAAACCATGACTTGCGACAACCTCGAGAAGGTCGTTAATCTGAGCCTCATGTCGAAGTCTCATCTGTTCTACCAACTGGATCCAATACTGGTCTGTCTGAGGGATTTTGGAGGACGGAGCAACGTGGTCCCCATCATTACCGGCTGATGCAGACATTCTGATGACGCGCTTGACTCTTCCCAACTAATCAAACGGTGACCCGGTGTCCGGAACCAACCTTTGTGCGGAGCTGCGGGGGAAAGACACGAGGGTTCAGATGTTTGGGAATTGAAGGTGGGTAGGTGTTTGGGCTTTGGGCTCATGCAACATGCAGTTATTTGTTCACGTTTACTTAAAACATGTTTTATTAACCTAATCGGTTGGAAAAGATTTCTCTTCTTTTTCGCAAACTACTCTGGATCCTGGATCAGTGGGCCCCGTCACTACGTCTATAAGCCCCTCGTATTCCACCTGTATTTCGACCTCCCAGGGTGGACAGCCCCGGGCGAGGGTCCTATAGGGCAAGCGGGTCCCACCGATCGAAAGAAAAACGATCCTAAAAGTCTGGCGGGTAATCGAGTCTTAACGAGCATTCGATGTAAATTACGGACAAAGCTGACGTCAAAGTCAAGATCATGTCCGAGGGCTCGACAAAAAGTCGGCATGATTTGGACTGATAAATGTCCACAATTGATCTTGACTTGTCGTCAATTAGGCCGTAATTAGGCATGGAATAATCATTAATCCTTGATGACTCAGTGTCAATGCTGGGAGCCAGTGTATAATTTGTGCCAGTCAGATCCGAAGTCAAGGCGCCGGCCAATATCTTGGTCAAAGTCTGCGGCGAAAAACCGGCGGAACTTCGGCGATTAGGGTCCCTGAAAGATATTGAGTCGGTATGCCGACAAAGGCTTGAAAGGAAAGGTCTATACACAGACAGGGCATGACACAGACCAAACTAAAAACCAACCGGGTCTCGGACAGAGTGTGTCACGGACAAGTGCATGGTCGACACGAGGCTCCATGGGATGTTTGGGTAGTCCTGTGCTTGCACCGAGAGGCGTAATAAGACCAAACGGGCCGCGAAAAGGATTTCCCCGGGTTAGGGACGTAGTGTGCAGTGTACGGTCACGTGCGCGTAGTGTGCAAGCGATCTATCTTCTTTTACGAGTAAAATAGAAATTTTTATGTGTCTTAAAAATATGATGCATGATTTTTTTATTTTTATTTTTTGTTGAAACTTGTTTTTGAATTTTTTTTTTGAAATGAGCACATAAGCACAAAAATTCCGACAGTTAGGGACATGATTCCGACAGTCAAAATTTTGACTTTTTCCGAGGCGGCCAAAACAACACGAAAAATGTGCAAAAATCAACACACACAACAAATGATTTTTAAAGCCGGGACGGAAGCTTGACCCTCAAAAGCTTTTTCTTTTTTTTTTGAAAACGGTGATACCGGTACGTGGGATTGTTAAACCACAATTTATCCCCGACTCATGTTAGGAGGCGATAACGGGAAGTTTAATGGTTTTCACCAATATACCAAATATCATTTTTTTTTTAGAAAAAAGCTAGTCCTCAGCGGAGTCGCCACTGTGATGATGTGTCGCCATTTCGCGGGAAAGAATTCGATTTTTTGCGTTTCTTTGAAAAAATCAAATAAAACCCGGAAAAAGAACGGAGTCGCCACGCCATTTTTGTTTTAAGGGCCAAAACTTTGAAAAATGCCCGAGATTAGAGATTTGGGTTCGGAGGTCATGTTACACGCCGGGAAGGACGTTAGTGTGCACCCGGAATGCCTCGTAAAACGAGTCTTCCAAGCTGAAAATCATTTGTGTGTGTGTGTGTGTGTGTATGTTACTTTGGCCAAAATAAGTTGAAACTCAGAAAAGTAAAAATTGGTATGTCTTTTTAAGACTTTAAAATGATCCCATGATTTTTTGGAAGATTTTTGGGTTGAGATTTGGTACTCAAAAGACCTTTTGAAGTTGAGAGTCACTTCTGCCAGAATGAAAAAGGCAGTGGACCTTTGATTTTGAAATGGATTCAAGGGCCTTAAAACTTCATAATCTGGATAAACTCAGAGAATGAAAGTTTTCCCAGACACCTTATATAAGATTTGTGCGAAGGAATTTTCCATTTTGGAGAAGATTTGAGGGGTCAAAACCTTCTGGAAATCTCAAATATGAGATCTGGATTTCCAGAAGCTGATGAACTGGCCTCTAAAATAAAATTTGAAAAGAGGAGTTTTACTCACCCAAAAAATAAAGTAAAAATATGTATGGAAATCTCTGGATGTTGGCTACAAAAAGTGTTTTGTAGTCAACACCAAATTCCAAGTTTATCTGTGTCCAAAAATTAAGACAATGGACTGGGGTCTTGGAAGATTGCTACTGGACAGCAACTTCTCAAGAGATAAAATATGATTTTAAAGGGGATTTTTGCATCCATGCTTGTCCCCATTTCCCTAGGTTTTGGTTAGTGATCACTTGACATTTTAGTGGTGAATCAACGATACCAAACCATCCTTGGGGTACATTAGGACTAAGCACTTCATTTGCTTGGGAAGGGGATTTTTATCCTTTGAAAATGAGATTTGATGCTTGAAAATGTTTTTAGGGTTTTTGAAAATGTGTTTTCTTTGCAAGAAATTAAGAGAACTTGAAAATAATGTAGATCTTTGTAGAATATCATCCATGGAGATGAACTTCCATGGTGATCTTCTTGGATCTTAAGACAAGAAGATGAATGAACTACATTTTGTAGTTTGAAAATGCATGCATGGATGAGAGATTTAGGGTAAGAAGAGGGAGGTTATACCTATCTTCTTTGTGCTTTGTGTTTGAAGGCTTGAATGCAAGAGTGTTTGGGTTTGATTTGAGTGAGTGAAAGTTGGGAAGATTCAAGAGAAAAAGGTGACAATTCTTGTAGAATTCTCACTGTTTTCTCAAGTATTTTCGCCAAATGCTGTGAATTGTGTTCTTGTTCCTCCTTATTTTTGTGACTGGAGGGCTCAATTTATAGCCCTCTGAAAATTACAAACCTATCCGCGCGGATGGGATCAGTCGCGTGCACTGTTCATTAAATGCTGCTTCAGGCTTTGGACACAAGGAATAATCTTTTTTAAAATTCAAATTAAACAAATGATTATGTTCCAGCCATTTCTATTTTTGGTTTTTGACCATTTCTTTCACTTTTTTGATTCTTTTCCTTGGTTTATCCTTAAATAACAATGCCCATTTTGCCCTCACTTTGTTAGAAATGTTAGGAATGTTAGGAATTGTTAGGAATGTTATAACTTTCGTTAATTTTCTAACGAAAATTCTAACAAGCTCAAATTGGAGCACTTACAGATCCATGGGCTGATGGTTGTCTAAAGGTCTAGTCAGACCTTCCTTCACAAATCCCTGAAAGACTTCGCTCAGAGGCATTCCGAAATCTTCAAGCTTAAGGCTCCGCGGCTTGGGCACATCACCTTTCCTTGGCACGAAAGGAGTGGCATTGTTGCGATCCTGGCCCGCATAGTTAATTGCTTCCTTGCCTTTTGAGTAGGACAGGAGCTGGATTAGAGGCAGAAGCTTGGTACCGATAAGTAGGAGCAGTGGCTTGCTGTTGGTCAAACTTTAGCCCCGGAACTGACCGTCGCACGCAGATCTGGATAAGGGAAGTTACTGAGGGACTTTCTCAAATGAGGCTTCCAGGCATGATTGAAAGATGTCCAATTGTTCCTTATTAGAAGGAAGGTTGGCCATCTTGAGGTTTCAATGCTTGTAAAAGTCACCGATATTCTCCTCGGAACGCTGCACTATTGTCTGCAGGTCAACTCTGTTTGTCTCCCATTCTAAGTTGGCTTTATACGTATCTGTGAAAGTACTGGTAATTTGTTCCCATGTAGCCCTAGTTTCAGGCTTTAATCGAAAGAACCATTTCAAAGCTCCTGACTTCAAAGAGAGACTGAAGTAGTCGGCCAACTGCTGGTTTGTGCATCCCTTAGCTTTCATTGCCAAAGTGTAGGTGTCCAAGTGAGTTTTAGGGCATGCAATTCCGTTAAACAAGTCAAGATTGGGCATCACGAACTTGTGAGGCAGGGGTACAATGGAGTCCGGATCTGTAGGTTGAAGGACAGCTTTCTTAGCAGTCAATTCAGCAATTTGTGCTTTCATTTCCTTGTGTTGTTCCATGAACCAGGCCAAATGAGGGTCCAGTGGCGGGGCCAGAGTGTTCAAGCCGGTGATTGTGCTGGGGAGAGAGGTTACCATTGGTGGCACACTGGTGGAAAGGATGGCAGGGCCTGGGGCATAGGCGTAAACCCGCCCTTGGCCTAAATTATGTTGGGAGTGTGTTCAGTCGAAACCTAACGATTTATTTATATCCGCAAGCGCACGGGCTATTGTAATATAGCGGGTACAAGTATGGGTCGATCTCACAGAGACAGGGTTTACTTTGGGATGATATTTGTCTTTATAAAAATATGTAGATAAAATGATTGGGGGAAGATAAGAATTTTGTACGATAAAATACTAGGAAGATATATAAACTACTCTAACATATAATGATAGTATTCTCGGGATTGAAAATAAATAAATATGCTTTAGATAATGGCTTTCATCAAAAAAACAAGGATGGTACGTTCGGCTTACACTACTTCTCACGGTCAAGCAAGCAGCCTTGTATTCTTCACTAATTATGTCCTAACTGTTTGAGATTTCCGTTTAAGGTGTTCCTGTCCTGTCACAAACGGGCATTCCGGCTTAACTCTAGCTGACCACAATTAGTAAGAATCCATTAAGATCGAAAGTCAACGTTTTTCCATTCAAAGAACATCCCTAGGCCGTTGTACGACTTCTCGTGACCAATGGACAAGTTTCTTTAGGTCTTTATGTTTGAAGGCAATTTCAGAATAATATAAAGAAATTGTTTTAAGATAAAAGTGCCAAGTTCAAGGATGATACGCTAAGTTGTGCTAACTACTCATGGGTCAAGGCCTAGCACATGTATTTTAAGACCAACACGGCCTTTCTCTTGAGGGTCCGTTTATAGGTATTCTCGTCTGTCACCCGAGTAACCCGGTTCACCTCTCGAGGGTACCGTATTAATCAAAATCCATTAAGTCTATCAATCTCACGTATTTTCCACTAAAGGATCATCCCTAGGTTTTTAAATCACTTTGTGTAATTTATCGACCTAGTTCAATTCTTAGAGTTCCGCTAATCAATGTTTTTTACTTGATAAACTGAGGTTATACAACTAAAGACGTCTCCCAAATTTCAAGCATTTAAGATTTATAAGAAGAGAATTGAAATGACATGTAGAAGAAGCAAGGAATATAAATAAATGAGTTTCCAACTCCGAGAAATGGAGGATTACTCAAACCATTGAGATAATAAAAGAAGTAAGTAAGAAATAAAGATAAGGGAAGAAATACTTATAATAAGAGAGATAATGGCTGGAAATAATCATCATTCACAATCTTCAAGAGTACACAAGACTTGTCACGAATCATTGATACACCTTGAACATCGTGTATAAATTGCTAGAGTGTTTTGCTATACATTTTAAGTATAATATGATCCTTTATGGATGTGTTTATCACTATTCTCAGATTTTCTGGATATCTAAAACTGAGTACAAATAGCCTTTATATAGGCATTCTATGCTAGGGACACATCTCTTTGTGAAAAGGCACCTTTTGGCTGATATGGGAGGTGCTCGGCCGAGTCAAGGAGGTTGCACGGCCGAGTAGAGCTTTTCTGACAGTCACAACTGTTGTAAAAAGCACCTTTTGGGTTTGAACAGAGGGTGCTCGGCCGAGTCAAGGAGGTTGCACGGCCGAGCAGAAGCTTTCCAGAAACTTTTGATTAGATTTCTTCATATGCTCGGCCGAGTCAAGGGGGTTGCTCGGCCGAGCAGTTGCTGCTTTGGCTGATTTATGCTTTTGACCCTCCTATTTCCACAGCTTTGCTTTTAAGCCCCATAATTTTCCATAAAATGTACCTAAAACCTGTAAAACACATGAAAATACCCAACAAGCATAAAATCTAGGATATAACATAAAAGAGGGTAATTTATACTCAATTTGCAAAGATTTAAAGGTAAATAATATCATTATCATACTATAAAAGTCTATATAAAAACTACTTATCAAACTCCCCCACACTTAAACCTTGCTTGTCCCCAAGCAAGCTTTAGTATAAAAAGGTAAAGACGGAGAAGTAGGTAAAATGGAAAAAAAAGAATTATAGATGATCCCTCAGAAAAATGAAATTTTACTATACTAATCGCTTCGGAAGATTTTCCTTTTTATCATTCTTTCATATTCTTCATAATATTTAAAAGAGTATCTAGAAAAAGAATAAGAAGATATTTTAGGGAGCAAATATAGAGCAATGAATTGATATATCATGAATAAAAATTTGACTAAGTAAAAGACAAATTGAAGTGAAAAATTGAATCCTTGATCAAAAGCTTGGCATGAGATAAGTTCACTCTTTTGAGTGCTTTGTGAAGTAAAAAATGATTGCTTTATTCACAATTTAAAGGCATTCAAAGGATTTGATATGCATCTTGAATCACAAAGATGGAAATGGAGGATGATAGTGGAAATTTTATCAAGACTTAACAAATTTATCTTTATTTTATACGTGTTAAAGTTGCAAGAGACTTAAGTGAGTTTGAACCTTTCAAGTAAGATACATTGTGGCCGCGAACCCCATTTTCCTAATACTTAGTTCAAACACACTTACATACTACTTCCATTTGGCAAGAGTGCATCGTCGCCGCGAACGCCGTGCCCCGAGTTACTAAGAAAATAATAGCTTTCTCTTTAAAATTTTAGTGACTTTGTCACTTTTGAGATTTAAGATAGAAATTTGTTTAGCCTTGATTTTAGTGGAAATGGAAAGATGGAAAAATGAAGGTTGTGATTCAAAGGGATACATATCAAAAGATGAATATCTATTAAAAAGAAAATAGAAGTCATTGATTTTGAAGTATTCATTAGAAAGATTTTTCAAAACTTCACAAGTTAATATAGCCAAGTGCTTAATGATTCAAAAAGCTCGATTAGTCAAAACAAATGCTTTTTCTTTAGAGAAATTTTATTAATGATATATTAATTCATGATTTCTATTTACTTTCTAAAACATTGCTATATCCTTTCCTAATAAACTTTTTAGAATGCAGAAAAATATGAATAGAATGATAAACAGATAGAATTCCAAGGCATTTTAGTAAGTATAGGAATTAAAGCTACATCATCATAGGGATTTTTTTTTTTAAATATAATGCATAAACATAAGAAGGAAGAAATGCAACTAAGTTAAAACATTAAGAAAATTAACTAAACATAAAAATGCGAAAATAAACTAATAATAAAAATGGATAATTACCCCCCCCACCACACTTAAAATAAACATTGCCCCAATGTTTTAAAAACAATAAAAACGGGGAGGGGAAAGAAAGAAAACTTACTCAAATGGCTGTGGTTGTGGTGGAAAATTTGGCCAATACTCCGCTCCATAGCTATATATATATATTTTCAAGCCTCCCTCGGGTTTCTCGCACATCGCTCCTTATTCCTTGGACATCATCTTTTAAACCTTGAACATCTCCCCTTAGATTATGGATATCACCCCTCAAATTATCAACATTTCCCCTCAACTCGTTCATATACCCAAACATTTGATTGTTTTGGGTGAACATTTGTTGGAATTGTTGATAAAATTCGGGTGGCAATTGGTTCGGGATGGGATGGATTGGTTGGTACTCCTCTTCTTCATTCCCTTCATCTTGCCCCATATTTATATCTTCATTTCTCTCTTCAAAGATACGCGGGAAAAACCAAGTTCCCGGTTGATCAATAGCAATTATGGGGAGATTAGGATTAGGCAAAGTAGCGTAGGGTGTTTTATTTGCCCCACCTCCAACAAACCAAGTGAAACATTCTTGCCCTCTTTTAGAAATCATATTCATTACTTTCAAAACCGCAATATCCAACTTTCTTGACCCTTTGATTGGCACCAAGGCTTCGGGACCTTCCTCGGGAATTGGAATGTCCATATAAATTGCAAGGAGGGTTATCATCCCTCCTATATGAATGTCTCTGGGGAAGTTAGGGGATATGTGATCCCAAAGCCGATCAACAACCCACTTTCCAATATTGATCTCCCTATACCTCGTGACAAATGCCCACAATAAAAATAATTCTTGCCTATTGATTGTTCCCTTATCCTCTCTTGCAAAAATTGTGCAAGCATACATTCTATGGATATAACGAAGGATGGGATGAACAATTAGGGAGGCCTTGGATGACTTGGGAAGGAAAGGTGTATGGCCTGTAATTTGCTCCCAAAAGATATCGGCATTGTAATGAGGGGGAGGTGTATTTAGGGCGAGTTTATTGTTAGGCCACCCGAGAGTACCGTTGATATCCTCGAGGTCAAGGGTATATTGATTGTTTAGAAGCCTAAAACTTAGGATAATATCCTCATATTCTTCCCCCGTTTCACCGCAAATCATAGTCTTGGATTTTTTTAGTCATGGTGCTTAAAAACTCTAGGGTGGGACTCTCATATGTTTTTCCCTCAATATGAATGAAATCATGGCAACTTATCCCTTGGTGCAAAGCTCTTAGATTATTCACAAATCCTAGGGTTCTCATAGTATCAAAATCTGGAAATTGAGTGGGTTTTATATTTTTCCCACAAAGCTTAGCATACCTAGTGGTCTCGACTTTGGATTGAAAAGTAATGCCCAAAGGGTCTAGGGTTGGGGCTAAAATAGAGCTAGAGGTAGTATCCTTGCGAGGTCTCTTGGAGGTAGGAGCCTTCCCTTTTGCTTTTCTATCCATTTTAAAATTCTAGAGTAAAATATAGCAAAACCCAACAAAACTTTGAAGAGACTAGAGAGATATTGTGAGTTTACCCGATGAGAACACCTTGGAAACTTGATTTCTTGCTTGGTTGCTTTGCTTGAATGCCTCAAACAAATCGACTTGCTTCACCAATTTTATTAAATTTCGAAAACCTTGGGATTTTGGGATAAGAACTAGGGTTTTTCGAATTTGGGGGATTTGGGTGAAATTTGGGTTGTATATGGGTTGGGTAGTGTTTAGGAGAAGGATTTAGGGTGGATGAAGGGTTGTATGGCCGGAATTAATGGAGTAATTGGAGGTTTTATGGTGGGAGGGGCGGAGTATTTGATGGAGTTAGAGAGAGAGTGAAGGGGTTTTAGAAGATGAAGAGTGAAGAGTCAAAAGCCAAGAGGCTATTTTGACCAAAAAAAAAAATTCTGCAGATACGTTTTGCTCGGCCGAGCATGGGCCTTGACTCGGCCGAGCATGGGCCTTCAGTCTGATGCATCTTCTGTTCTCCTTTGCTCAGCCGAGTCATGTGTGGTGCTCGGCCGAGCACTTTTGCTGATTTTTTTTTAAACAACGTATCCATTCATGAAGAAATGCTTGCTCGAGTCAACAGAAGTGTGCGGCCGCTCCACTTGGTTGATTCCATTTAGTTCATCCGTTCTTGAATGCACGGCCGCTCCAATAATTGGTGCACGGCCGCTCCAACACTGTTCTTAAATATTTATTATATATATATATATATATATTTTTTATATTCCTACAAAACAAAGTTAGAAAACAATACAATAATAATATATAAAATATAAACATAAATAAAAATAAAAATAAAAATAAAAATAAATGATAAAGACAAGTATCAAAAAGTAAACCGTTGTCCCCGGCAACGGCGCCAAAAACTTGTTCGGTCGAAACCTAACGGTTTATTTAATATCCGCAAGCGCACGGGCTATTGTAATATAGCGGGTGCAAGTACGGGTCGATCCCACAGAGACAGGGTTTACTTTGGGATGATATTTGTCTTTATAAAAATATGTAGATAAAATGATTGGGGGAAGATAAGAATTTTGTAAGATAAAGTACTAGGAAGATATATAAACTACTCTAACATATAATGATAGTATTCTCGGGATTGAAAACAAATAAATATGCTTTAGATAAAGGCTTTTATCAAAATAACAAGGATGGTACGTTAGGCTTACACTACTTCTCACGGTCAAGCAAGTAGCGTTGTATCCTTCACTAACTATGTTCTAACTGTTTGAGATTTCCGTTTATGGTGCTCCCGCCCTGTCACAAACGGGCATTCCGGCCTAACTCTAGCTGACCATAATTAGTAAGAATCCATTAAGATCGAAAGTCAACGTTTTTCCATTCAAAGAACATCCCTATGCCGTTGTACGACTTCTCGTGACCAATGGACAAGTTTCTTTATGTTTGAAGGCAATTTTAGAATAATATAAAGAAATTGTTTTAAGATAAAAGTGCCAAGTTCAAGGATGATACGCTAAGTTGTGCTAACTACTCATGGGTCAAGGCCTAGCACATGTATTTTAAGACCAACACGGCCTTTCTCTTGAGGGTCCGTTTATAGGTATTCTCGTCTGTCACCCGAGTAACCCGATTCACCTCTCGAGGGTACCGTATTAATCAAAATCCATTAAGTCTATCAATCTCACGTATTTTCCACTAAAGGATCATCCCTAGGTCATTAAATCACTTTGTGTAATTTATCGACCTAGTTCAATTCTTAGAGTTCCGCTAATCGATGTTTTTCATTTGATCAACTGAGGTTATACAATTAAAGACATCTCCCTAATTGCAAGCATTAAGATTTACAAGAGGAGAATTGAAATGAAATGTAGAAGAAGCAATGAATATAAGTTATCGAGTTTCCAACTCCGAGAAATGGAGAATTACTCAAACCATTGAAATAATAAAAAGAAGTAAGTAAAGAAATAAAGATAAGGGAAGAAATACTTATTCATAATAAGAGAGATAATGATCTTCATTCACAATCTTCAAGAGTACACAAGACTTGTCACGAATCATTGATACACCTTGAACATCGTGTATAAATTGCTAGAGTAGTTTTGCTATACATTTTAAGTATGATATGATCCTTTCCGGATGTATTTATCACTATTTTCGGATTTTCTGGATATCTAAAACTGAGTACAAATAGCCTTTATATAGGCATTCTATGCTAGGGACACATCTCTTGCGAAAAGGCACCTTTTGGCTGATAATGGATGTGCTCGGCCGAGTCAAGGAGGTTGCACGGCCGAGCAGAGCTTTTCTGACAGTCACAACTGTTGTAAAAGGCACCTTTTGGTTTGAATCAGGGGGTGCTCGGCCGAGTCAAGGAGGTTGCACGGCCGAGCAGAAGTTTTCCAGAAACATTGATTAGATTCCTTCATATGCTCGGCCGAGTCAAGGAGGTTGCTCGGCCGAGCACTTGCTGCTTTGGCTGATTTTAGGTTTTTGACCTTCTATTTCTTCAGCTTTGCTTTTAAGCCCCATAATCTTCCATAAAATGTACCTAAAACCTTTAAAACAAATGAAAATACCAACCAAGCATAAAATCGAAGATATATACACAAAAAGGCTAAATTGTACTTAATTTGCAAAGATTTAAAGGTAAATAATATCATTATCATACTATAAAAGTCTATATAATAACTACTTATCAAACTCCCCACACTTAAATCCTTGCTTGTCCCCAAGCAAGCTTTAGTATAAAAAGGTAAAGACGGAGAAGTAGGTAAAAATGGCAAAGAAAAGAATTATAGATGATCCCTCGAAAAAATGAAATTTTACTAGACTAATTGCTTCGAAGATTTTCCTTTTATCATTTATTCATATTCTTCATAATATTTAAAAGAGTACTTAGAAAGAGAATAAGAAGACATTTTAGGGAGTAAATATAGAGCATTGAATTGATATATCATGAATAAAAATTTGACTAAGTAAAAGACAAATTGCAGTGAAAAATTGAATCCTTGATCAAAAGCTTGGCATGAGATAAAGTTCACTCTTTTGAGTGCTTTGTGAAGTAAGAAAAATGATTGCTTTATTCACAATTTAAAGGTATTCAACGGATTTGATATGCATTTTGAATCACAAAGATGGAAATGGAGGATGATAGTGGAAATTTTATCAAGACTTAACAAAGTTATCTTTATTTTATACGTGTTAAAGTTGCAAGAGACTTAAGTGAGTTTGAACCTTTCAAGTAGGATACATTGTGGCCGCGAACCCCATGTTCCTAATACTTAGTTCAAACACACTTACATACTACTTCCATTTGGCAAGAGTACATCGTCGCCGCGAACGCCGTGCCCCGAGTTACTAAGGAAATAATAGCTTGCTCTTCAAAATTTTAGTGATTTTGCCACTTTTGAGATTTAAGATAAAAATTTGTTTAGCCTTGATTTTAGTGGAAATGGAAAGATGGAAAAGTGAAGGTTGTGATTCAAAGGGATGCATATCAAAAGATGAATATCTATTAAAAAGAAAATAGAAGTCATTGATTTTGAAGTATTCATTAGAAATATTTTTCAAAACTTCAAAAGTTAATATAGCCAAGTGCTTAATGATTCAAAAAGCTCGATTAGTCAAAACAAATGCTTTTTCTTTAGAGAAATTTTATTAATGATATATTAATTCATGATTTCTATTTACTTTCTAAAACATTGCTATATCCTTTCCTAATAAACTTTTTAGAATGCAGAAAAATATGAATAGAATGATAAACAGATAGAATTCCAAGGCATTTTAGTAAGTATAGGAATTAAAGCTACATCATCATAGGGATTTTTTTTTTAAATATAATTCATAAACATAAGAAGGAAGAAATGCAACTAAGTTAAAACATAAAGAAAATTAACTAAACATAAAAATGCGAAAATAAACTAATAATAAAAATGGATAATTACCCCCCCACCACACTTAAAATAAACATTGTCCCCAATGTTTTAAAAACAATAAAAACGGGGAGGGGAAAGAAAGAAAACTTACTCAAATGGTTGTGGTTGTGGTGGAAAATTTGGCCAATACTCCGCTCCATAGCTATATATATATATATTTTCAAGCCTCCCTCGGGTTTCTCGCACATCGCTCCTTATTCCTTGGACATCATCTTTTAAACCTTGAACATCTCCCCTTAGATTATGGATATCACCCCTCAAATTATCAACATTTCCCCTCAACTCATTCATATACCCAAAGATTTGATTGTTTTGGGTGAACATTTGTTGGAATTGTTGATAAAATTCGGGTGGCAATTGGTTCGGGATGGGATGGATTGGTTGGTGCTCCTCTTCTTCATTCCCTTCATCTTGCCCCATATTTACATCTTCATTTCTCTCTTCAAAGATACGCGGGAAAAACCAAGTTCCCGGTTGATCAATAGCAATTATGGGGAGATTAGGATTAGGCAAAGTAGCGTAGGGTGTTTTATTTGCCCCACCTCCAACAAACCAAGTGAAACTTTCTTGCCCTCTTTTAGAAATCATATTCATTACTTTCCAAACCGCAATATCCAACTTTCTTGACCCTTTGATTGGCACCAAGGCTTCGGGACCTTCCTCGGGAATTGGAATGTCCATATAAATTGCAAGGAGGGTTATCATCCCTCCTATATGAATGTCTCTGGGGAAGTTAGGGGATATGTGATCCCAAAGCCGATCAACAAACCACTTTCCAATATTGATCTCCCTATACCTCGTGACAAATGCCCACAATAGAAATAATTCTTGCCTATTGATTGTTCCCTTATCCTCTCTTGCAAAAATTGTGCAAGCATACATTCTATGGATATAACGAAGGATGGGATGAACAATTAGGGAGGCCTTAGATGACTTGGGAAGGAAAGGTGTATGGCCTGTAATTTGCTCCCAAAAGATATCGGCATTGTAATGAGGGGGAGGTGTATTTAGGGCGAGTTTATTTTTAGGCCACCCGAGAGTACCGTTGATATCCTTGAGGTCAAGGGTATATTGAGTGTTTAGAAGCCTAAAACTTAGGATAACGTCCTCATATTCTTCCCCCGTTTCACCGCAAATCATAGTCTTGGATTTTTTTGTCATGGTGCTTAAAAACTCTAGGGTGGGACTCTCATATGTTTTTCCCTCAATATGAATGAAATCTTGGCAACTTATCCCTTGGTGCAAAGCTCTCAGATTATTCACAAATCCTAGGGTTCTCATAGTATCAAAATTTGGGAATTGAGTGGGTTTTATACTTCTCCCACGAAGCTTAGCATACCTAGTGGTCTCAACTTTGGTTTGAAAAGTAATGCCCAAAGGGTCTAGGGTTGGGGCTAAACTATAACTAGAGGTAGTATCCTTGTGAGGTCTCTTAGAGGTAGGTGCCTTCCCTTTTGCTTTTCTATCCATTTTAAAATTCTAAGAGTAAAATAGAGCAAAACCCAACAAAACTTTTGAAGAGATTAGAGAGATATTGTGAGTTTACCCGATGAGAACAACTTGGAAACTTGATTTCTTGCTTGGTTGCTGCTTGAATGCCTTGAACAAATCGTCCTCCTTCACCAATTTGATTAAATTCGAAAACCTTGAAATTTTGGGAAAGAACTAGGGTTTTTCGAATTTGGGGGATTTGGGTGAAATTTTTGGGTGATGAAGGTTTAGGTAGTGTTTAGGAGATATGTTTAGGGTAGAGAATTGTTGTATGGTCGGAATCAATGGAGGGTTGGAGGTTTTATGGTTGTAGGGGGCGGAGGAATGGAGGGTTTAGAGAAAGAGAGAGTGGTTTAGGAGATGAAGAGTGAGGAGTCAAAAGCCAAGAGGCTATTTTGACCAAAAAAATTTCTGCAGATACGTTTTGCTCGGCCGAGCATGGGCCTTGACTCGGCCGAGCATGGGCCTTCAGTCTGATGCATCTTCTGTTCTCCTTTGCTCGGCCGAGTCATGTGTGGTGCTCGGCCGAGCAGTTCCTGTTCTGATTTTTTTTTTTTTTAACAACGTATCCATTCATGAAGAAATGCTTGCTCGAGTCAACAGAAGTGTGCGGCCGCTCCACTTGGTTGATTCCATTTAGTTCATCCGTTCTTGAATGCACGGCCGCTCCAACACTGTTCTTAAATATTTATTATTATTTTTTTTATATTCCTACAAAACAAAGTTAGAAAAAAATACAATAATAATATATAAAATATAAACATAAATAAAAATAAAAATAAATGATAAAGACAAATATCAAAAAGTAAACCGTTGTCCCCAGCAACGGCGCCAAAAACTTGTTCGGTCGAAACCTAACGGTTTATTTATATCCGCAAGCGCACGGGCTATTGTAATATAGCGGGTGCAAGTACGGGTCGATCCCACAGAGACAGGGTTTACTTTGGGATGATATTTGTCTTTATAAAAATATGTAGTTAAAATGATTGGGGGAAGATAAGAATTTTGTACGATAAAATACTAGGAAGATATATAAACTACTCTAACATATAATGATAGTATTCTCGGGATTGAAAATAAATAAATATGCTTTAGATAAAGGCTTTCATCAAAATAACAAGGATGGTACGTTCGGCTTACACTACTTCTCACGGTCAAGCAAGCAGCGTTGTATTCTTCACTAATTATGTCCTAACTGTTTGAGATTTCCGTTTATGGTGTTCCCGTCCTGTCACAAACGGGCATTCCGGCTTAACTCTAGCTGATCACAATTAGTAAGAATCCATTAAGATCGAAAGTCAACGTTTTTCCATTCAAAGAACATCCCTAGGCCGTTGTACGACTTCTCGTGACCAATGGACAAGTTTCTTTAGGTCTTTATGTTTGAAGGCAATTTAAGAATAATATAAAGAAATTGTTTTAAGATAAAAGTGCCAAGTTCAAGGTTGATACGCTAAGTTGTGCTAACTACTCATGGGTCAAGGCCTAGCACATGTATTTTAAGACCAACACGGCCTTTCTCTTGAGGATCCGTTTATAGGTATTCTCGTCTGTCACCCGAGTAACCCGGTTCACCTCTCGAGGGTACCGTATTAATCAAAATCCATTAAGTCTATCAATCTCACGTATTTTCCACTAAAGGATCATCCCTAGGTTTTTAAATCACTTTGTGTAATTTATCGACCTAGTTCAATTCTTAGAGTTCGGCTAATCAATGTTTTTTACTTGATCAACTGAGGTTATACAACTAAAGACGTCTCCCTAATTTCAAGCATTTAAGATTTATAAGAAGAGAATTGAAATGACATGTAGAAGAAGCAAGGAATATAAATAAATGAGTTTCCAACTCCGAGAAATGGAGGATTACTCAAACCATTGAGATAATAAAAGAAGTAAGTAAGAAATAAAGATAAGGGAAGAAATACTTATAATAAGAGAGATAATGGCTGGAAATAATCTTCATTCACAATCTTCAAGAGTACACAAGACTTGTCACGAATCATTGATACACCTTGAACATCGTGTATAAATTGCTAGAGTGTTTTGCTATACATTCTAAGTATAATATGATCCTTTATGGATGTGTTTATCACTATTTTCGGATTTTTTGGATATCTAAAACTGAGTACAAATAGCCTTTATATAGGCATTCGATGCTAGGGACACATCTCTTTGTGAAAAGGCACCTTTTGGCTGATATGGGAGGTGCTCGGCCGAGTCAAGGAGGTTGCACGGCCGAGCAGAGCTTTTCTGACAGTCACAACTGTTGTAAAAGGCACCTTTTGGGTTTGAACAGAGGGTGCTCGGCCGTGTCAAGGAGTTTGCACGGCCGAGCAGAAGCTTTCCAGAAACTTTTGATTAGATTTCTTCATATGCTCGGCCGAGTCAAGGGGGTTGCTCGGCCGAGCAGTTGCTGCTTTGGCTGATTTATGCTTTTGACCCTCCTATTTCCACAGCTTTGCTTTTAAGCCCCATAATTTTCCATAAAATGTACCTAAAACCTGTAAAACACATGAAAATACCCAACAAGCATAAAATCTAAGATATAACATAAAAGAGGCTAATTTATACTCAATTTGCAAATATTTAAAGGTAAATAATATCATTATCATACTATAAAAGTCTATATAAAAACTACTTATTAGAGTGTAAGTGGGAGCCTGAGCATAAGGATAGAATCCATCAGCCTGTTACTGATTCCCAATGGGCAAGGAGGGTGGAGGCAGGCCTGATGTAGCCGGGTAGCTCGGGTTCCCGGAGTGAGACCCATAAGTAGGCTTAAATGCGGGCTGCTGTCCCTGGTTGTTGAATTGCATGGCTGGCTGTAGTGAGGGTGTATAACCAAGAGGGTATTTTGGTCCGAGGGACTCTCATCGAACCCTGAGTAAGAAATGTGTTTGCGGAAGCTGCGTGAGGGGCAGCTGAGCTAGCATCATTCTGAGGAGGGGCTCCTGACTGTTGCCCCGAACCAAACTGTGTTGGCATTCCAAACTGTTGCTGTGGCACTTTGAACTGTTGCTGCGAAGGTCCGGATTGATCGATTCCAAACTGAGGCGGGATCCCAATTCGCTGTGGGATTCCGAGGTATCCCCAACCATAAGAAGACATTCCGTGATGATTTTGCCCCCACTGAGGAACTGCGAACTGATAGGTCACGTTAGACTGCATGGGTCCAGTAGCCTGTAGTTGGGGAGCTGGCTGGCTCAGAGACCGAGGAGCATGGGTTCTGGTAGTAGGACCATAGGAGGTTGGTGGTGGCATCCTGGAGTAGTCAGGACGACTGAGAATGGGATTAGGGGTTTGCTGTCCCATTGAGGCGGTCATGAAGGGATCTTGTGAGACTTGTGAGGTGCCGGGGACTGGCTGTCTTGAACTGGGTCACTGTCGAGGCATTCCAAACTGCTGGGGCTGAGAAGTTCAAACTGATCCATAGTTGACCGCCGTTCCAAACCCAACTGAGAAGTCATACCAAGCTGATGTAACTGAGAAGCCCCCGATCGATTCCCAGAGCTGCTGAGGCATACCAAACTGCTGCGACATACCGAGCTGACCCCAACTGCATTGAGGCACACCATACTGGCCCAAATCGGACTGAATTCAATTTGTTTCCCCAAACGACTGTCCCAGACTGAACTGTGAATGTATACCAGACCGAGGCTGAAAGGATGGCTGATTCACAGGTTGAGAAGAGTGTGGCCCGGTGGAGGTTCCATGTGAGGAAGGTGGTGGCATTCGGCGGTAGTCTGTCTGGCCAAGATAGGGATGGGGATCCTCTTCCTCTTCTACCGTAAAAGTCCCATCGGGGTTGAGGGCAATCGTCAAACCAAAATTCCTGACACCTTCCAAGGATGAACATCGAAACCTCATTCTGATTGGCACAAGGAGTTTTATGGACTCGGATTCCAATATTAGCCATAGAAATATGATGAATCTCTGGTCCTGGTTAAAATTCCGTCCTCATCCTTGGACATCAAAGAACTGCACTTGACAAGCCCATGACCAACATGGCGATCAAATCTCACTTTGCTTGGCGGAGCCTTGGTCTGAAGAGATGTGTTTGCGAAGTCTTGATTTTGAAGAAGTGACTTGGCAAAGCCTCAGTCTCATGATTGTGAATCTGACACAATTAGAGAGGCTTCAACCTGGTAGGCATTGCAGACTGATATTGAAATGAGCCTAAACAAATAACCAACCCATCTTGTAGCAAAGTGAAGAACCAACGTGGACCCGGCGTGACCAAAGAAGCCCCACTCTAAAGAAATGGCTTGACGAAAGTCCTCCCTTAAAGAGTACAGTGCAGCTCTAATGCAAATTGAATTGTCATGTAGCAAAAGAGGCAACCCATCCTTCTATATTTACTTTATTATTTTCTTTAGTCAACCGGAAGAAAATGTAAAAGAAAGACAATTTAGGAATGTATACCTGCAGGGGCATATTTTCAAAAAGTGGGGACGAATCCCCGATTTGTATTATTTGACGGCCTCATTTGATGAAGGCACAAAAGAACTCGCTTTGGGTTTGACTCTTTTGAGAAAGCATACGTGTAGAAAGGTTTGTAAAAGTATATGGAAGCCCCTGCTGACAGAAAATTAGTGTTTAGCTCTATTTTTCCTATAATGTAGAAAAAGAAGACTTGTCGAGACATCTGAAAACATGTTTTATTCAAAATGATCACAAGATTGCTTAAAATCCTTTATTAATGTTCGGGTTACTCAAACCCCTAATCTCGATATGAACAAACATTTTGATTAATCATGAGGAGAAAGTCAACCAATACCAAGGGTAAAGTTGGCGAATGAAGAAAGATTGTGTATAGGAGAGGCCATTGATGAGACCGAATTTTCTTGGGATTTGGATGTGTTTATGACCGGACCATTTCTGGTTGCCTACATTCCCCTTATTATAAGGAGCTCAGGTCGCCGTAGTTCGGGCTTGAACCGTGTTTGACTTTGGAAAAGGGGTATGAACATTTGGGGTATTTTTGGTGAAAAGGCTCGAATAGGAAGTTTGGATGATAAGGTACGGGCCTCGAGGTGGTTCCTTGACAAGTCATTTTGACAGATATTTCAGCGATTCCGTTGCTTTTTGATCGTCGTCCTTCATCGGGGGAGAAAGATTTTGAATGCAGCTTAAGGGCTTATGATATGTTTTTGCCGTTGCTTTAAGCACTCCCTTGTTGTCTGACAACTTCTGTTCTTCGGGCTTTAATTTTGCCCATATGTCAAGCCTCTGATCGGCGGTGTTGGGCCCTTGGCCTCATTTTTTTTGTTTTTTTTATTTGGAGCTTTTGCTTGAGCTTTTTTTTTTTTTTTTTAAGCACTTGAGGACGAAGGCAAGCCTCTGCTTGAACTTTCTTGATGCACAAGAGGCGGAGGCAAGCCCCTGGTTTTTTATCAACATGGGGTCAATCTTCCGATGCTGAGTGACCTTTTGTTGTTCTTCGATGCTGCCGCCGTCGTTGACTTGGTCAAGGTGATGATGGGGACATGTTTTGGAAAGTGTATGGTTTGTAAGGAAAGTGTATAGGGAGGGCATTAGTTGACTTTCTCGCACCAATTAATTAAAATCTTAATCATTTCCAGAGATTATTTGTTGAGCAATGCGAGTGATCATTTAAAATAAAACCATTTCTTTAAATGTAATGTAGGTGTGCAAATAATGTCTCAAGTCTAGCGAGAAAAGAGAAAGACTCTTTTATAGAAAATTTTAAGATTAACTACAATGTCCAAGGAGGACTTGATTGAACGAAGAAAGTACTAGAACCTACGAAGGTTGACTAAAAGATTGTTTTAATAATAAAGGATGGGTAGCCCCTAGTCTAGCTACTCTTTGTTGTTGGACCACGTCTCTACCCTTCAGCATTGGAAGCAAATTCCTCATGAAGCTATGACAGACTATGCTCGCCTTTGGTAACTTCAGGAATTCCCCGCTCACCGGCCCTGACGGTTGCCTTATGTGCCATTAGATCGAGAGTTCAAAACACTTCACCAAATCCGGCCATGGTCACATGCTTTTTGCCGTCAAACCAGCCATTCTCCACATTTGTTGCGACTAAATCATCTGGCTTGGAGCTTGAATCATAAAACTCAATCATGTTTACACTCGTGTTATTTGGGAAATGATCATTGGCAGGGTTGAGATTACTGAGGCGCTCGAGTTTGCCCTTCTTAATTAACCCCTGAATTGCCTTTCTCAAAGCTGTACAGTTGTCGGTTATATGACCGTGATACTGGTGGAAAGCACAATTCTTAGTAGTGTCCAAAGGGATTTTGGGATCCTTGGGCTGATAGTTTCTCATGGGTTCGAGGAGACCCTGCTTTAACAAGCTATTTAAAACTTTGCTTAAGGGAACACCCAAATCCTCGGGATGTGGTTTCTTCTTTGGGGGAGAATAAACTCTTAGTGCTCTTTGATTCGAGATTTGGTCATTGACTTGGTCACCATTCTGAACAGGGTTTACAAGTTTTGGTCCATTGGGGCGCTCAAGCTTGCCTGCTTCGATTAACCCTTGAACCGCTCTCTTCAAGACTGTGCAGCCGTCGGTTGTGTGGCCATAATGATTATGGAAGGCGCAGTGCTTACTCATGTCGAGGGGTGCATTTGAGCTCCTTGGATGGTAGTCCCTGAGAGGCTCCAAAAGGCCTTCCTTTACTAAACCCTTGAAAATTAAACCCATGGGCATCCCAAAATCATCAAAATGTTCTCGTTGCCTTAGATGACCACCATTTCTTAGTTGCTTTTGGATGCCGTCAATTGTACACAATGCCTTTTTTCCTTTAATGGATGTTGCAGCCGTGTTGGAGGGGTAAGGTTTATAGCGGTGAGACATGTTCCGACCCGTAGTGCTTCCCCGTGCACGAACCCTTTTGATGTAACCATCGATGTAAGCATCGAGATTTGACTTTTGGTAAAACTCATTCGTATCCGATACACAAGATTGGTATGGTGAGATGGCCCGAGTCGAGCGATCGTCAATACTCTCGTTGCTAGGCTTTTCTTGTACCTTCTTAATTGGTTCTACCAATAATCCATTGGATGAGTCAATAGGAACACTAGGACTGCACGACCCCGCCACAAGATTGGCATTAGTAAATGAAACCATAGTAGGAAGTACTCTGGTGGAAGGGATGACAGTTTGAGCATTAAAATCGTGACTGTAACCCTCCTCATAAGGCCTGGCAGTTGCCGAAGATGAGGATATATGGCTCGTAATGGGTGGATACCAGGGAGCAGTGAGTGCGGATCCAAAAGGCTGCTGAAGACATGAGGTTTGAGGCATCGTAACAGTAGGATTGAATGTGTCTTGACCATACTGAGGAACGTGACTACAAGGGTAATGTGTATACTGTACTTGATGAGGAGGAGCAGCTTGCGTAACAGCCGGGTGGAGAATTTGATGAGGAGCATTTGACCTTGTCGGACTTCCCAACCGGAGGGGCGGGGGAGAGCTTGG
Organism: Adenophora triphylla var. japonica; assembly: GCA_022495995.1. Lineage (NCBI taxonomy): Eukaryota > Viridiplantae > Streptophyta > Magnoliopsida > Asterales > Campanulaceae > Adenophora > Adenophora triphylla. Next base: position 54,354 of record JAFEMH010001378.1, read on the forward strand.
AGGATATTGTGAATACGGTGAGCCTGATGAAGTGGTGATAAAAGCCCTGTGGCCCATGTGATCTTGCAGTATCATAGGGGTAAGTGTGCTTCGAGAATTGGAGGAAGCAAGCTGGCCCCCTCTGAACCATGGAGCCTGAGAAGCGAACTGTCCCATTCCGAGATGATGACCCGAACCAGACTGATGTTGTGAAGTAGTAAACTGACCCCTTCCAAGCTGATGACCCGAACTGCATCGATGTTGTGAAGTAGTAAACCGACCCTTCCAAGATGATGACCCGAACTGCATCGATGTTGTGAAGTAGTAAACTGACCCCTTCCAACCTGTGGGGCGAAAGCCAACTGATTCAATCCTGGTGGTGAGACCTGAGAGGCACCGGGGGCAGGTTGACCTAGATCGGGCTTTTGAGAAGTATCGAGCTGTAGGGGCTGAGATGTACTGAACTGACCAATTCCGGACTGATGGCCCGGGCCAGACTGAGGTTTTGGAGTAGCGAACTGACCATTCCAAGCTGGGGCGAAACGGGCGATTGAAACCCAAAGGTGAAAACTGAGAGGTGCCGGGGGGAAGTTGACCAAGATCGATACGATGAGGCCGAGAGGCAGGCTGAGTGATAGGCTGGGGGATGCTTGGCCCATTAGTAGTTCCACACGAAAGAGAACAGGGCATTTGACGGTAGTTGGCATGTCCGGGAGGGTAATTAGCTCCAATCTCCGCATCAACCGTAAAGGTTCCATTAGGGTTGCGAACAATCGCTAGCCCCTGGTTTCTGATACTTTCCAATAAGTGACTGATCTGAGCCTCTTGATGTTGTCTTATCTGTTCCAACATCTGATTCCACTGCTCGACATTTTGCTGATTTTTGGGGTGCGGAATTGTACGTCCTCCACAGTTCTCCTCTGAGTTGGCCATTCTAAAACTTTGAGCTGAAGCGAAGGAGGAAACTGATGAAGTATCTGACTTCGGAATGATTGAGCTGAACAAATGATGACCCGGGGTCTTGATCCAAACTTTGCTTACTGTGGAAGGCACAAAAGGGTGTGGTTCAGACTCGGGAAAGCGAAACAGGTTGGTGTTTGGGCTTAGGGCTCATGTAACATGCGATTATTCGTTTAAATTTACTTAAAACGTGTTTTATTAAACCTAAGCGGTTGGAAAAGATCGCTCTTCTTTTTCGCAAACTACTCTGATTCCTGGATCAGTGGAACCCATCACTACGCCTGCGGACCCTCAACCTGTAACCCCGAACAAGGATTCCGTAGGGCAAGCAGGTCCCACCGACCGAAAAGAAAAATGATCCTAAAGTCTGGCGGGTAATCGAGTCTTAACGAGTGTTCGATGTAAATTACGGACAAAGCTGACGTCAAAGGTCAAGATCATGTCCGGGGAGCTTGACGAAAAGTCGGCATGGCTCGGATTGATAAATGTCCGTAATTAATCTTGACCCGTCGTCAGTTAAGCCGTAATTAGACATGGAATAATCGTTAATCCTTGATGACTCAGTGTCATGCCGGGAGTCGGTGCATAAGTTGTGCCAGTCAAAGTCAAAGTCAAGGCGCCAGTCAATATCTGGTCAAAGTTCGCGGCGGAAAACCGGCATGACTTCGACTGATTAGGGTCCCCGAAAGATATTGACTTGGTATGCCGACTAAGGCTTGACAGGAAAGGTGTATACACAGACCGGGCATGACACGGACCAGACTAAAAACCAACCGGGTCTCGGACAAAGTGTTTCACGGATAAGTGCATGGTCGACACGAGGCTCCAAGGGATGTTTGGGTAGTCCCGTGCTCGCACCGAGAGGCGTAATAAGGCCAAACGGGCTGCTACTGGGATTTCCCCGGGTTAAGGACGTAGTGTGCAGTGTAAGGCCAAGTGCGCGTAGTGTGCAAGCAGTCTATCTTCTTTTTCTGAGTAAAATAGAAATTTTCATATGTGTCTTAAAGAGGATGATGCATGCAAAAAATGATTTTTTTTTTTTTTTGAAAATCTTTTTTTTTTTTTGAAAAATTTTTTTTTGAAAAATTTTTTTTTGAAAAATTTTTTTTTGAAATTTTTTTTTGAATTTTATTTTTGAATTTTTTTTTTTTGAATTTTTTTTTGAATTTTTTTTTGAAAGCAAATAAACACATAAGCACATAGGCACAAAAATTCAAACAGTTAGGGACATGATTCCGACAGTCAAGATACCGATTCTTCCGGGACAGTCAAAACAACACGAAATGTGCAAAACAAACACACACACACACAATACAAATGGTTTCAAATGTCGGGACGAAAGTTTGACCCACAAAAGCTTTTCCTTTTTTTTTTTTTTTTTGAAAAGATAAAGCTTATTTTTCCCCAGCGGAGTCGCCACTGTGATGTACCCGATTTTCATTTTTTGAAAAATCAAACGGAGTCGCCACGCCATTTTTATTTTAAGGGCCAAAACTTTGAAAAATGCCCAAAATGAGAGATTTGAGTTCGGAGGTCACGTTACACTCCGGGAAGAACGTTAGGGTTCACCCGGAATGCCTCGTAAAACGAGTCTTCCTAATTTAAAACCATTTGTATGTGTGTGTGTGTGTTTCTTTGGTTAAAATAAATGCAAACTGAGAAAACTAAAAATTGAGAACTCTTTGTAAGACATTAAACAAGTCCCATAATTTTTGGTATGATTTTAGGGTTGAGTTTTGGTACTCAAAAGACTCCTTGAAGTTGTAAGTCAATTCTGCCAGAATGAAAAAGACAGTGAACACTTGATTTTGAAATGGATTTAAAAGTTTGAAAAATTCAGAATATGGGGAAAGTCAGAGAATGAAAGTTGTTCAAAACATCTTAAATTAGGTTACTCCAAAAGATTTTTATAATTAGAGATTATTTTATGGACCAAAACCCTCTGGAAATCACATATGTGAAATCTGGATTTCCAGAGACTACTAAACTGACCTTTGGAAAATAATTTGAAAAAGGGAGTTAGAATCACGTAAAAAATAAAGTAAAAATATTTCTGGAATTCTAAATATGTTGGCTACAAAAAGTATTTTGTAGTCAATACCAAATTCCAAGTTTTACGGTGTCCAAAAAATAGGAAAATGGATTGAGGTCTCAGAACAATGCTACTGGACAGCAATATGTTCTTGAAGGAAAATGTGATTTTAAAAGGGGTTTTGCATCCATGCTTGTCCCCATTTCCTTAGGCTTTGATTAGTGATCACTAGACATGTTTAGTGGTGATCTACTATATCAAGCCATCCTTAGGGTACATTAGGACTTGAAGCATTTCATTTGCTTGGGATGGGGAGATTTAACCTTGAAATAAAGATTAATGTATGAAAATGATTTTAGGAAAACACTTTCAAGTAAGTAAGAAATAATTTGTGTAAGATAAAAGACAACAATTTAGAAGGAATGTTGATCCTTATAGAAGATCATCCATGGAGATGAACTTCCATGGAGATCCTCTTGGATCTAGGGCAAGGGATGGACAACAAACAAGTTACACCTTTGAAATGTGAGATGCATGCGTGGATGAGGGAGGTTTAAGGTAAGGAGAAGGAGGGTTTACCAATGGTGGTTTAACCCTATCTTCTTGTGTTTGTGTTTGAATGGATTCAAGGCTTGAATGTGTTTAGTGTTTATTAATAGAGTTGGTCAAAGAGAAAACAAGTAGATAACACTTAAGTGCTCTATGTTTTCTCTCTAATCCTCCTCTTTAGTGTTGGTTTAAGCTTGAGCTTGTGTATGTTTAAGAGTGATTTGAGAGTGTTTGGAGTGAGATTGGGAAAGACTCAAGAGAAAATGGTGGCAATCTAAGGATTCCCACTGTTTTCTCTCTGTTTTTCACCAGAGAATAGCTTCTGTGAGCGAATTGTGTTGTGTAAACTGAGAGAGAAGGGTTCAATTTATAGGCCACTGAAAATGTCAAAAGGATCCGCGCGGACGACTCTGAAGGCGTGCACTGTTCATTAAATGCTGCTCCAGGCTTTGGACAAGAGGAATATATTTTCAAAAATTCAACCAGCTGTTGTTCCAGCAGCTTCCAGTTTCGGAAATTCAACATTTGTGAGATTCCTTTACTTGTTTAACTCCAAATAGCAATCCCCAATTCACCCTTGCTTTGTTAGAAAAGTTAGAAATGTTAGGGATGTTAGGGCTTTTGTTAGTTTTCTAACGAAAATACTAACGACTCAAATTGGAGCACTTACAGATGTCTCCCCCGTTCCGGCAGTGTCTCACCAGGTCCAGTACACTATGATGGCACACACCCAGGGACGTAAATGTGAACAAAGTGGAAATCGCGCACAGAGCAAACGCGTCCCACGCAAAGACGCTCCCCTCAACACCGGAAAATTTATCGGGCAGCCCCGAAATATCAACATAGTCTGTGTTTAGTATTAGCATCCTGTATGCTTCTTCGGCTGAAACGCCAAGCAGAGACACTAACTTCTCAACAGTGGCCATGCCACCCGCCAAGGGAAGAACTAGCTGTTCCGTCTCAGGTCCTCCTAAAATGGGCCAAAAATCTTCAAACGTGGGAGTAATCTCGTTGTACGAAAAGTTGTACACATGCCTCCTCACGTCCCAGAAGCGAGCCGCAGCTCTCAAAAGATCCCATTCTGACATGAGTTCCTTCAAAGCCCAAACAGATTTCATCCCGTAACAACCCTCGAAAAAGCCCTTGCTTTGCCTCGTGTGGTGCCGTACCCACGACTGGAAATTGTCCAAGTATCGCCCCTGCATCTGAGACGATAGCCTAGGAAATGGAGCCATGGAAAGAGCAAAGAAAATCTTGAGGAATTTAAGAAAGAAATTCAGTTGATGGATCGAAGCAAACGTGCAGTTTTCACAAATTTGCAAAAGCTGAACTGCAATTTAAAGAATCTGGAAATCGAGTCCAAGTCCGGGCGGACTGTTTCTCAAGTTGACTGGGTCAACTCTGCAACCAGCTGCTTTCAATTTGGAAACATTTCCAAACTAAATCCTGTTCAAGCTTTATTGAAACTGCGTGCACCCCTAGTTTCAATCAACTACTGCCAACACCACTTCCGCCCCGGGCTCGTGCAACAGTGCAATTAATTAAATAACAGTGCATATAAACATAAATTTTGACCGGTTCAAATTTTTGTGCATGTTTCATTATTTATTTTTGATCAACCTACTTGCTTATTTGTCAAAAATAAAAGAAGGTAATCACTAAATAAATATGCAAAATACAAGTTCCGCCTCAAAGGCCCTTTTCAAGTACAAGTCAATTTGTTTTGGACAATACACACATTTTGTCTAAAAAATAAATCAACAAAAGAGGACTACTCAGAGTCCTGCTCGTCATCCGAGCGCTCAATGTACTGCCCCGCAGCTGTCGGATCCGTTGAGAACAAGTAATCTCCAAATTCCTCCAGGCGGGAATACGAGAAAGGTCGCCTCTGCGCCTGCGAACTCAAGGACTCTCCCTGTTCGTGCCCCGAGTACGAAGAGTGACGAGCTCCGAACCCCGCCGTCTCGCCAGAGAATTGGCCGAACCCCTGCGTGAAGTCCGCTCCACCAGTCGTGGAGGCAGACGAACCTCTCGACCTAGGCGGCCTCGGCTCATGTACAGCCGCACTCCTCCGAGAATTGCACCGCAGGAACTCCACGAGCCTCCTAGCATAGTTGGCCCACCCGTCCAACTATCTCACGGCCTGATTGTACGTATGGCCAGACACCTGCGAACCAGGAAATTCGTCAAAAGACAAACAGACAGCACAGATGCAACATTTACAGAATGCTACTATCAAATACAGAAAATCAAAAGTACTCACCGAAGCATTCGGGTCCAATCTGTACCGAGGCCTCGTCTCGTTCGGAATAGGGATCACCAACCGCCTGCGAGAACCATCCAGCCCCTCATACGCCAGCCTAGCTTGAGGGAGCGGGTAGTCTCGGGGATATCCAGGGCCCTCGCCCTCCCTGTGCTGCACCTGCGGGCTCCTCAGCCTCGTCCTCAAGAAGATGTCATAGTCGGCACCCTCTATGATAAACTCGGTATAGAACACGCCCTATCTATACCGCTCCAGATCCTCCATCGGTATCAACAAAGGAAGTTGCATGTGCGGAGGTGGGTCCATCGGCACCAAAGGAAGGGACCCCGGACCATGCTGACGGGTCACCCTCTCCCCCAGATACATCGCGTCACAGTGAAACCCCACCAGCAGCTTCCGTTGACGTGTGACCTCTCTAGCAGCCTGAACCACAACGACATTAATCTGGTTCCACCAAGTCAGCTGGATCTGCTAGGAAAACTCTCGGCTCAGGGCCAGAGACACCTCCTCGTAATTCAGTCGAGTACCCTCCCTCGACGACACCGGCTTCTTCGCCTCCTCCTGCCAAATCAACATGGCAAGAAATAAGGACTCAAACGTCTCCTTGATCTCCCATCTCTGCGGGCAGAGCACCTCCAAACCCCACACTTGTCAAGCACATGGAAAGTTATGTCAGCTACAGAGCAGATACATACGAGTACAAAATGAGACAAGGAAGAGAAAAAGACGGGAACTTACATCCAAAGCAAACGAAAAGCAGCATAAGGTGTTCTCCTCTCCCCGCGAGAACCTATCCAAGGCATGGTAGAGCTCGGCCAGTCCAGCCTCCCCCCATGCAAACCCCCTCACGGCATCCAGATCAGTCAGCGAGCCGAGCAAAGGGAAATGACAGGATGTGTCAGCAGTAGGAAACAAGGTCGCTGACAACGCGAACCATATGAACCCTCGAGCCAGACGCTCTGCGGTCATCCTCGGAGACCCCTCCAAATAAGCATCAATACCCCTCCTCAGATGAGTCTCCATCGGCCTGTACCGAATACCCAAGCCCCTGGCATCGGTAATATCAAAGCCCAGCATCTCCGACAACTGCCCCGGAGTATAGCCATCCACCCACACCAGCGTGTTGCCCCAGAATGGCAACCCAGTGATCGCCGCAAAGTCACTAGGAGTCACAGTCGCCTCCCCCCACCTGAAATGAAAAGTGTGGGTCGTGTCCCACCAGTACTCGCTCAGAGCAACGTACAAGGACCTCGCCCTCTGCGTCGAAGCCACCGCGGCCACTGCGCTAATGAATCCAGCCAAACCGGAGTCAACCACATACTGCTGTGGACTCCTCTCTCCATCCCGAGCCTCATCTGGGAGTATCTCCCACAGCGATCTAACTGCCTCAAAGGCTCCCCGGCTCTTCAAGTTGTGAACGTCAACTGTCCCTCGCCCCTGCAGGTGAACACGGCAAGAATACGTTAATACAGAAACGACATCAACAGAGTGCACGAACGCATATCGAAATGATGCAACACAGATATGAGTTTCATTTTCCTAAAATATGTCCATCCCAGGTGGAGTATTAACGGTCCAAAATTCCAAAAATTCCAAACATTTCGAAAACTCTGTTGAATCCGAAACTTTCATAGCACTTCGAAAAATTCATCGAACCCGGAACTTTCAAAACATTTCGAAAACTCCGTTGAATCCAGAACTTTCAAAGTACTTCGAAAACTCTGTCGAATCCGGAACTTTCAAAACACTTCGAAAAATCCGTCGAACCCGGAACTTTCAAAACATTTCGAAAACTCCGTCGAATCCGGAACTTTCAAAGCACTTCGAGAACTCCGTCGAATCCGGAACTTTCAAAACACTTCGAAAACTCCGTCGAATCCGGAACTTTCAAAACATTTCGAAAACTCCGTCGAATTCGGAACTTTCAAAGCATCTCGAAAAATCCGTCGAAGTCGTAACTTTCAAAACATTTTGAACATTTCGAAAAATTACTCCGTCCCGAATTAAACTTAAATTAATTTCGGAAAACACCTCTAGGCATGGAATTTGGCAACCAAAATTTTTATGTCATCTACCCATAGTGTCAATTGAACTACACTCTAGTCAATTTCGACAAAGGCGCATAGCAAAGTCAAAAGCCCCAATTCGGGCACCAAAATCCCTAACTCATTTCTAGTCAAATTCCTAACATTTAAAGAATGCACATTCTTAAAATTAACGAAATTTAAAGGAAGTTTATCTGTCTTTCGATCCCTCCTTTGGATTTGTGGGTATCCCGAGCCGGATAGAACTCCGCCGGATTCAAAGGAAGAACGGTGGTTCGAATGGTCCTCACCAACCTCGTTCTTTCGTTATCGGTCCTCCTATGGCGAGCCATTGGTCCCAAACCGGCATCCATGTTGATTTTCCTTGAAAATTTGAGCAAAACTCACGAAATGGGAAGAGTTTTTCTTCTCTCCTTTCTCTCTTCCTCGCCTGGAAAAATGGTGAAAATGATACCAGTTTGCGTCGGCCTGTTGCTGATTTGAACCTGGTCAAATTCAGTCTCAGTCCGGCCGGACTCTTTTGCAGCTGAAAAGATTCCTTGCCAATTTGGCCCCTCAGCTTCTCACAGTTTCAATTTTACCCCTTTTGGCCCCCAAAAGTGTAAAATTTCCCCAAGTTAGACCTTTCTAACACCCCCTCCCCCGAGGTCAAGTCCCGTTAGCTTTTCGCTAATGCCCCGTCTCTCGACGTTAAATTTTCAGTTAGTTTTCACTAATGTTCGTCTCCAGACGTTAAATTTCAAACCGTCTTCTGACGTTAAATCACAAATCCGTCTCCCGACGTTAAATTTTCAGTTAGTTTTCACTAACGTTCGTCTCCAGACGTTAAATCCCAGATCGACGTTTGACATTCAAACTCTCAGTCCCGTCTTCGGAAATCAAATCACAGTTCCGTCTCCAGACGTCAAAATTCCCATTGATTTTCACCAACATTTACTTCCTCGACCGCCAGTCGTAAGCCCGATCATCCCACCTCAGCGGCCATCAAGGTAAGCCCGCACAACAATCCCTCTTCGGCCATCACCGTAAGCCCGAACATTCCTCCCCAGCGGGATCCTAAGACCATCCGTCTAAGAAGAATGTCGATCAATCCCCTTAGTTCCTAACTAGCTTTGTTAGAACTCTGGACGCTTTTCCCCAGCAATGTGTCAGTCTCTCCCGAGACCACATTCCGTTCCTAACCCCGTCGTTAGAACGTCAATCCTTCCGTGTTGTTAATAACGCCAGTTTAACACAACCAGTCTCGTCATTTCCACCATATCCCCCTCGGATAAACCTGGCCGTCATCATAATTCTAGCACCCAAGGCATGAAGGCCTTACAAAATCAATCTCAAGGCACGAACGCCTTCATCCCAGGATAAGCACATCCTCGTAAACTTCGGTCTGAGGCACCACACGCCCTCGTAAGTTTCAACAACTCCGGTCTGAGGCGCCACACGCCCTCGTAAGTTTTAGTAACTCTGGTCTGAGGCGCCACACGCCCTCGTAAGTTTCAGTAACTTCGGTTTGAGGCGCCACACGCCCTCGTATGTTTCAGTAACTCCGGTCTGAGGCGCCACACGCCCTCGTATGTTTCAGTAACTCCGGTCTGAGGTACCACACGCCCTCGTATGTTTCAGAAATCCTGGTCTAAGGCGCTACACGCCCTCAAAGGTTTCAGAAATCTCACGTTCAGACGCCTCACAATAGTCTTCATTTAGTTCAGACGCCTCACAACAGTCTCGCTCAGGTCAAGGTCCCCACGCGCGGCTCCTTGCACCTACGAACTACGATCAGCTTGATTCCTGCTCGGGATACGTAGGAATCCTTTCGCTAAGGGTCCAGCCAGCTGACCGCCCCAGTTTTTCAAAGTAAGGCATCCCCCGATTTGGATCCTTATCTTTTTTCAACGACCCCACTTCCTCCGAATGTGACGTCGCTGAGGGGCTAACTGTAAGTACCCAAATCCGGATCGCCAAAATCCGTTAGAAGTTAACCGGAATCCGTTAACTGGCCCGCCCCAGGTTAATCGGAACCCGTTAAGATCCCCGTTATCAAGCCAACGAGACGTCCCGGGACTGCCCCGTGTATCCCAACATCGAAGCGTACTCAACACACATCGTCGCACGTAAAAGTATAACTTCTCCTGAAAAATGCACTTTCCGGCACTTTCCGGGGGCATTTCGGATATTTTCCGGACAATTTTTTTAAAAATGGACAAAACCGGGGATAATGGCACGAAATCCCATGAACCTGGTGAGTCACAGGACACACAGCTCCCTTGTCAACTTCAATCACATTTCAGTGTGAAAATACTAAAATAACCCTGGTATGCAGTCCCAGTCCGTTATGACTCATTTGCAGAGAATCCAGAATTGCCAACAAGTCCCTCCAGTTTCCAAAGTTTCACAGAAACCCCTGGAATTCAGCCCAAGTCCGTCCGGACTCTTTTGCAAAATTCAGCTATAAATACAGAGGGCTATCAAACATTTTAACAACACAAAAATTACTCCCTTTCCCTCTCAAGCCACGGCCCAAACCCTTTTCACCCTTTCCCAAGCCCCCGTTTTGCCTCAATTCGCGTGAAAACTCCGAATATCAACCAAATACAACCCCCACCACCTCGAAACACCATTCAAAACACCTTTTTGTATCCCGTATACGCCCACCAAGTCAAAGGAGCTGACCCTAGCCATAGGTAGCGCTCTCTCTCCCAAAACTCTCATTCCGTCTCGGTTTATGCGCCAGTCGCTACAACCATTTCGGACAAACGTTGTTGAAATGTAGTCGTCACCGCCTAATGGGGTCCGATACTTTTTAGTCCTTGGTCCTCTTCTCTTCCCGTAAGATAAGTAATCTCGGGTTAAAACGGCGTTCCGGCCCCGTTCCGTTACTTTTATGTCATTTACAATGCCGGATCGTTTGATCCGTCGAACGTCATTTACTTTCATGTCATTTACAATTCTGGATCATTTGATCCATCGATCGCCATTTACTTTTACGAAACTTTACAATTCCGAGCTGTTTGGCTCGTTGAACGCACTTTACAATTCTGGGTCGTTTGATTTCGTCGATACCGCACTTTAAGCCCCTCATTTTGCACCTGTATTTCGACATCCCAGGGTGGACATCCCCAGGCGAGGGTCGTATAGGGCAAGCGGTTTCCACTGACCAAAAGAAAAAACGAACCTAAGGACCGAGCCTGTCATGTCCGTTTTAATGCGTCTGTCATGTGAATAGTGAACGAAGTCGGTACCTAAGTCAAGATCGGGTCAAGAATTTAGCATGACCTCTCTTTGCCTTGCTTGCGCAAGAGATCTATGACTTTAGGTTTTTGGCTAGGACATATTGTCATGGATGATGTATTATAGGGTTGATGACATGGTGTCATGTGGGCATGGACGTATATTCGGTATGGATCATTATCTAAATGTAGCTTTAGAAATCAAGATCGGGTCAAGATTTTAGCATGACCTTTCATCGTCTTGCTCACGCAAGAGATCTTGATTTCTGGGCTTTGACTCAGATAATGGCCGACATGGGACATGTATCTAGGCTTTATGACACAGACTGGGTCAAAAACCAATCAAGTCTGGACAGAGTGTGACGCAAAAGTGCATGGTTGACACTGGCTAGGATGGGATGTTTGGAATGCTCCCGTGCGCGCAAGAAAGGCATAGGAACACCAATCGAACTGCATCTAAGACCATCCCAGGTTTGGGTTGTAGTGTGCAGTGTACAGGATAAGAGTGCGCATGGTCTGCGGTCACTAAAATTCCTTTTCTGAGTAAAACATAACGTTTTTTGCAGAATGTTATTTAAAGGATGTACACAGATGATGCATTTTTTTGTATATTTTTTTTTGAAAAGGTAAAGCACATGAACACACACACAACAGTTAAAGAAAGGGTAAAATGAAAGTTTGACCCTCATCATGGTTTAAAAACCTTTTTTTTTTTTTTTAAGTTTTTAAAACAAAATCCCTAGTACAGTCGCCAATTGAAACTAAGCGATCCGAATGTGGATGGCATTTCTCGTTGGGAGGTCGTGATGCTTTTGTAGAGTAGTGTGAGTACCCCAATCTGACTCGCGACCCAATAAAAAGTGCCTTTTACTTAATAAAAGTGCGCTTTGGAGCGTTTGGTAAATTTTCGGTTCATTCCGAGTTTTTCGAGAGCTTTTATAAGTTTTCCGCTAAGGAAGGACCTAAAAAGAATTATACAGATTGGACCTGTTGGGAATTACCAAGGAAGGGTCCAAATTTCGCCACCTGGCAGTGTTTCTAGAAGAAAGGCAGTTATTTTTGATTGGTCGTGCGACACAATGAATCATTTCCAAATTACATTAAATAATGGATTATATTCATTTTGCAAGAGGAGGCAACACACAGTATTCTCTCTCTCTCTCTAAACGCAGAGAGCTCGCTCTCTCTCTCTAGCCGTTGTCTTCTCCGACCCAAAAGCTCTCCCTCGCCGGTGACTCACTTCCCTAATCCTATTCCTCACGAATCCTCCCTCTCTATCCATCACAACCGCGTCATCACCATCTCCCTCAATCGACCCAAACACCAATCCATCTTCCCCAAAAAAAAACAGTTCGCCGGAATCCCTTTCCAACGCCCTCAATCTCCATCGCCCTAAACCATTGTTTGATCCCCCCTCAATCTCCATCTCCGTCCTCTGATTCTACCCCAATCAACGCCCATCACCGTTCCACAACCCATCTCCTTTCAATAACCCCAATCACAGCCATCACCAATTGCTTCTCCGTTCCAGACCCTGAGCTGCTACACCACCAATTTCCGGTCTCATCTACTATTTCCGACTCATGTTCAGAGCCCGTAAGCGTTACATGTCGCCAAGCTTGTTCCGGCCTTGAAGCTGCACAGCCGTTTGTTTCTGAGCTCAATCCCTCTCTGAAGCCGAATTGAAGCTCCTTATACCTAACTTGGTATAAGGATCGTGGACACTACGAGGGTATGTCCTAATTCCTTTTCTCTCTCTATCCGTGTTGTTCATGGGTTTGCCGCATTTGATGTTGTTGTTCAGGCTTGAACCTGATTAGATGGGATTTGTTATAATTTCAATTTGTTTCCAATATGTATTGATCTGTATGCTTGGGTTTTGCCGTACTTGGTTTTCTTCATGCTAGAACTGATTAAATCAGTACTGTTATAGCCCCATTTTGTTCACAGAGTATGCTATGATCTGTATAAATGAGTATTTGTTTGATATTGGTTTGGTTCTTCAGGCTAGAACCTAGTTGATTGGATTTGGCATTGATACAATCTCGTTATTGATACAATCTCGTTATTGACATAATCTCATTGTTGTTCCCAGCATGTTGTAATCTGTGTGCATAAACATTGGTTTGATGTTGGTTTGTCTAAACACCGCATAGAGAGTGAATCAATCATATTCATCATCTCTCGTGTGTTTATTCATATCTAGAGGATGATATTGTCTCGTTGCAATTTTCCATCTCTTGCAATCTAGTTGTTGTTGTTAATTCCGTTAATTAACCTCGTTGTTGCTGATTAAGTCCATCTTTGTTAACCTTGATGTTGATATTGGCTTGTTGCCATTAAGTCCATCCTTGTTAACCTCGATGTTGATATTGGCTTGTTCCATTAATTAATCTCGTTGTTGTTAATTTCATTTTGGTCAACCTTGTTGTTGATATTGGCTCGTTCTGTAATTTGCCTAGTTGTAAGGACTCTGCTTATGACATAGTATGTCCCGCGACACAACTGGCCATTTCTGGTCTTGTGTCGAGCGACATACTTAGCCAACTGCAGCAGGTCCCTTTTCAGTTGTAAGTCGTTTGCCTCACTGTAATCGGGACGTGGCCCCCCAAAATAAGTGGCTCACAAGTTGTATGCCTCGCAGTTTATCAATAAAGCATTAAAATGCATTTTTATACATATCTTGTCATACACATCTCGCACACACTTTTGAATGAATTGGATGTTGAACAATAGAAAGACTCGTCTACGGACGAGGCGTGTTGGGTGAACTATCGGTTCTTCCCAACACGTAACCTGACCCCCGAACCCATTTTCTCTTTAAAAAAAGGTTTTCAATGTTTCCTTAAAAACGGCGTGGCGACTCCTTATTATTTTTTTCGGGCGAACGCACATTCAGTGGCGACTCCGCTGGGGACATTTGAAACTTGTTTTTCAAAAAGTGGGTCAAACTTTCGTGTTTGTTCAACGTCCATTTCATTCATTCGTGTGTGCCTTGTTGTGTGACATTTTATGTGCTTAAATGCATTTTATATGCTTTATTGTCTTTGTCCTCCTTGTATGCTTCTGTTGTTCTCTGTGAGGCCTTGGTTTGTGTGATTTGCTTGGAGGCTGAGGCTGGGGCTGTTTGCTTGAGACTCTGGAATTTTGGCCTTTCGTGTCACGCGACATAAGTTGCCTTCCTCAGTCCTGTGTAGTGCGTAAGGATTGGCCAACCTGCAGAGGCTGATTTGTTTGTCCTGGTTCAAATTGTGGGGCAGTCCTTGGGATTGTATTATGATCATTTGGTTATTGTATCTCTGTGGGGTGTGTGTGGGTTTTCCTTTCCCCTTTTCAAATAAAAAAATAAATAATAAAAAAAATCATTTTCATAAATAAAAGAATCTAGCCATACTTCACACTACTTCACGTAGATCTAGAACCTTCGGGTGCGATTGACGGCATCGCGGACGGTGATAATATTCGCCTACGCTTGAGCGCCTAATGTCAAACCTATCCCCCTAGCACGTTATAGGTGGCACCACACTTTAAAGCTTACCCAACGGTTGGTTTTTGACACGCCATTTCAAATAAACTAAAATGACTTGTTTCAAAAATTTATAATAGGCCTTCGTACCTACCCTAAAACCTAGCACGTGTGGGCATGTTGCCATCGCAACATGATTTCATGAAAGGACATGTCGTTCCCACGGCATGTTCTAACGAGAGATCATGTCGCCTTGTCAACGTGCACCGACGAGAGGTCATGCCGGATTTTTCCTTGAATTTCTTCAGGAATACCCGTCATGCTGCCCAAATTTCTCCAGAAATTGGGATTGCTCGTCCGTCCCATAAATGCTTCGGTTTTATTTAGGTATTATTGCCTATTATTAATTTTGAATCAATACATTTGGTGTATTTTTGGATGATGTGTCCATAGGGTCCCCCGAGGTTCTAGATTGCGTGAATAAAGGCTTATCCTTTCCCAACTGTTCATAGGACTTAAAAGACACCAATTTTTACTTGAACATTAATAAAGCGTTGCATGAGTCCATCTCCTTTCGTACTCCTCCCTCCCCCATACCATCTCAAGGTCATTTCCTCTCCTCCACCTTATACCACCTCTTTACCCCTGCAGCGACTGCAAGTTGGGTTCGTGGGTATCGTTTGGTGCGCATTCCTGAAACAGTCACAGTTTTCGAGATGTCGGGTGCAGAGAATATGTCGCCCGCCCAGTCTGGAGGTTCATTCGCTATGGGTCAGCCGGGGTCGAATGATTTGTCGATGGAAGAAATGAGGGTTGCCCTTGAAGCCGCCATGGCTCGTGAGCGTGAGGCTCAATTGATTACCCAAGCTGCTAAGGCTAGAGAGGATGAAGTGCATGCTAGATTTGTCGAAGCAATACGTGTCCGGGGTATTGCTGTGATTCGTCGGACAGATGGATCTTATGAAGAGGTTACCGAGGTTAATGACACTGATCTAGGAGCTGGGAATGTTTGATGTAAACGGGTTGCAGCGGAATAATAAAACGGATAGGCAAATAATTGATTGAACAACTATTTGACCTAATTCAAATCAATGAACTAGGGTTTGAACAAGAGAATCACCAAGATGATGATAATCTTCTGCAGATCAATTAAGACCTATTAAGTCAATTAAGACTCAGTCAAGAATCTCCTAAGAAATTCAAGGAACAAGCTAAAAAGCTTCAAGGTAAAAACCTTCAATTGCAAAGCAATTCAATTTAATTCAATTAATCAAAATAGTCTTCTAAAGCAAACAATGAAAGGAGTATTTATACTCTAAATAAATCCTAAACTTACTTGGAAATGGATAAGAAATAAATCCTAAACTTACTTGGAAAAGGAAAAGAAATAAATCCTAAACTTACTTGGAAAAGGAAAAGAAATAAATCCTAATTAAAACACTTCAAAAATTAGGAAACAAAATCAATCGGAATCTCTTCAGCCTCCCAGGTTTGCTGCAGCTTTATCTTGGGATACATCATACACCCACTTCAAAAGAATTCGTCTCCGAATTCTAGCATTTAGAAAAAGAACATGATTTTTTAGTGTTTGACCCTCCATTGTTGACCTTCCGCCCCGACCTCCCCTTGATCAACATCTGACATCTTCCATCCCAAATAAAGAGATATTTCGAATAAAGCAAATCTTTTCTCGTCCTTGGAAGAAAGAAGAAAACGTGTCCATCCCATTTAAACAAGTATTTGGAATACATATGACGACGAAGCATAAATAAACGCATGAAAATTTCCTCCAAAAACATAATACTATCATCCGTATTAATCCCATTATCTCTTGGCCGATCAACCTCCCCATCGTCCACATGAGTAAACATAATAAAGTCACCGACAAAAATATCGCCCAATACATAATTCGATTTTGCAACAAACCAATTACTTCGGATTTCATCATTCACCTTGGACTCAATAGGGGCATGAACAGGGTTTATAATAAGGGAAGGAATATTATTATCACAAACCTGAATGTCCTCGTCCTTTGCACATAGATTTTCAACAATAGACTCCTCTTCAACAGGATCTTCTTGGGCAGGAAATATATCAATAGCAAGGCGATTTTCTTCCTCGAGACGCTTCAATTCAGCCTCCCTTCGTGCCTCGAAACGATGAATTCTTTTCGTATAAAGATCGATTTGGACAAGACATCGTTCAGCTTCTGCCCAAACAACATCCCTTTCGTCGCGATACTTATCCACCAAAAACTGATGACTTGCTTGAAGTCGGCCGTTTTGAATCTCAGTTTCAAAATAAAGCATCAAGTCATTCTTATCATCGGACTCCTTATAAAGTTTATTATACTTTATAGAATATTTTCTTACCTGACAACGATCAAACTCCAAACGCATATCGATCTTCTCAAGAAGGGATTCTTCTTCTCCACCATTGTTGGTCATCTTTCTTGTTAGATTTTCTTCCTTGGATCGTCCTTTGTCTGATACCAACTGATGTAAACGGGTTGCAGCGGAATAATAAAACGGATAGGCAAATAATTGATTGAACAACTATTTGACCTAATTCAAATCAATGAACTAGGGTTTGAACAAGAGAATCACCAAGATGATGATAATCTTCTGCAGATCAATTAAGACCTATTAAGTCAATTAAGACTCAGTCAAGAATCTCCTAAGAAATTCAAGGAACAAGCTAAAAAGCTTCAAGGTAAAAACCTTCAATTGCAAAGCAATTCAATTTAATTCAATTAATCAAAATAGTCTTCTAAAGCAAACAATGAAAGGAGTATTTATACTCTAAATAAATCCTAAACTTACTTGGAAAAGGAAAAGAAATAAATCCTAAACTTACTTGGAAAAGGAAAAGAAATAAATCATAAACTTACTTGGAAAAGGAAAAGAAATAAATCCTAATTAAAACACTTCAAAAATTAGGAAACAAATTCAATCGGAATCTCTTCAGCCTCCCAGGTTTGCTGCAGCTTTATCTTGGGATACATCAATGTTTCTCACCCTTTTCATCCTACCTATGGGGCTACATCTCTTCCCGTTTCTCAAATGTATGGGATGAATGTGAATGCACAAAGCAACACTCCTTCCCCAATGTCTCAGCCTCAGGCTCAGGGTGCACAGTTCAATTATGCTCAGAAACAGGGGCTGCCGGTGAACTCTCAAGTTTGTTTTGGTGGACCACAGCCGAGCTTCTACGATTTGACATCTTCCCCTCTGCCTAATGCCTCTATGCCTCCAAATCAATATGGATTGCAGTTTCCAGGTCTTTATCAGCCTCAGTTTCAGCCAAACTCTCAGGATTTTTTGGATCCCAAGCTCTCAACCTATGATAAGTGCGTCTTTTGGTCCTGGTTCAGTTCAGTATCCTGGGGTAGTTCCGTATGTGGCTGCTAGTGCTCCATCTCAAGGTCCTTTGGTCCAGAATGCTCAGTTCCCAAGTTCAGTCGGCTTGTTTGATCGTGGTTTGAATGTACCAAGTACTTTTGGTTTGGCATCAGTCGCTTTGCCAACAGTGCTTGCTTTCGGGAATTCTTCTTTCCAGTCTGCTAGCTCTGTGCCTTCTTTGACTGTGTCTCCTACTATTCTCGGGATGACCCCAGAAGTTGCCATGTTGTTGAACAAATGCAGCAGCAAATCGACAAGCTGACTGTAGGATCAAGCGGGCTTAAAGTGGTTGATCCAGGACAAGTAAAACCCCTCCCTCACAAGTTCAAAATGCCTAAGATGGATTTTGACGGGACGGCATGCCCAAAAACTCATGTTGACACATATGTGATGACTATGGGGGCGATGGGTTGTACTCCCGAGTTTATGGCTCAGCACTTTCATCTAACGCTTAAGGGTCCTGCCTTGACATGGTTTTTAACTCTTAAGTCAGAAGCTCGTTCTACCTGGAACCAGATCACTGAGGCCTTTCTTGAAAAGTATCGTGGGAACCTCGAGTGGCGCACAACCCGGGATGATCTGGTTGGCACAATTCAGAAACAGGATAAATCAATCACCGAGTTCTACAAGCGTTGGAATGCTAAACTTAATGAGCTCTCCGAGCCAATTCCCTTGCAGGACCAAAAGAACATATTTCTGTCATGTGTGAAGCCAGTTCTTCGTGAAGCTATCGAAAATGGTTGGTACCCCGATTTAAGGGAAATGGTAGGCATGGGAGCTCGTAGCGAGAATAGAATTTTCAATCTTACTCCGAGTGCCAATGCTAATGATGGTGGCAATTATCGCTACAGGATGGTCAATCCAGTTTCCATGGCCCCTAAAGGGAAAGATTTAGCCAAAGACAATAGTGTCAACAACCTTCAAAGGGGAAACACTGGTCAAAGCAGTAGGAAGTTTCAGCCTCGTCAGCCAAAGAAGTATGATGATCTTGGCATGACTACTGAGGAGGCATTTTTGGTAAAGACTGGGATGATCAAGCCTCTTGATAATTACAACCCTGTGAAGCCCAATCCCAATCTGGACGCAAGCAAATACCGCGCACTACGCACTCTCGGTCATGTTACCAACGACTGCGTCCCTTTGAAGCTGCTCATCCAGAGGCTTATTGATGAGGGGAAGATTGAGAAGGCTTCTCGCCCCAATGTGGTTACCTATCCTCTTCCGTGATCTTCACCTGAATCCAGGGCCCTCCCATCCTTTGTCAATGCAGTCAATCAGTCTTTGTAGGTTCTAGATTGTCTGTTTGTTTCTTTAATGAATGTCCTTTATTGGACAAGAGTCTGTTAAGTCCACGTTGGACTAGTCTTTTTTCTTGCAATAATAAAAATCTTTGGTTCTCTTCTTGCTAGACTCGAGGCATCACTTGCACACCACATTACACTTGATTGAAATGGTTTTATCCTAGATGATCACTTGTGCTGCTCAATCACTAAGGCGTTGAAATGATTAATATTTAAATTAATCGGAGCGAGAAAATCAATAGATATCCTTCTCAAATTGGGGCTTGCCAACTCCCCATCTTGCATCTCATATGCTCACACCTCTTTCGTCATCCTCGTCGTTTCGCCGCTCAATGAATTTGCATGAATCTTCCTCGGTTAAGCTTAAGCAAGCAATGAAGATTTAATCTCGTTTGGGTCATCCGGTAGGGATTGCGGTTGAAGCCTTTCACCCTAGGGAAGCCATTACCTCACCCTCACTAAACAATACCCTTTCATTTCAAGATCGGCATGTTTTGAAACCCTGTTTAGCCATCACCTTTGCTCCTTGCCGAGAGAAGTCCAAGTAATGCCAAGAAGTTAGCTTCGAGAAGCGGCGATGCACAAAATACTCAAGCCATGAAGGAAGGACAGATATAATCCTCAGCTCCTCAGGAAGCCTTCCAAATTCTCAAAAGAAGGATCTTAAATCCTCACAATTTCAGATATAATCCTCAACTCCTCAGGAAGCCTTCCAAGATTATTAAAAGAAGGATTTTAAATCCTCACAATTCAGCAAAAGTCTTTGACTTCTCAAGAAGCTCTCCAATGTTCAAAAGGAACCCGAATTCTCGAAAGTTCGCAAAAGTTCTCGATAACTTGGATCTTCTCTCGTTAGCAGTCCACCAAATAATCCCAAACGATCCTCTCGCTTTTAGAGGATATCCCCATTACCATTACCCTTGCCTTTGGCCAAAATCAAAATTTGACCTCTCATTCTTAGAGGCAACCAATCTCCCTCGCCGTAGATCTCCCAAACACATCCCTGCAAGCCAACATCTCATCTTTAGAGGTTCAGTCAGTAAAAGGCCCATCCAACCTCTCATTTTAAGAGGCCACGATGCAATCAATTTCCTTAGTTACCCGATGGCCGATCGAAGCCCGGAAACCCAGCTACAGTTCCTACCGGATAGCAGTTTCATTCTAATATCTTCGAGATCTAAATCAGATTAATGCTTCGTTGCTTACTTAAATTGGAATCTAATCCATCTCGGTTCAAAATCATCAATCTAAGATTGTGCAAATTTAATCAATTCATTTGGCACTTCATGTGAGCATATTTCAGTTCTCTTCCGCAAACACCTTCGGTGAATGCCTCACTGGGGCTTCGCAGATGTGTCCCTCATTGGCACTCTAAGGAGACTTGTTCCTCAATTCTTTGATTCTCAAAATCCTTAAAGGTCCTAGAAATCTCGAAATTTCACGTTCATTCTCTTCATTCGGGATAAGCCCGAACTACGGCGACCTGAGCTCCTCGTCAGGAGGGGAACGTAGGCAACCATAATTGGTCCGGTCGAAATCACAAACACATCTCAGAAAATCCGATCTCATCAAGGATCGTTCCTATACACTTTCCACCCTTCCGAGCTTGATTCTCGATATCAGTTGGTTTTCTCCTCGTGATTAATCAAAATATTTGTTCATATCAGATTTAGTGTTTGAATAACCCGAACATCAATAAAGGGTTTTTAGCAGCCTTGTGATCATCACGAATAAGACAGGTTTTCAAATGTCTCGACATGTCTTCTCTTTCTACATTCTAGGAATAAAGAGCCAAACACTGTCTTTCTGTCAGCAGGGGCTTCCATACACTTTTCCACACCTTGTTGTGCTTATACTCTCTCAAAAGAGTCGAACCTAAAGCGAGTGTGCCATACACAAAATCGGGATTCATTTCCCACTTTTCGAAAGATGTGCCCCTGCACGTATATATTTTTGAGTCTATGACTGATTGACTAAGGTCTGAAAAGATGGGTGCCTCCTTGGCCGTAAGATGATTCTGCCTGTAATGGGACTGCATTAGATCTCTTCAAGCTGGGACTTTGCTATGCTGTCCCCTCAAGCTCTCCTTACCAGATTCCCTCCGAATTTTCTTTGCATTATCAACTGGGGCTTTGCCTAGTCACCTCTTCAAATCTAGGGCTTTCTCTGCACTTTCCCTGTTGCTTGCTGCCTCAGGCGCGCGATACACTTTGTCCTTATCAGCAACAATCAATCTGCTGGGTTTGTACTCTCTGGGTACACCTCGACTTGCCTAGCTGCGCCATATCATCCATCCTTCATGGGAGAGGGTTCGACCCATACATCATCATATACACAGTCATTCCATCATAAATCCATCATAGCATAATGGCTACATACATATTCGCTTGTCAAGCCTTGCAAAAATCCTCACTCCATTTTCATCCCCAGCCGAGATGGACTCGTGCAATGAATTTAACAATGCTTAGAGCTAGTAATAACTAATTTCAATAAAATGCAAAGTGCCTAGTAGTGTTGTGTTTTCCCCCCACATGGTACAATAATCAAGTGATCATAATCTGATTATGGGGATTGCTCCTTAAATCGCAACCTGGACAAGGATTTCAAATCCTGCAGGTGGCATATTCTGCCTTTATCATCTTCATCGGTCTCGTCATCTTCAGACTCATCAACATCGTTTGAAAGAGCCCTAGCTGCCTCAGTCTCCAAGCAATGCTCGTCAAGCTCATCAGCCTCGTTGTCAAATCATCATCAAATGTCCGTCTAGCAATGGAAAACCATAATCAAAGGCCCGTCTTGCAATGTCAAATGTTCATCAAAGGTCCGTATTGCAACGAAAAATACTCAGCAAGGTCCGTCTTGCAATGGAAAATCATAATCAAAGTCTGTCTTGCAATGGGAAATCATAATCAAAGTCTGTCTTGCAATGGAAAATCATAATCAAAGTCCGTCTTGCAATGGTAAATTGTCAACAATGTCAGTCTCGTAACCTCAAATCATCAGCAGGGTTCGGCTTGCAACGGTAAATCAAAGATCAAGGGTCCGTCTTGCAACGGTACATTGTCAACAGCAAAGTTCGTGTTCTACTCGGAAAATGCTTCCAAAGTCAGCCAATCACTTCAAGTGATCTTCGTGTGCACAACCCTTGCAGGTAAGCACAGCACAGGTATGAAAGTATATCTCATTTCAAATGCAAATTATCTTGCCTTATGTTTGCTTTCTCGTAAAAGTCATTTCAAGTCTTGGAGTTCATCTCGCGGTACTTTTGAGTTAATCTCGATACCTCTTTAGGCTTGTTCCTATACCTTTTTAGGCTTGTTCCTATACCTTTTTTGGCTTGTTCCTATACCTTTTAGGCTTGTTCCTATACCCTTTTTAGGCTTGTTCCTATATCTCTTTTAGGCTTGTTCCTATACCTTTTAGGCTTGTTCCCATACCTCTTTAGGCTTGTTCCTATACCTTTTTAGGCTTGTTCCTATACCTTTTTAGGCTTGTTCCTATACCTCTTAAGGCTTGTTCCTATGTCTCCTTAGGCTTGTTCCTATATCCTTTAGGCTAGTTCCTATACCTTTTTTGGCTTGTTCCTATACCTCTTTTGGCATATTCCTATACCTCGTTACGCTTGTTCCTATACCTCCTCAGGCTCGTTCCTATATTTCGAACTACGATTTGGCTTGATTCCCTTTTAGGGTTACGTAGGAATCCTTTCTCCAAAGGTCCAGCCATCCGATCTCGTCATCAACCCTCTGCTATATCATTAGCCGCTCTTTAGGCTTGGGATCCTTCTTATCGACAACCTCACTTCTTCCATAAGTGACGTTGCCGAGGGGCTCTGTGAATACCCCAATCCGACTCGCGACCCAATAAAAAGTGCCTTTTACTTAATAAAAGTGCGCATGGGAGCGTTTGGTAAATTTTCGGTTCATTCCGAGATTTTCGAGAGCTTTTATAAGTTTTTCGCTAAGGAAGGATCTAAAAAGAATTATACAGACTGGACCTGTTGGGAATTACCAAGGAAGGGTCCAAATTTCGCCACCTGGCAGTGTTTCTAGAAGAAAGGTAGTTATTTTTGATTGGTCGTGCGACACAATGAATCATTTCCAAATTATATTAAATAAAGGATTATATTCATTTTGCAAGAGGAGGCAACACACAGTATTCTCTCTCTCACTAAACGCATAGAGCTCGCTCTCTCTCTCTAGCTGTTGTCTTCTCCGACCCAAAAGCTCTCCCTCGCTGGCGACCTTCCTCACCAAGCTCTCCCTCGCCGGTGACTCACTACCCTAATCCTATTCCTCACGAATCCTCCCTCTCTATCCATCACAACCGCGTCATCACCATCTCCCTCAATCGACCCAAACACCAATCCATCTTCCCCAAAAAAACCAGTTCGCCGGAATCCCTTTCCAACGCCCTCAATCTCCATCGCCCTAAACCATTGTTCGATCCCTCCTCAATCTCCATCTCCATCCTCTGATTCTACCCCAATCAACGCCCATCACCGTTCCACAACCCATCTCCTTTCAATAACCCCAATCACAGCCATCACCAATTGCTTCTCCGTTCCAGACCCTGAGCTGTTACACCACCAATTTCCGGTCTCATCTACTATTTCCGACCCCTGTTCAGAGCCCGTAAGCGTTACATGTCGCCAAGCTTGTTCCAGCCTTGAAGCTGCACAGCCGTTTGTTTCTGAGCTCAATCCCTCTCTGAAGCCAAATTGAAGCTCCTTATACCTAACTTGGTATAAGGATCGTGGACACTACGAGGGTATGTCCTAATTCCTTTTCTCTCTCTATCCGCGTTGTTCATGGGTTTGCCGCATTTGATGTTGTTGTTCAGGCTTGAACCTGATTAGATGGGATTTGTTATAATTTCAATTTGTTTCCAATATGTATTGATCTGTTTGCTTGGGTTTTGCCGTACTTGGTTTTCTTCATGCTAGAACTGATTAAATCGATCGTTATAGCCCCATTTTGTTCACAGAGTATGCTTTGATCTGTATAAATGAGTATTTGTTTGATATTGGTTTGGTTCTTCAGGCTAGAACCTGGTTGATTGGATTTGGCATTGATACAATCTCGTTATTGATACAATCTCGTTATTGACATAATCTCATTGTTGTTCCCAGCATGTTGTAATCTGTGTGCATAAACATTGGTTTGATGTTGGTTTGTCTAAACACCGCATAGAGAGTGAATCAATCATATTCATCATCTCTCGTGTGTTTATTCATATCTAGAGGATGATATTGTCTCGTTGCAATTTTCCATCTCTTGCAATCTAGTTGTTGTTGTTAATTCCGTTAATTAACCTCGTTGTTGCTGATTAAGTCCATCTTTGTTAACCTTGATGTTGATATTGGCTTGTTGCCATTAAGTCCATCCTTGTTAACCTCGATGTTGATATTGGCTTGTTCCATTAATTAATCTCGTTGTTGTTAATTTCATTTTGGTCAACCTTGTTGTTGATATTGGCTTGTTCTGTAATTTGCCTAGTTGTAAGGACTCTGCTTATGACATAGTATGTCCCGCGACACAACTGGCCATTTCTGGTCCTGTGTCGAGCGACATACTTAGCCAACTGCAGCAGGTCCCTTTTCAGTTGTAAGTCGTTTGCGTCGCTGTAATCGGGACGTGGCCCCCCAAAATAAGTGGCTCACAAGTTGTATGCCTCGCAGTTTATCAATAAAGCATTAAAATGCATTTTTATACATATCTTGTCATACACATCTCGCACACACTTTTGAATGAATTGGATGTTGAACAATAGAAAGACTCGTCTACGGACGAGGCGTGTTGGGTGAACTATCGGTTCTTCCCAACACGTAACCTGACCCCCGAACCCATTTTCTCTTTAAAAAAAGGTTTTCAATGTTTCCTTAAAAACGGCGTGGCGACTCCTTATTATTTTTTTCGGCGAGCGCACATTCGTGGCGACTCCTGGGACATTTGAAACTTGTTTTTCAAAAAGTGGGTCAAACTTTCGTGTTTGTTCAACGTCCATTTCATTCATTCGTGTGTGCCTTGTTATGTGACATTTTATGTGCTTAAATGCATTTTATATGCTTTATTGTCTTTGTCCTCCTTGTATGCTTGTGTTGTTCTCTGTGAGGCCTTGGTTTGTGTGATTTGCTTGGAGGCTGAGGCTGGGGCTGGTTGCTTGAGACTCGGAATTTTGGCCTTTCGTGTCACGCGACATAAGTTGCCTTCCTCATGTGTAGTGCGACAGGATTGGCCAACCCGCAGAGGTTGATTTGTTTGTCCTGGTTCAAATTGTGGGGCAGCCCCCTTGATTGTATTATGATCATTATGATTATTGTATCTCTGTGGGGTGTGTGTTTTCTTTTCCCCTTTTCAAAACAAAAAAAAAATAATAAAAAAAATAAAAATAATAATAATAATAATAAAAAAAAAAATAATAATAATAATAATAATAAAAAAATCATTTTTCGCAAATAAAGGAATCTAGCCATCCTGCACACTACTTCACGTAGATCTAGAACCCTCGGGTGCGATTGACGGCATCGCGGACGGTGATAATATTCGCCTACGCTTGAGCGCCTAATGTCAAACCTATCCCCCTAGCGCGTTATAGGTGGCACCACACTTTAAAGCTTACCCAACGGTTGGTTTTTGACACGCCATTTCAAATAAACTAAAATGACTTGTTTCAAAAATTTATAATAGGCCTTCGTACCTACCCTAAAACCTAGCACGTGTGGGCATGTTGCCATCGCAACATGATTTCATGAAAGGACATGTCGTTCCCACGGCATGTTCTAACGAGAGATCATGTCGCCTTGTCAACGTGCACCGACGAGAGGTCATGCCAGATTTTTCCTTGAATTTCTTCAGGAATACCCGTCATGTTGCCCAAATTTCTCCAGAAATTGAGATTGCTCGTCCGTCCCATAAATGCTTCGGTTTTATTTAGGTATTATTGCCTATTATTAATTTTGAATCAATACATTTGGTGTATTTTTGGATGATGTGTCCATAGGGTCCCCCGAGGTTCTAGATTGCGTGAATAAAGGCTTATCCTTTCCCAACTGTTCATAGGACTTAAAAGACACCAATTTTTACTTGAACATTAATAAAGCGTTGCATGAGTCCATCTCCTTTCGTACTCCTCCCTACCCCATACCATCTCAAGGTCATTTCCTCTCCTCCACCTTATACCACCTCTTTACCCCTGCAGCGACTGCAAGTTGGGTTCGTGGGTCTCGTTTGGTGTGCATTCCTGAAATAGTCACAGTTTTCGAGATGTCGGGTGCAGAGAATATGTCGCCCGCCCAGTCTGGAGGTTCATTCACTATGGGTCAGCCGGGGTCGAATGATTTGTCGATGGAATAAATGAGGGTTGCCCTTGAAGCCGCCATGGCTCGTGAGCGTGAGGCTCAATTGATTACCCAAGCTGCTAAGGCTAGAGAGGATGAAGTGAATGCTAGATTTGTCGAAGCAATGCGTGTCCGGAGTATTGCTGTGATTCGTCGGATAGATGGATCTTATGAAGAGGTTACCGAGGTTAATGACACTGATCTAGGAGCTGGGAATGTTTCTCTCCCTTTTCATCCTACCTATGGGGCTACATCTCTTCCCGTTTCTCAAATGTATGGGATGAATGTGAATGCACAAAGCAACACTCCTTCCCCAATGTCTCAGCCTCAGGCTCAGGGTGCACTGTTCAATTATGCTCAGAATCAGGGGCTGCCGGTGAACTCTCAAGTTTGTTTGGGTGGACCACAGCCGAGCTTCTACGATTTGACATCTTCCCCTCTGTCTAATGCCTCTATGCCTCCAAATCAATATGGATTGCAGTTTCTAGGTGTTTATCAGCCTCAGTTTCAGCCAAACTCTCAGGGTTTTTGGATCCCAAGCTCTCAGCAGCTAGGCAACTTTCAATATGGCCAGTTTCAAGGTCCTCAAGGTCCTTAGTATCATTTCTCTGGCAATCAGTTTAATCGTGAAGGATTTCTCCAAGCTCCTTTTGATCAGTTTCAGGGTGGATTCTCTCAACCTATGATAAGTGTATCTTTTGGTCCTGGTTCGCCCAAGATCCGGGTAGTTCCGTATGTGACGGCTAGTACTTCATCTCAAGGTCCTTTGGTCCGTAATGCTCGGCTCCCAAGTTCACCGGCTTGTTTGATCGTGGTTTGAATGTACCAAGTACTTTTGGTTTGTCATCACCGCTTTGCCAACAGTGCATGCTGAATTCTCCTTTCCACTCGCCAGCTGTGCCTTCTTCGATCGTGTCGCCTACTATTCCCGGGATGACCCCGTGTTGCCATGTTGTTGAAACAAATGCGGAAGAAATCGACAAGCCGATCGTAGGATCAAGCGGGCTTAAAGTGGTTGATCCAGACAAGTAAAACCCCTCCCTCACAAGTTCAAAATGCCTAAGATGGAGTTTGACGGGACGGCATGCCCAAAAACTCATGTTGACACATATGTGATGACTATGGGGGCGATGGGTTGTACTCCCGAGTTTATGGCTCAGCACTTTCATCTAACGCTTAAGGGTCCTGCCTTGACATGGTTTTTAACTCTTAAGTTAGAAGCTCATTCTACCTGGAACCAGATCACTGAGGCCTTTCTTGAAAAGTATCGTGGGAACCTCGAGTGGCGCACAACCCGGGATGATCTGGTTGGCACAATTCAGAAACAGGATAAATCAATCACCGAGTTCTACAAGCGTTGGAATGCTAAGCTTAATGAGCTCTCCGAGCCAATTCCCTTGCAGGACCAAAAGGACATATTTCTGTCATGTGTGAAGCCAGTTCTTCGTGAAGCTATCGAAAGTGGTTGGTACCCCGATTTGAGGGAAATGGTAGGCATGGGAGCTCGTAGCGAGAATAGAATTTTCAATCTTACTCTTAGTGCCAATGCTAATGATAGTGGCAATTATCGCTACAGGATGGTCAATCCAGTTTCCATGGCCCCTAAAGGGAAAGATTTAGCCAAAGACAATAGTGTCAACAACCTTCAAAGGGGAAACACTGGTCAAAGCAGTGGGAAGTTTCAGCCTCGTCAGCCAAAGAAGTATGATGATCTTGGCATGACTACTGAGGAGGCATTTAATGGTTTGGTAAAGACTGGGATGATCAAGCCTCTTGATAATTACAACCCTGTGAAGCCCAATCCCAATCTGGACGCAAGCAAATACTGCCAGTACCATCAGTACCCTGGTCATGTTACCAACGACTGCGTCCCTTTGAAGCTGCTCATCCAGAGGCTTATTGATGAGGGGAAGATTGAGAAGGCTTCTCGCCCCAATGTGGTTACCTATCCTCTTCAGTGATCTTCACCTGAATCCATGGCCCTCCCATCCTTTGTCAATGCAGTCAATCAGTCTTTGTAGGTTCTAGATTGTCTGTTTGTTTCTTTAATGAATGTCCTTTATTGGACAAGAGTCTGTTAAGTCCACGTTGGACTAGTCTTTTTTCTTGCAATAATAAAAATCTTTGGTTCTCTTCTTGCTAGACTCGAGGCATCACTTGCACACCACATTACACTTGATTGAAATGGTTTTATCCTAGATGATCACTTGTGCTGCTCAATCACTAAGGCGTTGAAATGATTAATATTTAAATTAATCGGAGTGAGAAAATCAATTGATATCCTTCTCAAATTGGGGCTTGCCAACTCCCCATCTTGCATCTCATATGCTCACACCTCTTTCGTCATCCTCGTCATTTTGCCGCTCAATGAATTTGCATGAATCTTCCTCGGTTAAGCTTAAGCAAGCAATGAAGATTTAATTTCGTTTGGGTCATCCGGTAGGGATTGCGGTTGAAGCCTTTCACCCTAGGGAAGCCATTACCTCACCCTCACTAAACAATACCCTTTCATTTCAAGATCGACATGTTTTGAAACCCTGTTTAGCCATCACCTTTGCTCCTTGCCGAGAGAAGTCCAAGTAATGCCAAGAAGTTAGCTTCGAGAAGCGGCGATGCACAAAATACTCAAGCCATGAAGGAAGGACATATATAATCCTCTGCTCCTCAGGAAGCCTTCCAAATTCTCAAAAGAAGGATCTTAAATCCTCACAATTTCAGATATAATCCTCAACTCCTCAGGAAGCCTTCCAAGATTATTAAAAGAAGGATTTTAAATCCTCATAATTCAGCAAAAGTCTTTGACTTCTCAAGAAGCTCTCCAATGTTCAAAAGGAACCCGAATTCTCGAAAGTTCGCAAAAGTTCTCGATAACTTGGATCTTCTCTCGTCAGCAGTCCACCAAATAATCCCAAACGATCCTCTCGCTTTTAGAGGATATTCCCATTACCATTACCCTTGCCTTTGGCCAAAATCAAAATTTGACCTCTCATTCTTAGAGGCAACCAATCTTCCTCACCTTAGATCTCCCAAACACATCCCTGCAAGCCAACCTCTCATCTTTAGAGGTTCAGTCAGTAAAAGGCCCATCCAACCTCTCATTTTAAGAGGTTACGATGCAATCAATTTCCCTAGTTACCCGATGGCCGATCGAAGCCCGGAAACCCAGCTACAGTTCCTACCGGATAGCATTTTCATTCTAATATCTTCGAGATCTAAATCTGATTAATGCTTCGTTGCTTGCTTAAATTGGAATCTAATCCATCTCGGTTCAAAATCATCAATCTAAGATTGTGCAAATTCAATCAATTCATTTGGCACTTCATGTGAGCATATTTCAGTTCTCTTCCGCAAACACCTTCGGTGAATGCCTCACTGAGGCTTCGCAGACGTGTCCCTCATTGGCACTCTAAGGAGACTTGTTCCTCAATTCTTTGATTCTCAAAATCCTTAAAGGTCCTCGAAATCTCGAAATTTCACGTTCATTCTCTTCATTCGGGATAAGCCCGAACTACGGCGACCTGAGCTCCTCGTCAGGAGGGGAACATAGGCAACCATAATTGGTCCGGTCGAAATCACAAACACATCTCAGAAAATCCGATCTCGTCAAGGATCGTTCCTATACACTTTCCACCCTTCCGAGCTTGATTCTCGATATCAGTTGGTTTTCTCCTCGTGATTAATCAAAATATTTGTTCATATCAGATTTAGTGTTTGAATAACCCGAACATCAATAAAGGGTTTTTAGCAGCCTTGTGATCATCACGAATAAGACAGGTTTTCAAATATCTCGACATGTCTTCTCTTTCTACATTCTAGGAATAAAGAGCCAAACACTGTCTTTCTGTCAGCAGGGGTTTCCATACACTTTTTCACACCTTATTGTGCTTATGCTCTCTCAAAAGAGTCGAACCTAAAGCGAGTGTGCCATACACAAAATCGGGATTCATTTCCCACTTTTCGAAAGATGTGCCCCTGCACGTATATATTTTCGAGTCTATGACTGATTGACTAAGGTCTGAAAAGATGGGTGCCTCCTTGGCCGTAAGATGATTCTGCCTGTAATGGGATTGCATTGGATCTCTTCAAGCTGGGACTTTGCTATGCTGTCCCCTCAAGCTCTCCTTACAAGATTCCCTCCGAATTTGCTTTGCATTATCAACTGGGGCTTTGCCTAGTCACCTCTTCAAAGCTAGGGCTTTCTCTGCACTTTCTCTGCTGCTTGCTGCCTCAGGCGCGCGATACACTTTGTCCTTATCAGCAACAATCAATCTGCTGCGGTCTGTACTCTCTGGGTACACCTCGACTTGCCTAGCTACGCCATATCATCCATCCTTCATGAGAGAGGGTTCGACCCATACATCATCATATACACAGTCATTCCATCATAAATCCATCATAGCATAATGGCTACATACATATTCGCTTGTCAAGCCTTGCAAAAATCCTCACTCCATTTTCATCCCCAGCCGAGATGGACTCGTGCAATGAATTTAACAATGCTTAGAGCTAGTAATAACTAATTTCAATAAAATGCAAAGTGCCTAGTAGTGTTGTGTTTTCCCCCCACATGGTACAATAATCAAGTGATCATAATCTGATCATGGGGATTGCTCCTTAAATCGCAACCTGGATAAGGATTTCAAATCCTGCAGGTGGCATATTCTGCCTTTATCATCTTCATCGGTCTCGTCATCTTCAGAATCATCAACATCGTTTGAAAGAGCCCTAGCTGCCTCAGTCTCCAAGCAATGCTCGTCAAGCTCATCAGCCTCGTTGTCAAATCATCGTCAAAGGTCCGTCTAGCAATGGAAAACCATAATCAAAGGCCCGTCTTGCAATGGCAAATGTTCATCAAAGGTCCGTCTTGCAACGACAAATCCTCAGCAAGGTCCGTCTTGCAATGGAAAATCATAATCAAAGTCTGTCTTGCAATGGGATATCATAATCAAAGTCTGTCTTGCAATGGAAAATCATAATCAAAGTCCGTCTTGCAACGGTAAATTGTCAACAATGTCAGTCTCGCAACCTCAAATCATCAGCAGGGTCCGGCTTGCAACGGTAAATCAAAGATCAAGGGTCCGTCTTGCAACGGTACATTGTCAACAGCAAAGTTCGTGTTCTACTCGGCAAATGCTTCCAAAGTCAGCCAATCACTTCAAGTGATCTTCGTGTGCACAACCCTTGCAGGTAAACACAGCACAGGTATGAAAGTATATCTCATTTCAACTGCAAATTATCTTGCCTTATGTTTGCTTTCTCGTAAAAGTCATTTCAAGTCTTGGAGTTCATCTCGCGGTACTTTTGAGTTAATCTCGATACCTCTTTAGGCTTGTTCCTATACCTTTTTAGGCTTGTTCCTATACCTTTTTTGGCTTGTTCCATTACCTTTTAGGCTTGTTCCTATACCCTTTTTAGGCTTGTTCCTATATCTCTTTTAGGCTTGTTCCTATACCTTTTAGGCTTGTTCCCATACCTCTTTAGGCTTGTTCCTATACCTTTTTAGGCTTGTTCCTATACCTTTTTAGGCTTGTTCCTATACCTTTTTAGGCTTGTTCCTATACCTCTTAAGGCTTGTTCCTATATCCTTTAGGCTAGTTCCTTTACCTTTTTTGGCTTGTTCCTATACCTCTTTTGGCTTATTCCTATACCTCGTTACGCTTGTTCCTATACCTCCTCAGGCTCGTTCCTATATTTCGAACTATGATTTAGCTTGATTCCCTTTTAGGGATACGTAGGAATCCTTTCTCCAAAGGTCCAGCCATCCGATCTCGTCATCAACCCTCTGCTATATCATTAGCCGCTCTTTAGGCTTGGGATCCTTCTTATCGACAACCTCACTTCTTCCATAAGTGACGTTGCCGAGGGGCTCTGTGAATACCCCAATCTGACTCGCGACCCAATAAAAAGTGCTTTTTACTTAATAAAAGTGGGCATGGGAGCGTTTGGTAAATTTTCGGTTCATTCCGAGATTTTCGAGAGCTTTTATAAGTTTTCCGCTAAGAAAGGACCTAAAAAGAATTATACAGACTGGACCTGTTGGGAATTACCAAGGAAGGGTCCAAATTTCGCCACCTGGCAGTGTTTCTAGAAGAAAGGCAGTTATTTTTGATTGGTCGTGCGACACAATGAATCATTTCCAAATTACATTAAATAAAGGATTATATTCATTTTGCAAGAGGAGGCAACACACAGTATTCTCTCTCTCACTAAACGCATAGAGCTCGCTCTCTCTCTCTAGCTGTTGTCTTCTCCGACCCAAAAGCTCTCCCTCGCTGGCGACCTTCCTCACCAAGCTCTCCCTCGTCGGCGACTCACTTCCCTAATCCTGTTCCTCATGAA
The DNA here is from genome assembly GCA_022495995.1 of Adenophora triphylla var. japonica. Lineage (NCBI taxonomy): Eukaryota > Viridiplantae > Streptophyta > Magnoliopsida > Asterales > Campanulaceae > Adenophora > Adenophora triphylla. The sequence continues at coordinate 87,252 of JAFEMH010001378.1, forward strand.
TCCTCCCTCTCTATCCATCACAACCGCGTCATCACCATCTCCCTCAATCGACCCAAACACCAATCCATCTTCCCCAAAAAAAACCAGTTTGCCGGAATCCCTTTCCAACGCCCTCAATCTCCATCGCCCTAAACCATTGTTCGATCCCCCCTCAATCTCCATCTCCGTCCTCTGATTCTACCCCAATCAACGCCCATCACCGTTCCACAACCCATCTTCTTTCAATAACCCCAATCACAGCCATCACCAATTGCTTCTCCGTTCCAGACCCTGAGCTGTTACACAACCAATTTTCGGTCTCATCTACTATTTCCGACCCCTGTTCAGAGCCCATAAGCGTTACATGTCGCCAATCTTGTTCCGGCCTTGAAGCTGCACGACCGTTTGTTTCTGAGCTCAATCCCTCTCTGAAGCCGAATTGAAGCTCCTTATACCTAACTTGGTATAAGGATCGTGGACACTACGAGGATATGTCCTAATTCCTTTTCTCTCTCTATCCGCGTTGTTCATGGGTTTGCCGCATTTGATGTTGTTGTTCAGGCTTGAACCTGATTAGATGGGATTTGTTATAATTTCAATTTGTTTCCAATATGTATTGATCTGTATGCTTGGGTTTTGCCGTACTTGGTTTTCTTCATGCTAGAACTGATTAAATCAGTACTGTTATAGCCCCATTTTGTTCACAGAGTATGCTTTGATTTGTATAAATGAGTATTTGTTTGATATTGGTTTGGTTCTTCAGGCTAGAACCTGGTTGATTGGATTTGGCATTGATATAATCTCGTTATTGATACAATCTCGTTATTGACATAATCTCATTGTTGTTCCTAGCATGTTGTAATCTGTGTGCATAAACATTGGTTTGATGTTGGTTTGTCTAAACACCGCATAGAGAGTGAATCAATCATATTCATCATCTCTCGTGTGTTTATTCATATCTAGAGGATGATATTGTCTCGTTGCAATTTTCCATCTCTTGCAATCTAGTTGTTGTTGTTAATTCCGTTAATTAACCTCGTTGTCGCTGATTAAGTCCATCTTTGTTAACCTCGATGTTGATATTGGCTTGTTGCCATTAAGTCCATCCTTGTTAACCTCGATGTTGATGTTGGCTTGTTCCATTAATTAATCTCGTTGTTGTTGTTAATTTCATTTTGGTCAACCTTGTTGTTGATATTGGCTCGTTCTGTAATTTGCCTAGTTGTAAGGACTCTGCTTATGACATAGTATGTCCCGCGACACAACTGGCCATTCTTGGTCCTGTGTCGAGCGACATACTTAGCCAACTGCAGCAGGTCCCTTTTGAGTTGTAAGTCGTTTGCCTCGTTGTAATCGGGACGTGGCCCCCCAAAATAAGTGGCTCACAAGTTGTATACCTCGCAGTTTATCAATAAAGCATTAAAATGCATTTTTATACATATCTTGTCATACACATCTCGCACACACTTTTGAATGAATTGGATGTTGAACAATAGAAAGACTCGTCTACGGAGGAGACGTGTTGGGTGAACTCTCGGTTCTTCCCAACACGTAACCTGACCCCCAAACCCATTTTCTCTTTAAAAAAGGTTTTCAATGTTTCCTTAAAAACGGCGTGGCGAATCCTTATTATTTTTTTCGGGCGAGCGCACATTCAAGTAGCCACGCCATTTTGATTATGCCCAAAACATTGAGAAAAGGAGTTTTTGTTTATTATGTTGTGTGATGAGATTTTGAGTTCAGAGGTCAGGTTACGCCTCGGGAAGAGATTTTTTAGTGCTCACCCAAGTCGCCTTGTATACACGAGTCTTTCTGTACCCTTTCTTTAAATGTTATGTGTGTGTATGTGCTTTTAAATAAAATGAATTTGAAAGTAAATAATTGAATGACAGTGCGAGAATATTAACAAACCGCTATCACCGTCAGACCTCCATAGTTGAATGGAAGGTCTTGTGGGATCGTTTGTACGGTTTGGGTCTACGTAAATAGTAAATATAGACTACATTGTAGGCAGTATATTTAAAGCAGTAATGTATTTAAAGACTGAAATTTAAAACAGTTTTTAAATGTGCGGAAGGAGAACTCACCAATGTTGATTAGGTTCTATCTTCCTAGGGTTTGTAGGAGGAATGTGTTTGGTTGAGGGTGTTTAAAGAGGAGAGAAATTATGCACTCACTCGGGCAGAACTTCCCCTAATTAACTCTCTGTATATTACTCGGGGGATTTAAAAAGGAGAGAAATTCTGAACTCGCTCTGGCAGAACCTCCCCTAATTAGCACTCGTTCACACTCTTTTGGACTCACGGGTTTGGACCGGTTTGAGCCGTTTGGGTGTTTGGAGTTTGGTTGGGGATGAATAGTGTTTGTGGGACGTCAAGGGGTCGATCAAGACGGACCAGAATGGACCGGGATCGCCTCGGGAGGGATTCGGAGCGCCTCGGGATGGCTCGAGAGGCCTCGTGAGGATTGGAAGGGGCCGGAATAGCTCAGAATGGCTGCCAGAAGGCTGTAGGACGATAAGAAGAAATTTTGGTGTGATTGAAATGAGCTGGGGTGCCTTCTATTTATAGGCCTAGAAAAATTGCAAAAGCGTCCGTACAGACTCTTCTGTAATTATATATTTTTTTGGTTTTTGGGATTTGAGGGAATATTGTTGACTTTGGAGAGATTTTGGGGAGACTCTGGCGTGTTGACAAACATGTCCGTACAGACACATTTGTCATGCAAAGAGGTTTGTACGGACACTTTTGTAACCAGTCCTTTTTTCCAGAGTTTCCATTAACATTGGACAGTACTGGTCGAGAGCTTTCCAACCATATATGGCACGTCTCAATCGGAGTCCGTATAAAGAAGTTATGACCTCCGAAAGTTCGCCCTTGGTATTTTCTGTATGCTCTGATGGAGAGCGGTCCGGATTGGGGTACTTACAGGAATTAGTCTCAATTTCTTTTAAGCAATCTATGATAATACAAATTACCCACACAATTGAAGTGGAATATGCACTATGTCCATTTTCTCTTGATAGTGGGCAACATGCTCCTCTGGATCTGTGCTGCCGTCATACAACTTCATGGATGGAACACTGAAACGCTTCGGGATGTCGACATTTGCAATTGCTGGGACAAAGCGGGACTGATTGTAGCAGTTTTGAGATACTGGCTGGATTGGAGGAGTTACACCGGGCACGTTCATTATCAGCTCCCTGAGATCCTACATCTGCTTAGCTAGGGGGTTACCTGCAAAAGGGTCAGCCAAAGGAATACGATTGAAAGTATTATTATTGAAAAGATCATTTAGCAAACCAGTGTTGTCCGTGGAGGTTGTAATAGTGGTGTTGTCAATGAATGGAATGAACGGAGAGAATCCTGCTGAAGGTGGCCTCAATAGGGTGTCACCGGGCAAGGATGTCGACATCATTAAGGATGTCAGCTGATGAGTTTGAGGCAGAGCACCCATTGGGATAAATTCACTCTGAAGCGTAGATCCTTCGGTGGTATCGAAGTTGAGGTTCCTTGCACGCAATGGTGAGATGTTTTCAAGCCGGGAAGCGATGAGCTGTTGATCCCTCTGCATCTTGATCATGGAATTGGCCAACACCTTGGAATTGCTATCTTGTTGATCCAACCTCTGATTCAGCCTGGTTAGTATACTCCTGATGTCGGCATCTATATTGGAGGAGGTTCCTTCTTTTTGTGGTGTCTTAGAAGGTTGCATTTGTTGAGGTCCTGACTGAGGAGGTGGCGGCAATGAGGCAATTCTTCCTCCTGTCATTGGAGTGACGGTGGCACTCTTGCCGGCGGCGGAAACATTGGGGTTGGTTGACATGACGAACTGTTTTAGGAAATGATCCAAATAATCGATAGAACAAGTGGCCCCTCGGTGGGCGCCAAATTGTTTTGGTAGAAAAAACAATAACGTAGAATCTTAACTTGGCAAGTGTATTGATTTAAATAACAAGGAGGGGACTTTGGAATTCGATTAAATGGAACAAAAACATGAAAGTAAAGAGTGACACAAGGATTTGTTAACGAGGAAAACCTTAGAGATGATAACCTCTTCGGAAAAAAACCCGGGAGTTAGGTCTCCAACCTTAAATGTTTCACTATAAAAATTGAGATTACAATTGCGGAAGATGATGGAGAGGATTACAAATAATGCGTGTGTAGTGTGTGTAAAGAATGTGTGTTTTTCCGTCTCCAAATCCCCTTAAATAATAACAACTAAACGGATAGATGTTAGTTCCTACAATCTTGGCATCCATGCTTATCTCCTCAACGTCCACAAGACCAAGTCCACTTTGCCGTTGAAGAGAGGTTGAACATGCTTGAAAGTATCCCATATTTATCTCTTCTGTAAAATAATAATGGAAAATATTATAAAAAAACGAATTAGTAAATATTAAGTAATACTTACAGTGGAATATCATCTTGACATGCAGGAGCAACTGAAGATGTCACCATGCTGAAAAATACCCATAACACATATCCCACTTCAATTCAGGGAGGCTTGCCTGTGCAGAGGATTTGGATCGACCTTGGTTTGACCAGCTCTCAAGTGGCTGATTAGGCAACCCCTAGGCTCAATTGGCTTATTTGCCCAGCTCATCAACATGTTCTATAATCAATTCTCATGCAGTCGGCAATTCGAGATGCTGACAAGTGACCTCTACAATGTGACCCAGCAGCCTAATGAGACTCTGAAAGAATATGTCCACCGGTTCAATAAAGAAGTGCTAGAAATCCCCAATCTTGACATGTCGACAGCCACATAAGCATTCAAAATGGGGCTGAAGAAGGATTCACAGTATTATCAAGATTTGATGATGACTCCTTGTAAACGGTTGGAAGAAGTCAGGAGCAGGGCCCTGAGATTCATAAGGTTGGAGGAAGATGAGCTGCAAAGGTCAAAGTCCTCATCCAAGTTGTCGACATATGACAATCCAGATAGGAAGACCGAATCATCCCACCGCAGAAACAACCGATCCAATCCTTATCCGAGAATTGACAACAACAAAATTAATTCAATAGAGGGTGAGGATGAAGATAGCGATAACGTGCCTAACATTTTTTATTATTGTTTTTATGTTGACATTTCAGGTGTACTCTGTGCAATGGGCAACCTGGGAGACAAAGCAAGATGGCCAAAGAAGACAGATAAATCCACGGGATAGCGTGACAAGTCAAAGTGGTATGCCTACCATGAGGACTTTGGGCATGTTACAGAAGATTGCATCGCACTAAGAAAGGAGATCAGCTACTTGCTCTCGAAGGGATATCTTAAGGAGTTGCTGGATCCAGAAAGAAGAAGGCAGAAAATGCAGAAGCTCCACATGAATTTGAAAGACCAGTCTCTCCTCCAACATCAACGAAGGTGATCAATTTCATTAGTGGAGGGTCAGAAATTTGTGGCACTTCCTATTCTGCCGCGAAGCGACATGCCAAGGAGTCGAAGGAAGAGAAGCCAGAAAGACCATCCAGGATGTCGACACCTTGCCAGGAGCCAATCACCTTTGATGAGAGTGATCGAGATAATTTGCTGGAACCCCATCATGATGGCCTAGTCATTTCCTTAAAGATCGCCAATTGTATCATCAGGCTTATCCTGGTTGATGGGGGTAGCTCTGTCAATCTCATTATGTTGAGCACCCTTAAGGAGATGAACATCCCAGAATCGGAGATCGTCAAGAAATCCTCAGTATTAGTAGGCTTCAGTGGCGAAGTCAAAGAAAAAGTGGGAGAAATGAAGCTTCCAATCTACTCAAAAGGACTCAACACCATGGAGCGGTTCTGCGTAATTGATTGTGCAACATCTTAAAATGTTATTCTTGAAAGGCCGTGGATTCATGGAATGAAAGCTGTACCGTCCACTTACCATTAGTGCGTGAAGTTCCCAACACCATGGGGTGTCGCTAAAATATACAGTGATCAGCAGGTGGCCAAGGAGTGCTATAAGACTTCAATGAAGGCGTCGACATCCCCCAAACAAGCATAGCAATTACAGAAAAAAGTACGTGAGGTCCTGGAAGCTAGGGAGAATGATGTGAAAGAAGTATTACTAGACCCTTCCAATCCAGACATCAAGGTACTTATTGGCAGTGATATTCCGCCAGATATAGAAGAAAAACTTGTGGACCTGTTAAGAAGCAGAACGAAGAGCTTTGGTTGGAAGCATGATGACATGACCGGCATCAGCAAAGATGTCATCACCCACAAACTCAACATTGATCCTAGTTTCAAGCCAGTGCACCAGAAGCGTAGGATGTTTGCAGAAATGAGAAACCAGATAATCAAGGAAGAAGTAGAACGTTTACTTAAAGACAACATGATACGAGAGGTAGATTATCCAAGATGGTTAGCAAACTTAGTTGTGGTCGAGAAGAAGACCGGGAAATGGCGAGTCTGTGTTGATTTCACCGACTTGAACAAAGCCTATCCCAAAGATCCTTTCCCATTGCCTCACATAGATTCATTGGTTGATGCCACTTCTGGACACGAGCTCCTCACTTTTATGGACGCATTCTCAGGATTCCAACAAATCCAGATGGAGCCATCTGATCAAGAGGACACCGCCTTCATAACGCCCACAGGTATCTATTGTTATATTGCTATGCGTTTTGGACTAAAAAATGCAGGTGCAACATATCAGAGGCTCGTCAACAAAATGTTCAAAGACCAGATTAGGGAAACAATGGAGGTATATATCGATGATATGGTAGTGAAATCCAAGAAAGCTGAAGATCACATAAGCCACCTATCTCAAGCCTTCGACATCTTGGATTGTTTCAATATGAAACTTAATCCAGCAAAATGCAATTTTAGAATGAAGGCAGGAAAGTGTTTGGGCTATATGGTAACTAAAAGGGGCATTGAAGCCGCCCCAGAACAGATTCGTGCCATTATCAACCTGTCGTCACCTCAATCTGTCAAAGACGTCCAGAGATTGACAGGGAAGATTGCTGCACTCACCAGGTTCATTTCAAAATCTTCTGATCGATACAAGCCTTTCTATGACATCCTAAGAAAGAATAAGAAGTTCCAGTGGGAAGATCATCATGAACAAGCCTTTCAAGATCTCAAAAGTTACCTGTCGACACCTCTATTATTGGCCAAGCCTCAGGAGGGCGAACACCTTTTCATCTACCTAGCAGTATCAGAAAGCGCTGTAAGTGCAGTCCTGGTGACAGAGAGAGATGGTATTCAGCAACCTATCTATTATATAGGTAAGACACTTTTATATGCGGAGACCAGGTATTCTCATTTACAAAAGTTAATTTTGGCTTTGATAACTGCATCTATTAAATTAAGACACTATTTTGAAACACATACTATAATTGTGCGTACTAACTATCCTATTAAGAATGTTATGAGAAAACCAGAGATGTCAGGTCGAATGGCTAAGTGGTCCGTACAATTAAGCACCTACAACATCAAATATGAACCCAGAACAACAATAAAATCTCAGGCTCTAGCAGACTTTGTGGCTGACTTTAGTCCAACCATGCAACAAGAAGTAGAGTTGGAGGTTCAGCAACTACAAGATGATGACATCTTGAAGATGTGGACACTTTACACAGATGGTGCTTCCAACATGAGAGGAACAGGACTTGGAGTTATACTAAAATCGCCACAAGGGGACATAATACCACAATCCATCAGTTGCAGTTTTAAGGCCACTAATAATGAAGCAGAATATGAGGCATTAATTGTAGGTTTAACTGTGGCCCAGGACCTAGATATCAAGCACATCCGGGTGTTTATAGATTCTTTGCTAATTGTTAACCATTACAACGGGTCCTACGTAGCGAAAAATGCAAAGATGATGACTTATTTGGAGATTGTAAAAATTCTGGCGGCCAAATTCAAAACATTTACTTTGGGGCAGGTGTCACGAGAAGATAACTCACAAGCAGATGCCCTGCAAACTTAGGTTCAGCCTTCAAAAGCATTTCACAGACAAGTATCCCAATTGTGCATGTCGACATCCCAGCAATTGATCGTCTCGAGCTGTTCGTACTAGATGTCGACATCCCTACCAGTCCAACAGTAACTTCCTGGACAGCTCCTATTATCAAGTATCTCTAAGATGACATGATCCCAGCTGAAGAGAAAAATGCTCGAGCATTCAGGGTAAGATCATCTAAATATTTACTTATTGATAACTTCTTGTTTAGGAAATCTGCTGCAGGTCACTACTTAAGGTGTCTAGAAGCAGATGGAGCCCAACAGGTTTTGAAGGAGCTACATGAAGGGCAGTATGGAAATCATACTGGGGGCAGAATTCTGTATACCAAGGCTCTAAATATAGGCTATTTTGGCCCACAATGCGAAGAGACGCTGCAGAATATACAAAGAAATGTGATTCCTGTCAACGGCACGGCGACATCCTACATCAACCAGCTGAATTGCTACATCCTATCCTGTCGCCATTGCCATTCATGATTTGGGGAATGGATATCATAGGAAAATTGCCAAGATCCCCAGGAGGAAAAGTATTTCTATTAGCCATGACATATTATTTTTCCAAATGGGTAGAAGCTGAAGCGTACGTGCAGGTCCGTGACAAGGAAGTTATCTCTTTCATAAAAGAAACATATTCAGCAGGTTTGGGATACCTTCAGAGATAATATGTGATAACGGCTCCCAGTTCATTAGTAGGAAAACGCAGGATTTCTTAAAAAAGATGGGGAGTCAAGATGGTGACATCTTCACCTGTTCACCCTCAAGCAAATGGACAGGTAGAATCCAGCAATAAGATTATCATAAGCAATCTAAAAAGGAGACTGGACCAAAAGAAAGGAAGATGGCCAGAAGAGTTACCATTGGTCTTATGGGCTGACAGGATGACATCTAAGAAGGCTACTGGTCAGACTCCCTATTCTCTAGTATTTGGGACAGAGTCAGTCATTCCAACAGAAGTTCTCGTACCTACAGCCAGATACGGTTTGTTGACACCTCAGCATAATAAGAAAATCTTGACACATGACTTGGATACTGTAGACGAGCTAAGAGATATGGCCAAAATTTGGATGGCAGCATATCAGCAAAGGGTAGCCAGGTCTTACAACAAAAATGTAAGGGTTAGAAGATTCCAAGTAGGAGACTTAGTCCTACGAAAGGCATTCCAAAATACAAAAGAACTCAACGCAGGCAAGCTTGCCCCAAAATGGGAAGGACCCTACCTGATTGATGCACAGGCCGGGAAAGGAGCATATCGCCTGTCAACCCTGGATGGCCAAATGATCCCACGAAGTTGGAACGCCATTCATTTTAAAAGGTATTACATCTAGACAATGCCTTCCTAAAACTCACCTCATCCCAGGTATGGACAATCCTCTATTGAATATGAGTAACCTTTCATTTTCCTATTTGTCATTTTTCATTTTACTTTACTTCAAAATAAGATGTCGCTAACACAACCTGTGGAGGGGCGTCAACATAGTTGACGTCCATTTCTAACATGTCTCTGTCTTGCAAGATGTTGACATATGAAAATGGGGACATATCGAAAGTACTCAAGTCAAGATGACAATGAATTCTCCTCCGTCAGAGACTGGCCATCTCTTCTAAAGTAAAGGTACACAATCCCTTCTAAGGTTTAAAGAGTTAATTACCTCTTTCTTAAGATGTTAGGTTGCCACACCTTTGCCTGGAGCGCAAGATATCTCTTTAATTGAGGTGTGGAGTGGGCCTATATGAGTAAAATTATATAGCTTACCCATTCCCACTCAATTAAATGATCGATCTTATGTTTTATTCTTGTGGTTATGACATATACGTGTCATCTTAAGCACCTACAGTTTTGACATACTATCATGTCACCTTACGAAATCAACATGTAATCATTCAAGAAAACTTCATCAAAATTATACCAAGTCCTGACATACTTGAAAACTACCAAACCAGAGTTTTTCTAAAAGCTACCATAGAAACGTTCCCAAAAGTTAAGACATTGTACCAACATCCAAGCTACTAAAACTAAAAAGCAAAAGTGTTGAACCAACCCACCACTTGAAATAAATTGTCTTCGGTCCTTATGGACCTATTACAAAGCAAACAAAATAATTTTTTTTTTGGGATTCCACCCTTAAATTCCGTCAAAAACAACCAAAGTTTTTTCTCGTGGCAGCCACCTCACATGGTCCTTTGGGAGTAGCATCTCCGGCCTCAGTCTGTCCAGTTTCAATTTCTCTTCCTGCCATGGTATCATTGGGGCTAGATGTCACCTCTCCTTCATCCACCGGCTCCCCTGTCAGTTTGGCCAGATTGGCATACTCTTTGTTAATGTTCCAATCCTGAGATTTACCATCTTGGTGCTCCTTCATCATTTTAATCATGCTTTGAAAAACTGTCTTTGCAGCCGCAATTTTGCAGGACTTCCTCACATCGTCAATCTCCTTAAGATGATCACCTTCACTTTTGGCCAAGCTGTCTAGTAGATCCTTCACTGTCCTCTCTTGCTCCTCCAAATTCTTCACTTGCTTTTCCAAATTCTTCTCATGTTCCTTCACTATGTTCTCCAGTAAAACCTTCTCTTTCTTAGCCAAAGCTGCCTCTGACTTAGATTTCTTCTTAAGCATCTCGTTTTCCTTCACCAAGTCTTCCAAATATCCCACCACCTGTGACATAAGTAGTTGACATCAAAGGATATCATGAAAGCTTAGAATTGGTCAAAGTTTAATTAGTAACACCTTACCCCAGTTGTAAAGCTCATATACTTCTTCTTAAACTCCCCCACGGGCATTCCTTCAAATACGTCTCCTACTTCAATCACCTCCTCTTGGATGGCCTTCCTCTTTCTCACCCTAGAACCAATACCAGCACTCTCCTCTATTGCAGGGATTTTCTTGGGAATCAGTGGTGGCTTCGTCTCTATCTTGGGAGGAGAATATCCAAACATAGCGTCAATATCATCCAGATCAAAGTCTGATCCCGAGGTGACTGGCTTAGAAACTGCACCAATATATGAAGAATGTCAAGAAGTAGTATGCGTTAATTAAAGAAACAGGATAAAGAGACAACATGCTTACCTGTAGACATGATAACAGAAGATGATGCCCTATTGTCTTCCCGAACAGCCAAAGGTGCTTCTAGTAGGCCTCTAGGCGACCTCTTGTCTAAAGGCAGTTTGAAGAATTCTTCAAGTTTTGCTAAAGTATCCTCCTTCGGTGAGAATAATTCTCCCCAGTCAATATCTGCAAAAAGGTAAGAAAAATTACGATTTCAGTCTAACACAAAAGGAAGAAATCACAAAGTCAGAAATCGAAGTACCTCCCTTATTCCATTCGCTTGGTATTTCGTCCCCTCCTTCAATTGATGCCCTATCAACAAAGAAAAATCTATTTTTCTATCATCTATCGTTTGAAGACGTAGTGGTCATTAGGGAACTCCTACCCGATCTTTTCTTAAAAAGATACCTTTTTGACCCAAAGGGCCGGAAGTCGCACGAGTAAGCTATCTCATTAAGCCCTAGGTTTAGGCCATTTTCCCTATTAACTTTGATCACAAATGCGAAAATTATCCATGCCATGGGCATTAATTGGGGGTAAGCGAGTTGGGTCCTTTGGAAAAATTCAGAAATCAAAGAAGGAAAGGGACAACTAAAGCCTAGGAGGAAGGGATATTCAAGAAAGCAAATCCATTTTTTAGAAACAAGATCAGACCTAAGGTTGACGGAGAAGGGGTGAAAGATGGCACCTTCCGAGAAGCAACATTGCCGTTTTAGCGACTCAATCTGGGTGTCGCTGAACACACATGTCTCCTCGTCTGGCTTAGAAAGGAGATTCTCACACTCGAAATCCTCAAAATAAATCTCTATAGGATCTTGCGGATGCGGCGCACTCTTGGTCTTGGAGAAACTCCATCTAGTCCTACCCATGTTAACAAGCAAGCAAGAACAGAAACAATGGAGTCAAGGAAAGAGATAAAGAGCGGAGAATTTATCTTATAGAGAGTGCCGTAGTGAGAAGAGACAATTGGAAGGTTTTAGAAGCTTTTAAAACAACCAAGCGGTTGTTTAAATAAAAAAGGGTTCTTTTTCCAAAAAAACTGTTTTTCCCTAATTAAACTCCCCAACCGTCCAATTGCTCCACGTTTCATTATGGTTGTCTAATCATGCAGAAGACAGTTGGCTACTTTTTGAAAAATATTTGCCGCTTCAATTTCCGTGGTAGACAAATATTTTTGGGGACAAATTTTTATGGGTATTTTTCAGCATGGTGACATTCTCAGTTGCTCCTGCATGTCAAGATGATATTTCACTGTAAGTATTACTTAATATTTACTTATTCACTTTATATAATATTTTTCATTATTATTTCACAGTAAAGCAGAAGAGATAAAATCGGGATACTACCAAGCACGATCAACTTCTCTTCAACGGCAAGGTGGACTTGGTCTTTGAACGTTGTGGAGATAAACATGCATGACCGAGATTATAGGAATTAGTAGTTATCCGTTTATAATTTCTGTTATTTAAAGGGGATATGGAGACGGAAAAACACACACTCATTATCACTCTACTCACGCACAGCTTGTAAACCTCTCCATTATCTTCCAAAGTTGTAATCACGGTTCTTATAGTGAAATATTTAAGGTTGGAGACCTAACTCTCGGGGTTTTTTCGAAGAGGTTGTCATCTCTAAGGTTTTCCTCGTTAACAAAATCCTTGTGTCACTCTTTGCTTTCATATCCTTGTTCCATTTAATTGAATTTCAAAGTCCCCTCCTTGTTATTTAAATCCACACACTTACCAAGTTAAGATTCAACGTTATTGTTTTTTCTACCAAAACAGATATAATGAATGATTTTTTTGTAAATATATTAAATTATAAGGATATAAATATATTCAAAAACTTGTCATTTATGAAAAGAAACTCTTCATCCGAAATGCCCCAAAAATAAAAGCATGACTCTTGGTCTTGGAAGAGAGAGAGTAAATTACTCCCTCCGTCCCACCGATCTTAAGAAAACTTTTCATTTTGGGCGTCCCACTAATTTTAAGAATTCCCAAAATGGAAAGTTTTTATCACTATTCTCTCCACTCATTCTCTATATACGTTATTTTAATACTTCATGACATTATAATTTACTATTCCCTTCACTCATTCTCTCATATTTTACTATATTGCATTTACTTTTTCCCTTAATTTGATTTTGAAAAATCTGTAGATAGGCGGGACGGAGGGAGTATAGTGCTAGTGGGGAGTAATTGGTATGGTCGAACGGCGCTAGCTAAAGTGGGTTACACTCTAGTGTAGTGTAGTCCCCAACTTTAGAAAAAGAAATGGCCAGCTGGCTCCTTTGAGACCGCCACGTTTCAGTATTTGATCTGTGATCATCTCCTTTGTGACGTACCAAAGCACTGGCTAAGGACCCTCACTTTCCAAATAAATACCCCCTTTCCGTTACCACTTTCCTTTCGTTCTCTCTCTTCAATTCTCTCTCTCTCTCTCCTCCCATCATTCCTTATCATTACTAATCTCACATACACACGCACTTTCCTTTCTTCATTTCCCTCTTTCAGTTTTAGAAAGTGCCAAAAACATTCACAACCAAAGAATGCCGGTTGATTCCGAGCCACGCGCCACCGTAAATGGAGGAGAACCACCTAAGCCACCCCCTAATTCTACTCAACTTCAACTTCAATCTATTATGTCCTCTTGCTATCCTATCAACCTCAAGGTACAATTCACTATATTGCATAGGTCTGATTACATGCACCAAAGCCATCAACCGTCCGATTCACCGAACCTTTTAGGGGTTATATTATACGATCCCGCAAAGAGGTTCGGTGATTTTTATGTTTTGATTGCATCAGTCGGTGCTTTAAAATGACAAAATAATTGAAGTACAAATAGTATATAGTTACATGCAAATATGCAAGAAAATGGATTTTTAACATACCAAAGCATGCAATGCTAAGCATATTTTAGTGTTGTTATATAAGTATTTATGAGTGTATAATATTTGGTTACAACATGCAGTTTATAGATGTGAGTTACAAGTTAAAGCTAGAAAACAAAGGAGGGGGAAGCATCAAAAGAATGATTAGCAATGGACCTTCATCAACGGCCGGGATCCAACTTCAAGAGCGAACCATTTTGAGCGGTATAACGGGAACAGTCTCCTCTGGTGAAATCATGGCCGTTCTTGGCCCGTCAGGCAGTGGCAAATCAACGCTCTTGAATGCACTTGCTGGGAGGCTCCAAGGACACAGTTTCACAGGAACGGTACTTGCCAACGGCAGTAAACTCACTAAATCAATCCTCAAACGAACCGGGTTCGTTACTCAGGATGATGTACTCTATCCTCACCTCACTGTCAGGGAAACCCTAGTCTTTTGCTCACTACTACGACTTCCGAAATTGCTTTCTAAGAGAGAGAAGACGGCTGTCGCTGACTCCGTCATCTCCGAGTTAGGTTTGATCAAATGCGAAAACACTATCATAGGTAATCAGTTGATTTTGATTATATGTGTCACTTTTGTGAACCACTAAAATAATGCTGGGTAAATTTTGCTTGAACCACTATGACTATAGTCAACAATTGATTCCAAATCAGCCGATGTCAATGGAAAATAATTTTTTTTATTCATTTATAGGTAACAGCTTTGTACGAGGAGTGTCAGGTGGAGAGAGAAAGAGAGTGAGCATAGCACATGAGATGTTGATAAACCCAAGTCTACTAATACTGGATGAACCGACGTCGGGATTGGACTCGACGGCTGCCTTCAGATTAGTATCGACTTTGGGAACTTTGGCTCAGAAAGGGAAGACGATCGTGACGTCGGTTCACCAGCCGTCGAGTCGGGTTTTCCAGATGTTTGATTCGGTTTTGGTGTTATCGGAAGGAAGGTCCATTTACTTTGGGAAAGGGAGTGAAACAATGAGCTATTTTGAGTCGGTTGGGTTTTCGCCGTCTTTTCCCATGAATCCTGCTGATTTTCTGCTTGATCTCGCCAACGGTAAGTCACTAAGTTCTATCTCTGCTTTCTTTGTTTGTGTTTTGCAATAATATTTGTCCAAAGTTACAAAGCTAGGAATTATGTCTCCTTTTAATGTTACGACTTTTCTTTTTTATTTTCTAAGAAACGTAATCTTCACGACATTTTTTCATGTTCATATATAAACACATGTGTCGGATTTATAAATCAAATAACACAGTAATCAACGTACAAAAACCATAGAAACAGATTTCTTTTATGATTTAAACAAGTGAATCTTGACTAAGCACATAATTATATTTATGTGGTAATGGAGTATTAATTTATGAATTGGTCAAGTTTGTTGTGAAATTGAAATACACCTTTATTGCAGAAAAGGATGGGATTAATGTAGTTGTGTAAAACCCTGGGTCCAGGCATTAATACTTGGTTGGAAGTGTTATATTGAATATGAATGGGGAATCATGGCTGTTGTATTATTATAGTCTAGAGACATAGTGTCCTCGGAGAAAAAGGGACCCATGATTACATTCATGTATCTAACTCTAATGAATTAGCTACAGCCCTTGATTACATTTGGGGATCAGAGTAATTTAGATAGTTGTGATGTTGGTAAGGTACCGCTCCCACAAAAATTTATTTCTTTATGATTTGAACTATTATTATTTATTAACAGAGATCATTTATTTATAAAAAATAAATTAAATTTAAATCCTTATCAAATCCATATTCCCACGGTTGAAAATATATCATAAACTGGAGTTATTGAAGGACACATAAGTGGGGATGTTTAGTTAATTGGGAGTTTAGTCATTTATGGAATTAAGGAATTAATTTAAGAGCATAATAATGTGTTGTTTGAGGATAATTCAGATGGAAAGTGAATTTGAAAAAGGCAACAATTGTGAGGGGAGTTGAGACGCAATGAATTATTTGAAGAATTTTATTTTAATTAGTGCTCTCCACGCGCCCTCTTTCCTTTTTCTTTTACCACGTGGGAGTGAAGACAAGTTAGCTCATGTCAAAAACGTACCCCTCATCCACCCAATTTTGGCCGACTATCCCCATAGTTAGATGTTTTAAATCGTTCAGATCAAACTTAAAAGAAAATAAAAATAATATATATATATACATATCTACACTATCCCTTTCCATTCGATTTATAATATTCTTTTTGAATACGTAAATTAAGAAATAATAATATGATAAGAGCAGAAAGGATAAGTGAAAAATGTATTGTGAATATGGAACGAGTGCGAGAAATAGAAAGAGGATTGTTGGTGTTAGTATCATATTCATAAGTGAGTTTCATTAAATATAAAAATGATATAAATTTATTATTTTGGTATGTCCTATATCTCGAGTAAAATATCAAAACATGACAAATTATATTAAATTAAATCTAATAAAAGGGAGTATATGAATATTTAAAGACTTTGAAAATGTTTTACGGTGGCCTATTTCAAAATTAAAGATTCAATGCTAATCCTACTGCTATATTGCTGAATTGTACTTATACTAATCAATCATCTAATCTATCATGTAATTGTGTCATATCAAAGATGGGCTGCCCTGAACATATGGGGTTTGTTATGACGGGATGACGCTTAGTTTTTTGTTTTTGGAAATCATATGGCCAAAATGCTAATGTATTAAAATATTGAGAGATATTTTTTTTAAAAAAATATTTAGTTATATAAATTTGGTATTAAACAATAATAATATCATTAACAAGTTTTAAATTTTTATTAAAAATATTTAAATTAATCTAAAATTATTGATTAAAGTTCATTCCTAATAGCGACAAAGAAAGTAGAAAAAGTGAGAAGATATTATGAAAGAAATGAAAAAATCATTTTGGGACAGACGAAGGAAGGAAGGAAGTGGTATAAATTATGTACAAATATTATCTTTTATATAAAATTACTCGTTGGAATAACTTGAACGCTACCATATTTCTGTGGGCGATGTTCATTTGATAATGCACAAAGATGAATAAAATTTATGTTGAAACAAAAAGGTGTTCCTCTTAAAGAGTACTCCCTCCATTTAGTTCCCTTACAAACTATACACTTTATTTATGATTTAGGACGTTCAACTACACACTTTCAAAAATTAAAATATTATACTCCCTCCGTCCCAGACCAAGGGTCCTTGGGGGGGTTTTCACGCTTCTTAAGAAATTTTTTAAAAAATGAATAAAAGTTAAATGTGGGATAGGGAATAGTAGTTAATGATTGATTTTTTTGTAAATATGTTAACTTTATAAGGGTATAATGAATGATTTTTTTTGTAATATAGGGTAGGGAATAGTAGTTAATGATTGGTTTTTTAATAAGAGAGAGAATGAGTGGGAGGAATAGTAAGTTAATGATTGATTTTTTAAAAAATATGTTAAGTTTATAAGGATATAATGAATGATTTTTTTGTAAATATATTAAATTATAAGGGTATAAATATATTCAAAAACTTGCCATTTAAGGAAAGAGACTCTTGATTTGGGACCGAGCAAAAGGGAAAGTAGGACTCTTGATCTAGGACGGAGGGAGTAATATTTTTTAGTTAATAAAATCTACATGTCATACCTTACTTTCTCTCTTCTAACTCATTTTTTATATAAAAAATGATTGTTATATCCACCCCTAAGAAATAATCTTAGTTTTTATTAGTTTAATTTAAGGGGAAAAAAACATTAATGAAAATATGAAAATGAAAAAAGAATGGTACCCATGCAGTAAATTTAACAATTTACAACTTTGATAGAGGAATTAATGTAATAATATTTGAAGAGAGTCAGATGAGTTATGGAGGTAGTGGGTTAAACTATACTCCCTCCGTCCAAGTACATGTTTCACATTTACTGTTCACGCGTGGATTAAGGAAAAAAATAATGATATAATGTTGTGAGTGTAAAAGTAAAATAGGAGAGAGAATGAGTGGAGGGAATAGTAAATTATAATGGTGTTGTGAGTATTAAAATAATGTAGGAGACAAAGTGTGAAATATGTAATTGAACGCCCAAAATAGAAAGTGTGAAGTATGTAACTGGACGGAGGGAGTATTTTCCAATGTGTTGGAAATGTGGCAAGTAATTGAAGGATAGTGACTGTAAATAGAGTAGATAGATGGTTCCCAATGTTGGATCCAACCAAGAAAATAGGGCCATCTCCCTCGTATTGTTTCCTACTTTTCTTCCTCTCTTCTTTATCTTCCACCCATCATCTTTTAATGGGAGACAAACTCTAGCTACTTGATACAACTTGATTTGTATGTTACCCCCAATTATGTGTTCCATTAACATGTCAACAATTATAGCTCATTGACTTAGTATTGATTCTCAATTATGAGGAGTCCCTAGGAACACTCCAAAAAAATTATAGGCTTATGAATTCAAACAAAGAAAGCATAGCCTTGCCTCACCGGTTGAGGTGTCGTGCGTAGTCTTTTGAGTCCTGAAAGCGGTATATTGCATGGGTATGCTTTGTACACAAGTCTGTTTTTTTTTTTAAATTCAAATGAAGTCTAAATTGGATTTGAGCTTAGTACCACATTAGTACCCCAAAAGATTATTAAAATTCTTCTTATATCAAGTTTAACATAGCTAGATTCTCATAGTTCAAACAAATAATCACTGATTAAGCTAAAATAGGCCCGACCCTAACTAGTTGATCTATACACATGGTGGTGAACCCTACATTTTATATGCAAAGTTGATATATACTATGAAGTATTTAATTGTTATACACAAATCAATTTTTTTCCCAAGTGCCTCTTAGGAGGAAATTGAATAATCGTGTGTATGGAAATGGGCTAGGTAGGTGGATGGAGTCAAATTAAATAGCCAACTTTAGGGGAAAGTGACATAACAATATGTAGAGACCCATTAGGCCATTACTATAGAGTATAAAAGTCATTGCCAGAAGAGAGTGACATGTTATAAGTACATATGATCTTTATCGAAGAGGACTTGCACATACCCTTTTATCTTTCTACTACAACTGGAATGGCCTACCCTTCCCTTCCCTACTATATCATCTTTTTATTCTCTCTTAATATTTCCAACCAAATTATTTCACCAAAATATCCACCCGAGTTTCTAGGATAAGTGACATCTATCCAATTGTATGATAGTCAAAATATCACTTAATGTATAGGAGATTAAGGATGGGACGATCTTTTTCCACCAATCAGGACCATCTCCATCTCCATCTCCATCTGTACCCCCACCCATTTTTTTGGGGGGTATGTTGTTTTTCATTTTTGTTGTGATTATAATCTTGATAAACTTTTCACCAATAATTTTAATATATATGCTTGAATCTTGTACTCTAAGAATCAAAAATAAAAATGTATTGTGTAATCTTGTAAATTCTACTGACGTGAGAGATTATATACCAAAAAAAATTGAATTTGGGTTTGGATTAAAAATAGATGCCAATAACTTGATACAAAATGCGCTTCTGACTATGAAATACAAGATGCAAAATGTTTTAGTAATGCTAGTGATAATGAAGAAGGAATTTAGAATGATTAGGTTCATGAACGAAGATAGATTTGAGGGAGTGATAGAGTTTGATGCGTTTTCTAAAGGTCATGTTTATAGTTTATACATAGTCTAAAAGCTATATTAGAGGTAGGATAGGACTCAACAAAAAGAGTAATCTAAATTAAATTCTCATTTGACAGAAATAGAATAAATAAATGTTGGTGCAAGATAATATACTTGAAAGTTTTTCGAATCAGTTAAATAAAATAATGACATTGGTTGATTCTCAATGTAGGGGAGGGGGTCTCTACCTTTAATAAATTATTTTTCCTTTTTTTTTTTTTTTTTTTTATATTAAGCTGTAAATATTTAATGAATAATATTTAAGAATCAACAACCTTTTATTTTTGAAGTAAAAAATGTTGCAGCAAAAGGACTTTTAACAGTAATACAGTTAAAATATCTAGAAAGAAGACAAAGGATCATTCATTATTAATGCTTGGTAATATAATTAGTGGGACATGTCACTAACCAAAGTGTAATATTTTTGACTTGGCATAGATATTGTGTTTTTAATTTCAAAGATTTATTAGAGCACAGCACTCAACATAGTTAATTTGTTGAGACTGATTTTTGTCTTTATAGTTGAATAAATAAAAATGATTTATACCAAAGTACATGATAAGTTTATTTCAATAATTAAATTCTCTTTTGCTCTTTAATTAATCAACTCATCCAAAGTTGTTCCATACACTTGCTCTGACCTAAATTCAAAAATTCGAGCAAGGATTAGCATCACCAATTTCTAGAATAGATTGGTTTAATTGGTGCTCTATAAAGTTAGTGTTATTTATATAATAATATTTTTCTTTGAAATTATGTTAAAGTGACACGTCGTGTTAAATGAGCCCCCACCAATCATATCATACCAACAAATTTATTAGCTTTGCTTTTGCTCGTTTGATAATAATATTAATATTAATATTAATATTAATATTAATATTAATATTAATATTAATATTTGAAGAAGATATCTTTGTGGAGGAGTCCCACATTTCCACCAATATTTCTCACCTCTAATTCGTTGCTTTTGCTCTCCAAGGTCACGACTTTTCGGTTCCAATTTGATATTTTAATATTTTTTATTTTTCAATTTAACAAAATATACATTTTATTTTAGAATGAAATTAGTAATAATATTAAGAATATTATTGTTATGCTGTTATTACTGATCAACTTTTTAGCGTTGACTAATAACTGTAATTCCAGATGAGTAGAATCACAAGAGAGAATTTGCCATATCTAGTCTTTATAACAGTAAAAATCACAGATGAGTAATCTGACTAAAAAAAAATTTAAGCCAAATGGTTTACTTAGCTATTGATTGTTTGTCATCAATATTATATTTGTTAAATTTACTTTATATTTTATTTTGCTAGAAGGATGGAATTATAATAATTACTTATTGTAATTGAAAATTTAATATAAATGCAGGTGTATGCCAACATGATGTTTGTCAAACTGACAGGGAGAAGCCAAATGTGAAGCAAACGTTAGTATCTGCTTACAACACCTTGTTAGCCCCAAGGGTGAAAGAAGCCTGCATGGATTCCTCCAACTATGCCATAGAACACAAAGACAAGATGATTCATAACACAGCCAAGGATTACAAAAGATGCTGCACAAATAGCATCAACACATGGATTAATCAGTTCACAATTCTGCTACAAAGAAGCCTAAAAGAACGACGACACGAGACCTTCAACCCCCTCAGAGTTTTCCAAGTTATTGCAGCCTCTTTGTTAGCCGGTTTCATGTGGTGGCACTCTGATTATAGGGACATTCAAGACCGGCTCGGCCTCCTCTTCTTCATTTCCATCTTTTGGGGGGTATTTCCGTCATTTAACGCTGTTTTCGCCTTCCCTCAAGATAGAGCCATTTTTATGAAGGAAAGGGCATCCGGTATGTACACGTTGTCGCCATATTTCATGGCTCGGATCACCGGAGACCTCCCCATGGAGCTCATTCTCCCTGCTTTGTTTCTCTCAGTGGCCTATTGGATGTGTGGGCTAAAACCCGACTTGGGTTCGTTTCTTTTAACACTCTTGGTTTTACTTTCGTATGTGCTTGTTTCTCAAGGGCTTGGGCTAGCACTTGGTGCAATCATCATGGATGCAAAACAAGCATCTACAATCGTTACTGTCACGATGCTGGCGTTTGTGTTAACGGGTGGGTTTTATGTGCACAAAATACCCTCTTGCATGGTTTGGATCAAGTACATTTCAACAACTTTCTATAGCTATAGGCTACTTATCGATGTCCAATATGGTCAAGGGAGCGATATTTATTCTCTTTTGGGGTGTGACAATCGTAAAAACAGCAACCCGAGCTGCAAATTCATTGAACAAGACATCGGAGGACAAATCCACCCTGCAATGAGCGCTGCGATATTGCTCATCATGTTTGTTGGATACAGGTTGATAGCTTATATTGCACTGAAGCGCATAAAGGCTTGAAATTGAGGCAGTTGAATCCTTGCATTACAAGATTTCTTGATTTTTCTTCCTCTTTTATGTTAACCATGCTAACCGAAGAGAAGAGCAGATTGATCATGGAAAACGATGAATTGGTTAAAGGGTTAAAGGGTTCAACTCAAGGAATTAGCATAGGCTTGAGTTAGGAGCCCAAACTAACTGTGAACCAATGCATCAGTGATCGAACTATATAGGTGAATAATTGTAAAAATTTAGTAGGCTTTTTTACAGCTTTCGCTTTCCAATTTCGAAAGGAACATCTATATTTATTATGAATTTCAAGTTTCCAATAGCATTAGCTGTTAAAAGTCCACTGACTCTTCCTTTCTTCATCCAGAGAGTTCTCTTCTGCCTCGTGTCTCTTCTGTTTCTAGATAAGTCCTTAACATTTTAGTATTCTAGATTAGTAGTACATTTATTGCTTCCTTATCGGTATGTATTGTTAAGAATCTACTGTCTCCTCAAACAGGTGAGGCGCCCGCCTCATCAAAAACCAGGCGCACGCCTCAACTTACCCACACCAATGCTGAAGTCTCGGCCTCCCATGCGGCCGCCACATCAAGTGCAAGGCGCCCGCCTCAGTTTGACTGATGCAGTTCTTGCTCCTTCCACTTCAGTTCATGCACAGCTTGTCCCTTCATTTTTGGTTAATGTATGCCTCTTAGTTTTTAGTCTTTTCATCTAGCTTCCCATGTATATAAATACTTCAGTTGTGTATTGAAAGAAACATCATTTGCCAAAGTCATTACATGGTATCAGAGCGTTGTGATCAAATAAAACAATTTCCTTCATTTCTCCCAAACCCCAATTTGCTCTCGGCTAAACCCCACCAGCCATTTCTCTCATCTCCTCCTCCGTAAACTTCAAACCTAATCTACCCTTCCACCGCACCTGCAACATCCGTCACTTCATTCTCAAAACCTTACTATTCTACCATGGCTACACATGACGATACAACCCAAAGCCTAGTGTCGTCGGCCACCCACAACCCTACTTCAGGCTTCTTCAATGGTAAGTGCCAATATTGCAATCGCAAGGGACATGTTACGTCCCAATGTAATCGATTCAAGAGGGATTATCCCACCGTTACTTTTCCCTCCATCCCACCATCTATACAACCCAACCCAATCGACATTCTGCCACCAACAATTACTTACCAAAATCCTAGGCAAAACCCTGGTCCTAGTCACAACCCAACTTTAGAAAAATTCCAGCAAACTGATGTAGCCTCTAGTGTGATCACATCGGCAGTCACACCAACCATTCAGAATCTCCACCCTCGCGTACACACTGCTACAGCCCCTTCTACCATCTTCACATCCTGGCTTGTGGATAGTGGGGCAACACACCACATCACCAACAACCTCTCAAACCTTACTCTTCATCGCCCATATCATGGTAATGGTGGTGTAATCATAGGTGATGGCTCCTCTCTTCCCATCTCCAACATTGGCACGTTTACTCTTTCCAACCCCACTTTCACACTTCACTTTCATAATACCTTACATGTTCCTACCATCTCTAGAAATATCCTTTCCGTCTCACAATTTTGCAAGGATAATCATGCTATCATTGAATTCTCACCCTCATCCTTCACCATTAAATCAATCACATCAAAACAACCTCTTCTTCATGGAAGCATTGACCAAGGTGTCTACCTTTGGAACCCGACACAATCTCATGTCCCCACAAACACTTCCGCTTCCATTGAAGCACACCCTAGTACCACTACCTCACTCCACTCGTGGCACCACAAACTAGGCCATCCCGCAACCCCTATAATTTCCATACTCCAAAAACAATTTTCTCTGCCTATCTCATCAAAACCCTACTCCAATTGCAATGCCTGTGACATAAACAAAAGTCACAAACTTCCCTTTTCTACTTCATCCTTACAAACGAATGCTCCCCTTGAACTTGTATTTTCCGACGTTTGGACCTCACCGCTTTACTCTTATGATAATTACAAATACTATGTGATTTTTGTTGACCACTTTACAAAATATACATGGCTCTATCCCCTCAAACAAAAATCTGACACCTTCCCCACATTCACTCGCTTCAAAGCCCTTGTAGAAAAAATTTTCGCTCGCCCCATTGTTCAATTTTTCTCCGACAATGACGGTGAGTATCTCAAACTCACTCCATCCCTTATCCAAAATGGCATCTCTCACTTAACCTCTCCACCACATACTCCTGAACACAACAGCTTTGCCGAACGTCGTCACCGACACTTAGTCGAAACAGCCCTCTCACTTCTATCCCATTCAAAGCTTCCGCTCATTTTCTGGTCCTATGCCCTCACAACCGCATCCTACCTAATCAATAGACTACCCACCCCCACCCAACAAAATGACTCTCCATACCTAAGACTATTTCAAAAATCACCCAACTACTCTAAACTACGTAGCTTTGGGTGTTTGTGCTACCAATGGCTCAAACCATACTCACCTCACAAACTTGCACCAAAATCTACACCATGCATTTTTGTTGGGTACTCCTCCTCTCAAAGTGCATACCACTGTCTCGACCCAACCACTAACAAAGTCTATACCTCTCGCCATGTTCAATTTGTTGAGACAATATTTCCCTACTCAACTCTCGCCTCAAACTCTACCACATCTCCTACTCTCTCCCCAGATGAATGGTGTACCATCTCCATTCCAATCCTCCAAACCATACCCACTACACCCAATACCCAAACAATACCTACCACATCTCCCACCCCACCAGACCCAAACACTCACCCGCAACCTACTCCTCATACTCAGCCTGAATCAGCCCCACAAAATACTAACCCAAACACCTCGCCCACTACTGACCCAAACAACCCAACATCAGTTCCACCCAACCCTCCACCCACCCGCACTATAGAAACCAGATTATCCCATGGCATCCGAAAACCCAATCCCAAATATGCCAATCTTGCTACCCTTCCTTCCCCTTCCTCACTTCCAACCTCAACCAAACAAGCCCTTTCCACACCCCATTGGCGTGCCGCCATGCAAGAAGAATACGATGCTCTCATTCGTAATACTACATGGTCACTTGTTCCGTCCCATGAAGCCCCAAACATTGTCGGTTGTAAATGGGTTTTCCGTATAAAATATAACCCCGACAATACCATCCACAAATACAAAGCCCGCCTTGTAGCCAAAGGGTTCCATCAACGCCCTGGTCTTGACTACTCCGACACATTCAGTCCCATAGTCAAACCCGTAACAATACGTCTTGTTCTCTCTCTTGCCATCACCCGTGGTTGGTCCCTTCGCCAACTTGATGTCAACAACGCCTTCCTTCAAGGCAATCTCTCCGAAATAGTGTTTATGTCCCAACCTCCAGGTTTTCAAAACACTCTTCTTCCCTCTCATGTGTGTCGTCTCTCAAAAGCCATCTACGGTTTAAAGCAAGCACCTCGTGCTTGGTACACCGCTCTAAAACAATTTCTTCTCTCCTTTGGCTTTCGTTCGTCTCTGTCTGATCCCTCTCTTTTCACTTATTCTCACAACTCCAACTATCTTCTTCTTCTTGTCTACGTCGACGACATAATCATCACGGGCCCATCAAACTCGTTTCTCACTACATTCATTTCAAGTCTCTCAACTCGCTTCTCTCTAAAAGATCTAGGCCCACTCTCATATTTTCTAGGAATAGAAGTCACCCCAAATGCGGATGGTCTCTTACTCTCTCAATCTAAATATATAAATGATATCCTCCACAAGCACAACATGGACAACTCAAAACCCTCTCCCACCCCCATGGCTACCTATCCTTCTCTCTCAGCTCTTCCCCGCACACCTATCTGCAACCCAACTGAATTTCGAGCCATTATTGGAAGCCTTCAATATCTCTCCCTCACTCGACCCGACATTGCCTTTTCCGTAAACAAATTAGCCAAATTCCTTCATCACCCCCAAGAAACTCACTGGGTATCCCTCAAGCGATTGCTCCGTTATTTACATGGTACCTTACACTTGGGACTACAACTTTTTAAACAAACTCCACCCATTCTTCATGCTTTCTGTGATGCAGATTGGGCAGGTGACAAGGACGACTTCATGTCCACCACCGGCTTCATTGTCTACCTAGGCCGCAACCCCGTCACATGGTCTTCGAAAAAGCAACGAGCCTTAGCTCGCTCTTCTACTGAAGCTGAGTTCCGAGCTGTTGCTGCCACTACCGCTGAGCTCATTTGGATTAAAAACCTCCTGTCTGAACTTGGTATCAACCTTACTACAACTCCGGCCATTTACTGCGACAACTTAAGTGCAGTAACATACTCTGCCAATCCAGTCTTTCACTCACGGATGAAGCATCTCGCCCTAGCATTTCACTTTGTGCGAGAACAAGTTAATCTTGGAACCTTGCGTGTCCAGCACATTTCAGGCCGAGACCAGCTCGCAGATGCTCTTACAAAACCCCTCTCCCGAGCTCGGTTTCTATCGCTTACTTCCAAGATTGGACACACACAAGGATCATCCATCTTGCGGGGGCGTGTTAAGAATCTACTGTCTCCTCAAACAGGTGAGGCGCCCGCCTCATCAAAAACCAGGCGCACGCCTCAACTTACCCACGCCAATGCTGAAGTCTCGGCCTCCCATGCGGCCGCCTCATCAAGTGCAAGGCGCCCGCCTCAGTTTGACTGATGCAGTTCTTGCTCCTTCCACTTCAGTTCATGCACAGCTTGTCCGTTCATTTTTGGTTAATGTATGCCTCTTAGTTTTTAGTCTTTTCATCTAGCTTCCCATGTATATAAATACTTCAGTTGTGTATTGAAAGAAACATCATTTGCCAAAGTCTTTACATGTATTACATCGTCTTTGCAAGTATAAAAGGCGGTGATGCCTTCACTTGAGTCAAGTCATGTGAAGCAGTCCAACCCTCCTCAAAAAAAATTTGCTGTGTTCTATCTAAAAGTGTCCAAGTCAGTCGTGCAATATCAGTCTTGGTGTCTTGTATTTGTTTGCCTTGTAATAAGTAATTTCTGTCATTAATAAAATACTTGCTGTTGGGTCTCACCATGTCTGGCTGTGTTCAACAATTGGTATCAGAGCGTGGTTTTTGACGGTCCCTGTGGTACGTGCTCGAGGTCTAGTTCAAGACAATTAGCAAAGGAGTTGCTATCAGGTGTCTTTGGAGGTCGAGTGTATTTCTGGGCTCAGTTAAAGAGGAGACTCTACCGGTGGTTTGGCCAGGAGACGACTAAGAGGATGGCAGATATGAATGTTGCAAGTTTTATGGAGAAACTCAGCCAGTCTCAACTATAGTACGTGGAAGACGCGTATGCAGTTTTACTTGAAGGGCCAAGACTTGTGGGATGTTGTCAATGGAAATGCGGTTACAGAGCCAACGGAGGCGGAAGCCCTAAGAAGGTGGAACATCAAATGCGGAAAGGCAATGTATGCGTTGTCAATTACAGTGGAAGATGAGTTGTTGCAACACATTAAAGATGCAAAGACACCTAAAGAGGCCTGGGACACTTTGGAGACGGTGTTTGCTAAGACTAATGATGCGAAGCTCCAGCGACTTGAGAACGAGTTCCTGTCCATCTCGCAACAGCAACTGACGGTCAGTAAATATTTTGTCAAGGTTAAATCTTTAGCTGAAGAAATTACAAAATTAGATCCAGAAAATCATATTAGCGAGACAAGATTAAGGCGAAAGATCATCAATGGCTTGAGATCCGAGTTTCAAGGAATAATGACCTCAATTCGTGGATGGGCAACACAACCATATCCATCAGAGTTGGAGAACCTTTTGGAAAATTAGGAGGCTCTTTGTAAAGAGATGTCTGAAGTCTCGGTTAAAGATGAGGAGACTGCTCTCTTTACTAAATGAGGTAATGGGAGATGAGGAGGTGCGAGATCGGGAGATGGTCACAAAGAGGCACATGCTCAAACAAGTGAACGAGATAGGAGTTATAAACCAGAAGCAAGTGATTCACAAGAGAGAGGCTTGCAGCAAGGGGGAGCTCGGCATCTTAAGGAAAAAGACACGAAAAATAACCGCTGGAATGTGAAATGCTACAACTGCCACAAGAAGGGACACTATGCTCGTGATTGCCCATGGAGACGAGCTGAAGGGAATGCAGTGACATCAGCCCAAACGAGTCCTGAAAGTGAGGACGAATGGGATTTTGAAGTCTCGCTTGCAATCGAGGAGGTGGAGGAGTGTAAGGAAGAGCTTGCCGCATCGTGCATGGTCAAGCCAATAGAAGAAGAGGTAGCACTTGTAAGTGTAAGTGATGACAGGGGATAAAGAAAAGTTGTCAAGTAACGCAAAATACAATGGGGGGGGAGGGAGAGTTGTGGTGATTGCCAATAACACAAAATTGCCAATTACTCACACCGGAAGAATGATGATAACGCCATGGTTTAACTCAGACAAATTGGAGTTGGAGAATGTCTACCATGTACCAGGCATGAAGAAGAACTTGTTATATGTGTCACAACTGACAGCCTCAGGAAAGTATGTGGTGTTTGGTCCAGATGACGTGAAGGTGTACTATAGTCTCCAACCAAAGATGTTGGATGTGATGGCTCGATGTCCTGGCAAAGGGCCCGGCGTCTCCCCCCGCGGTATGGATTGCGGAACATCAGCTAAATGTGGAGCTTCAGCAGTAGTGAGGCGGCCGCCTGGGATAGCTTGAGGCGTGCACCTCAAAGACAGCAACTTGGTCCACGTTGGAACAAGTCGAGGCGGCCGCATGGATTCATGAGAGGCGGGCGCCTAGGACTCAGAGGCTGTCGACGTTTCTGAAGCGACGCGAGGCTAGCGCCTGGGAGAATGCCAGGCGGGCGCCTGGGCTGTCGGGCTGAAGCCATTTTGCGGGCTTTTCTATTTTCGTTTATCTTAGTTGTTCGACTAGGGTTTGTTTCACATATATATGATTGTAACCTATGTAAACAATACAGATTATTGCACAGAGTAATAGAAAAGCAACTGAAATTCATAACCCCAATTCGATCTCTTTCTCTTTTGATTATCAATTGCTTTTGTGTTTTGTCAATTGCTTCCGCAGTATTGCACAACAAAAGACAACACCTATTATGGAAGGTCATCGTGTGGAGTCTGTATATGTGATGTCAGCACAGGAGGCGTATATTGATCGTACAAGGAGGAATGAGACTTCATATATGTGGCATGCAAGGCTAGGCCATTTAGGCTATCACATGTTGAAGGGAATGATGAAAATGTCAATGCTTAAAGGTCTTCCCCTGATAGAGGTACGTGATGACTTTATATGTGTTGGATACCAATATGGTAAAGCTCATCAATTACCCTAAGAAAAATCAAAGTATCAAGCAAAAGTACCATAAGAATTGGTGTATTCAGATGTTTTTGGCCGCGTAAAGCTGGAGACTGCTGGTGGATGTCGATACATGATAGCCATCATAGACGACTTCTCAAGATATATATGGGTCGACTTCATGAAAGAAAAGTCTGAAGTTTTTTTTTTTGAAGTTTAAGGAGTTCAAGGAAAGAGCTGAAAGAGAAATGGGGAAAAAGATTCAGACTTTAAGGACAGATAATGGGGGAGAATATACATCCAAGGAGTTTTCCAAGTACCTTCAAAAGTGCATGATTTTTTGCCAACTCACGTGTCCAAGAACTCCGCAACAAAATGGAGTTGTAGAGCGAAAAAATTGGCATCTAGCGGAGATTTGCAGAAGTATGCTACACGCTAAGAATGTGCCACCAAAATATTGGGTAGAATGTACGAAGTTAGCCATGTACGTGACAAAAAGACTTCCACAAGCAAGGTTGAAGTTCGTCTCACCACATGAGAAGCTCTGGAATATCAAACCCACAGTAAGTCATTTTCGTGTTTTTGGTTGTGTATGCTATGTATTTGTACCGGATAATCTATGTAGCAAATTTTATAAGAAGGCTATACGATGCATTTTTGTGGGTTATGATAATGGGAGAAAAGGGTGGAGATGCTGTGATCCCACAACAAATCGTTGCTATGTGTCACGAAATGTTGTGTTTGATGAAGCATCTTCATGGTGGTCATCACAAGCTAACTTGCTGCCAGATTCAAAAGAGATGGAAGAAGTACTAAATGAAAAATTAGATAAAGATTTGAGCCCAAAGTAAAAATGGCTAAAGTATGGGGTCTGAATAGTCAAGCCCCCTTTTAAGCCCCCTTGGTGAATCATCTAAAGAAGTAAGCAATGATGATGTTTCAAATGTAAGTCCACCTCCGAAGATGAGGTCACTTAAAGACTTATATGCTCGTTGTAATCTATGCATGGTTAAACCCGAGAAGTTTGAGGAAGCGGCAAAAGAAGAAGTTTGGAGAAAGGCTATGGAGGAGGAGATACATGCACTGAAGCAGAATGAGACCTTGGACTTGGTGCCGAAGCAAAAAGATGTACAACCCATATCATGCAAATGGGTGTACAAAGTGAAAACTAAAGTTGATGGGTCGATAGAAAGGTATAAAGCCCACTTGGTAGCACGTGGATTTTCACAACAGTATGGCCTAGAATACGATGAGACCTTTAGCCCCGTGACAAAGATCACTACAGTTAGAGTTTTACTAGCACTCGCAGCTAGTAAGGCATGGAAGTTATGGCAACTAGATGTCAAGAATGCATTCCTGCAAGGAGAATTGGATCAAGAGATTTACATGGAGCAGCCTAGAGGGTTCGAGAACACTTCTCATACAGAGTTTGTGTGCAAGTTAAAGAAAGATCTATATGGGCTTAAGAAGGCACCCAGAGCGTGGTATGGTAAGATCGCAGAATTTTTAACTCAAAGTGGTTTCACAGTGATGGCAGCAGATTCAAGCCTATTTGTGAAGACACAAATTGGCAAACTCACTGTAATACTTGTTTATGTTGACAATCTCATCATCACCGGAGATGACGTCCAAGAGATTAAGCAAGTAAGGGAAAATCTTTCTGTGCAATTTCAAATGAAGGAGCTTGGAGAATTGAAGCATTTTCTCGATCAGGAGATTGAGTATAATAATGAAGGGTTATTTGTGTGCCAGCACTAGTATGCTCGTGAGTTGTTGCAGATGTTTCGAATGTTAGAGTGCAAAGCCATGACAACCCCGATGGAGGTTAATAAAAAGCTTTGTTCTGCCGAAGGAAGGGACCTTGACGATAGCACTGCTTATAGGAAGTTGGTTAACAGCTTGATTTATCTCACCTTGACTCGGCCAGATATTGCATTCGCAGTTGGAGTTGTGGGCAGATACATGTAGAATCCAATGAAGCCTCACTTAGAAGCTGCTAGAAGAATTTACAGGTACGTAAAAAGTACACTGGACTATGGAATTCTTTATAAGAAAGGAGCCCGGCCAGGAGTAGTTGGGTATTGTGATGCGAACTATGCTGGTGATCATGACACAAGGCGATCCACAACTGGATACATGTTCTCTCTTGGTTCTAGGGTAGTATCATGATGTAGTAAGAGACAACAAACAGTCTTGCTCTCTACTACGAAAACAGAATATCGAGCAGCTGCCACTGCAGCACAAGAGTTATCTTGGTTAAAGCAATTGATGGATGATCTTCAGCAACCGATTAATCTTCCCATAGTGTTGAATTGTGATAATCAGTCAGCGATATGTTTGGCCGAGAACCCAGTGTTTCACTCAAGGACCAAACATGTGGAGGTACACTATTACTATCTGCGGGAGAAAGTATTACGTGGGGATATACAAATGAAGCATGTAAAGACTGAAGACCAAGTTGCAGATGTTTTTACAAAAAGCCTAAGCCCAGCAAAGTTCGAAGCATTTCGAGAGCAACTTGGAATGGTGTGAGAATGAGAAAGTAGTCAGTGAGGGGGAGTGTTAAAAGTCCACTGACTCTTTTTTTCTTCATCCAGAGAGTTCTCTTCTGTCTCGTGTCTCTTCCGTTTCTAGATAAGTCCTTAACCTTTTAGTATAATAGATTAGCATTACATTTATTGCTTCCTTATAAGTATGTATTACATTGTCTTTGCAAGTATAAAAGGCGGTGATGCCTTCACTTGAGTCAAGTCATGTGAAGCAGTCCAACCCACCTCAAAAACAGTTTGTTGTGTTCTGTATAAAACTGTCCAAGTCAGTCGTGCAATATCAGTCTTGGTGTCTTGTATTTGTTTTCCTTATAATAAGTAATTTATGTCATTAATAAAATACTTGCTGTTGGGTCTCACAAAGTCTGGCTGTGTTCAACATTAGCGTCCATGAATCGATTAATGTCTAGGCTTCAAATTCATTACTGAGCTTCACTTTTGAAAAATGCTCTCTCTCTCTCTCTCTCTCTCTCTCTCTCTCTCTCTCTCTCTCTCTCTCTCTCTCTCTCTCTCTCTCTCTCTCTCTCTCTCTCACTCATTCATTCCATTGAGACAATATGCCAAGATGTAGGTACCACGGAAAAACGTGACAAATAATCCCTAGCATGTCTAATTGATTTTAGTTGGAGTCGTCACCTATATTTTTTAAAAAATAAGAAAAACATATGTCTAATTGCTTTTAATTAAAATGAAAATAAAGATTCAAAGAGAAAATCATTACAAGAAAATTGCTTATTCACAACGTTTTAAGCACAACGTTTTTTGAGAAACGTTGTTGTTGAACAGCCTAAGACAACGTTTAAATAGAAAACGTTGTGGTTATTGGTGTATGACAACGTTTTTAAAATAAACGTTGTTAAATGGCTTTACTACAACGTTTTGGACGCAAATGTTGTACCTATTAACCACATTTAAAGTTAAAATGTTGTTATTGGCAACAACGTTTTGGAAAGAAACATTGTAATAGAGAGTTTAAATATAATTGATTTTTTTTAAAAAAAAATTAAAAGGTTTTTGAGCTGGAGCCCATCCTTTCCCCTTTCTCTCTCTGTGTAAACGACATTTATCCCCCCCTCTCTCTCTCTCTCTCTTTAACAACTCGACTCCATCACAATCTCCATCATCAAGGTCGCGAGAGGCACAACCGGACTACCCATCTCTGTCTCTCTCTATTCTCGGCATCGCCATCCATCTTCGTTGCCGTCACCATTGATGTGTCCGTCGCCAGTAACTAAGGAGCCGCGACTGGATTGACTCCGGTATTCTCCTGTTCTTTTCTCCGCCACACAAAATTTGGAGTGCCGACTTTCAGTGAATTCAATGGTAAGTCTTAATCGTCAAGTCTCTCACGTGTTTAGGAATTAATTTGGGAAATTTTGATTTAGGGCTTTCCCGATCTTGACGGCCTTGGAATTCGATTTGATTGGTGTTGGAAGTGGTTCAACATGTTCTCAATAATAGTTCTTTCATCTCTGTAAGTTATGATTTCTAATTTTTGTCTCCTTGGCTTGAAATTAGATTTTATGGGTTTTGAGATATGATTTTGGTTAATTGATTTTGATTTTGTTTTCCTCTTAATTGCTATTTTAGTTTCTCTAATATATCCTGTCAAAAATTACTGGGCTTTCTCTCTGGTCACTACTTAAATTCTATTAGCTAGTAGTTTGGTGTAGGTACCGCTATTGTTCTTATTATTTTCGTTTCGGAAAACTAATCATTTAGTTCAATATCCATTTTGGTACTTCCTCCGTCCCGAAACGAATGTCCAATTTCAAGACTTTTGCCCCAAAAATAAAGCTGTTCTGGCGATGGGTTGCACCATGTCCAAACACTGCACGAGCCCATTGGTGTTGCCGGCCAAATCATACCATGGAATTTTCCGCTTTTAATGTATGCATGGAAGGTTGGTCCCGCATTGGCTTGTGGTAACACTGTTGTACTTAAAACTGATGAGCAGACTCCATTGTATGCCCTCTATGCCTCTAAGTTATTCTTTGAGGTTGGACATCCTCCTCGCATGTTGAATGTAGTTTCTGGCTTTGGTCCCACTGCTGGTGCTGCTCTTGCTAGCCATATGGATGTGGATAAGGTATATACTAGATGTTAAATTAACCACTAAAAAAGTGGGACTATCTTTATGGGACGGAGGGAGTATTTGTTTCTGAGTTGGTTAACAATTTGGTGTTTTTGTTGAATATAGCAACTTAGCGAGTTACCTCGGTAACATTTTTGAGTTTGCACCAATTAACTGTCGATGGCTTCTTTTTACAGCTTGCTTTTACGGGGTTAACTGAGATGGGTAAAGTTGTGCTTGGATTGGCTGCTAAAAGCAATCTTAAACCCGTGAAGTTAGAACTTGGTGGAAAATCCCCATTCATTGTTTTTTAGGATACTGACATTGATAAAGCAGTTGACCTTGCACATTTTGCTCTCTTCTTCAATCAGGTTTCTTCTTTTCTTTTCTTTTCATTCCTCTAGTAGGCAGCAATGGGAAGACCCATGCTTTTTGCCAACCACACCGGACAGATTGTTCCATAAGTAGTGCAACTCCTTTTAATGAAGAAAAAGATAGTCATCTGAATATTAAAAAACATGCCATAACCTTGAATTGGACGTGGGATTCCAAATAGAAGAAAGGGGAGAAGGCGATGGTTTAGGAGTGTGAGCATAATCAAGAAGAAAGATTTACAAGAGTGAAAGCTAGGTCTCTCCAACATCCAACAATGTGTGTCAGGGCGATAGTGGCTTCCTATAAGTACCCAAATCTGGCTCATGCCTTCCAATTAAAGTTTCCTAGCAATTCCCCAAACTTTCATAAAGTTTAGGGGCAATTCAGGAACTTTTCAAGACTTTCCGAGCAAGGAAGGACCTATCAGGAATAAGAATTCTGAATAGGACCTCGCTGGAAAGAAGCTTCCAACCTGCCACCTTGCATGTTTCCAGAAACAAGCTGACGCGACAGGATAAGGCACCGGGTGGCTTATTTTGCCGCATGGTCCAGCCGGGCGGCCTTATAAGAAGCACACCAGAAGCCTATAAACAGAGGCCTCCTCTATTCATTTAGAAAAGAGAATTTTCAGCACTGTTACTCTACAGAAATCACAACTCGAATTACAGTCCCCAAAAACACATAAATACACTCTCTCTTATACACTAATACTACCCTAATCTATTCCTAATAGATATTGCCTAGGAAAAACTCCCTTGGAAGATAGAGAAAAACCAAAATTGGTAATCTCTCCTTTCCTCACCCTTAATACATTCCTATATACTCTTATTCCATTGTTACTTGTTGTTTATCTTTATTTATGTCATAAAGCTTCAATGTTTAGCAATGTAACTCTCCATTTCCCACTCCCCTACACAAATGTCTCAATGGAGATCCTCTCCCTATGATGAACAAGATTCCACAAGTGGCTTGTTCTAGGGATGATCTACCAAATGAGGATGTGATCCCCCTTTACATTTATGTATAAAAATGCCATCTTTATTTACTATATGTCATCCCCTTCCCTTGATCTAGTTTTTCCAAGGATTGTCCACCTAATAAGGTATTAAGGACATAGGAGAAGCCATGAAGATCATCCTTTTTACATTATGTTGTTAGATTAACGATACTCCTTGTATTTCCATATTAAAAATGCAATCTTTACATTAATGCTATTTCTCCCCGTGTCCCTAAAGTTGGAATCTTTCTCCAAGGATTGTCTAAAAGCCTCCTAAGGCATGAAAGACATAGGATGAACATAAAGATCCAATCTTTGCATCCCATTCCCATAGTCCCGTGGTTCTTGAGCATTCCATAGTGAGGATTTATGTAAATACTCCATCTTTACCTCAATCTCATTACAAAATGCCATAATCTTTGTCCCTTTGGAAATTAATGAGTCTTGGTCCCAAAATCTCCGATAATCACTTGAGACAAACCCAAAATGTCCCTATGAATCATCATTGTCTCAAGATGTAGGATTGATGGACAAGGGTTCATTATTTTTCTAAAAGTCTCATTCTTGGACTTAAAGACAAGCTCTTCGATCACATTTGACTAAAATCCTCAAGGAAAGTTAGGTTAAGACATACCAAGGCTCCTACGCCTGTGTTGGTTGATTGATCTAATGGGAGGGTCAAAAAGTCCCATAATGATGATCATAAGTTCAAAGTGAGTATGGGATCAAAATCCCGAAAACACCAAAGTTCAAGGTATCCCGAACTAAAACCTTCTTAAAATGGTTCTTAAGTTCGGATAATAAACTTGGCACACCTTTTCTGTTTTCTCAAATCACACACGCACACAAACAAGCACAAATTTTGGACCTTGGAAGACTTGTTGTTGCAAGGCTCCTAGGGTGCACGCCAAACGTTCTTCCCAAGGAGTAACTTAACCTCCGAACCCTTTTCCTTTTTTTCAAAGTTTTGAGGATAAGTCAAAATGGTGTTGCGACTCCGTTTTTCATTAATATGGTGTCTTCCAACTTGAGGTGAACTCGGCCCTTTTCGCATTAAAAACTAAAAATGGGAGGGGGGGTAATTCACAGTTGGCGACTCCGCTGGGGAGAAGTAAATGATTCCAAACTTCTTCTCTTATAAGAAGCTTTGGAACATTTATGAGGGTTAGCCTTCCGTCCCGGGTCCGATCTTTGTGTTTGTGCAATTTTTTCGTTTTCAGGCGTTCTTTATGCTATTTTTAGATTGTACATACTCTGAATGATAAGCAGGTACTAATCTGAAGCTAAAAGTTGCCCAGAATTCTTGCTAAGCATTCTGGAAAGGCAAAAATTTGGAACCTGGAAAACTGCTGTTTCCAGCCGGGCGGCCTGATCTGCCCTGGTCTGTGCCGTATGGCTTTATCAGCAGTTCCACCAGGACAGTTCGCATCTGGCATTAATCTGGAAACTGTGGTGATTTCTGGGGCTGTTCTGTCCAGAATCTGACAGACCAGAAAATTTATGTGCTTATGTGATGCATTTATCCCGTCCCAAAATATTCTTTTAAAACACATGATGAAAAATCTCTATTTTAACTCAAAAAAAAAAATTTTTAGGTGACCGCACACTATATATATCCTGTACACTTTTGCACGTACGTCCTTAACCCGGGATGGTTGTTCAGTTGCAGTCACGGACAGTGTTACGATACTCCCGGGCGCGCATGGAATCATCCCAAACTCTCCATGGCAGCCAGTGTCGACCACTACACTAGTCTGTGTCACACTTTCAAAACCGTGACTTTTTTGGTTGGTTTTTGGTCTAGACCGTGTGATACAGCCTCGTTGTATACCCTCGTAAAAATCAAATTCGAGCCCATGGTAAGAGTCAAGATTCCTCACGCAAGCGAAGACATACCGAAATTTCGTTAGGCAAAATTGGAAAAAATCTTGACCCCGGCATTGACTTTGACTTTGACTTGCACGAAGTATGTAAAAGTCAAACCCGAGCCCATGCTAAAGTCAAGATTCCCCGCGCAAGTGAAGCCATGCCGAAATTTCGTTAGGCAAAATTGGCAAAATCTTGACCCCGTCATTGACTTTGACTTTGACCAGCACAAAGTATGCAACAACGCTCAATGTGACACCGTGTCATTCGATTTTTAACGTCTGACCTATGCCTATTATCTTCCTTGTACAACGCTGAAGTCAACGTCTCTCGCGCAAGCGAAGCTCTGCCAAAATTCCGTTAAGGCAAAAGACTTGACTTTGACGGCATTGACATTGACTATAATCCGCATCACTCGTGCGTCAAAATTCCTATGATCCACTAGACTCTAGGACCGTTCTTCTCTTTCGGTCGGTAGGATCTGCTTGCTCTATAGGACCCTCGCCAGGGGCTGTCCATCCTGGGATGTCGAAATACAGGTGCAAAACGAGGGGCTTATAGACGTAGTGACGGAGCCCACTGATCCAGGATCTAGAGTAGTTACGAAAAAGAAGGGCAACCTTTTCCAACCAAATAGAGATAATTAAAAGACAATGTTTCAAGTAAACTTGAAGATTCTTAACTGCATATTACTTATGCCTTCAGCCTAAACACCTATCCCCGAGTCTAAACCTTGCCTATCCCTTTCCCGCAGTGAGAAAGAAGTGGGTGAGAATACCAGGTCAGCGGCTTTTTTCAGTGTAGAAATTTCTGGCTCACATAGTTCATCGAAATCATCAGTTTCGTCTACTCAGTAGGTTTAAAATGACAGATATGACATAAAACAGTGGTGGTACGGGTAATCTGATGACCAGAGAAGAAGAGTTAATCCTAGCTTTGGAAAATTGCCATAAGTTTCATGAAGAGCAACAAGCCATGCTCATCGATGCTCTCCGCCGTCATGGGGTTCAGGTAACAATTGAGGCAAATGGTTCTTTGGTCATGGTGGAAGATGAGACTCCAGAAACAGTGATTTCAGCCCCTCCATCATATAACCAATACCCTCCATCCTACAACCAATATCTTCCATCCTACAACCAATACCCTTCTCTTTCGACATATGATCCCCCACCAAGGACTACTTCCCTTCAGTTCCTCTCAGTACCTCAGGACATCAGGGCTCTATCATCCTCAACTCCTCAAAACAGATCGGGCTTCATTCATCATCAACAATAGCTAAATGCTACAGCCACACGTGTTTCTCAGTTTCAACAGTACCTGCCAGTTTATGCTCCAGCATCACATAATCAGTTTGAGCCATGTGGCTATGTTCTGAAACCCCTATACCCAACCGAATACGATAGTGAGTTGCTAAAAGAAAATCCGGATGCCTTAAGCTTTCCGTTGTTTCCTGCCAGGCCTAGTGAATTCACCCGTCAGTTTCACTGGCTTACTACTGTGGTTCCCTCTACTAACAAAAGCTTTGTTGCAAGTTCCAGTAACTCGATAGTTCTCATTGACCCCTATATGGTGATATTGATGCAGCAAGTGAAACGAATGCAAGTAAAGCTTGATCTCATGATGAGTACCAGTACTCCCTCGACCCAAGATGTAGTACCAGGCAAAGAAGTGATTCTGTCGTGCAAAATTCAGACGCCCAAAGTGAGGGAACCTGATAGGACAACTTGCCCCGAAACTCGCTTGACCAATGCCAGTTCTAAGCTTGAGAAAGGCCCGAAGACACTACCAGCCTCAAACACAACCCAGTACTATCAGTACCAAGCAGCAACTGCACCCAACTCAGCATCGATTCCTCACAAAGAAAAAAATGCCACAGCCTCCCTTAGACAGATCCAATAATGGAACCAACTGAACAATGGAAATCCAAGTCTTGAGAACAACAGTGCCTCCCGAAAACACCACTCCCTTCATTATGACAATGTGGGGATGCCTTTGAGCGAGATGCTGGAAGAACTAGTGAAAGAAAAGCTGATAAAGCAACTGGAGAATTGGAAGCCCAAGAACCCCAACATTCGGTTGGATGAGTCTAAGCATTGTCGTTTCCACCAGTACCATGGACACGACACTGATGATTGTCACTATTTGAGGTATGAGATTTGGAAATTGATAGAAGATGGGACGCTTGAATGCCCATGTGCATCTAACAATCTTTCCCCAAACAATGCCAACATGAATGTCGTGGATGGGGAAGCAGGGCCAGTTAACTCAGACCCAACTCCTTTGCCAAAGGCACACATCCTCTATGATGTTTATGACTGTGTGGATTGTATAGAAGATGCATTTTAGGACTGGATAAGTGAAGACTCTCCCAAGAGGAAAGGAAAATCCTCCTCTTATTAGATGTTGAAAGAAAGATATGAGGCCGGAGATAACAACGAAGGGACACTCGGGGAACCCTTGGGAAATTTCGATTACTACTTCCTATAATCAAACAAGCCTCCCCAGACTAAATCTCCTCCTCCGTCAAATGGTGATACCATCTTAAGGCCTACAATCCAAGATAGGAAACTTGATAGCCTCAACGGACCAAAACAGTAAGCCATGTTCATAATGGTAAAAGCTCAAGTCAAGAAGTGCTAGGTCAGAAATGTCATTTTGAGGATTTCGGGGTGCCAATGAGCAAAGTTTTTGACGATTTAGTAAGACAAGGTCTTCTCAAACCTCTCGAGGGTTATCAGCCAAGGAACCCGGGTAACCTTGATAGGACCAAGTTATGTGAATACCACAATCATCTTGGTCACACGACTGACAAGTGTCTGACCTAGAAGAAAGGAGTCTAAGGGCTGATCGACGAAAGTAAGCTCAAGTGCCCTGGCAGTCCAACCAACAAAGAGTAGCTAGACTAGGGGCTACCCATCCTTAAACAAAATAAAAAAGATAAAATAGTCTCTCAGTCAACCTTCGTAGGTTCTAGTGCTATACTTTTAATCAAGTCTTCCTTGGGCATTGCAGTAAAATGTTTAACTTTCTATAAAAGAGTCTTTTTCTTTCCTTGCTAGACTTAAGACATTATTTGCACACCTATATTACATTTAATGAAATGGATTTATTTTATATGATCATTTGCATTGCTTAACAAATAATCTCTCGAAATGACTAAGATTTAAATTAATCGGTGTGAGAAAGTCAACTAAGGCCCTCCCCCTACACTTTCCTTATCTCACAAAGGCCTCCACCAAGCCATACACTTTTCAAATTATGTCCCCACCATCACCTTGACCAAGTCAACGACGGTGGCCATATCAAGGAACAACAAAAGGTCACTCAGCATCGGAAGATTGATCCCATGTCGACAACAACCTAGGAGTTTGCCATCGCCTTCATATGCATCAAGAAAGTTCAAGAAGGAGTCTGCCTTCGTCCTCAAGTGCTTCAAAAAAAAATGAGGCCAAGGACCCATCACCGCCGAACAAAAGCTTGACCGATGGACAAAATCAAAGCTGGAAGAATGGAAATTGTCAATAACAATGGAGCAGTCAAAGCAAAAGCAAAGGCAAAAGCATATTGTAAGTCCTTAGGCTATATGCAAATTCTTACTCCCCCAATGAAAGACGAAGATCAAGAAGCAATGAAATCATTGAAGCAGCCGTCCAAAACGATTTGTCAAGGGATCATCTCAAGGCCCGTGCCTCATCATCTAATCCTCATCATCCGAGCCTTTTCACCAAAGGAACCACAAATATTAATCCCCTTTCCCAAAGCCGAATACAGTTCAAGCCCGAACTACAGCGACCTGAGCTTCTTACAAGGAGGGGAACGTAGGCAACCAGAAATGGTCCTGTCATAAACACATTCAAATTTTAGAAAAAATTGGTCCCATCAATGGCCTTTCCTATACACAAGATTTCTTCACATTGGTTGACTTTCTCCCCATGATTAATCAAAATGTTTGTTCATATCGAGATTAGTGGTTGAATAACCCAAACATTAATAAAGGGTTTTAAGCAATCTTGTGATCATTATAAATAAAACAAGTTTTCAGATGTCTTGACAAGTCTTCTTTTTCTACATTATAGGAAAAATAGCGCTAAACACTGATTTTCTGTCAGCATGGGCTTCCATACACTTTTACAAACCTTTCTACGCCTATACTCTCTCAAAAGAGTCAAACCCAGAGCGAGTTTTTGTGCCTACGTCGAATGAGGCAATCAAAATAACACAAAAATCGGGATTCATTCCCACATTTCGGAAAATATGCCCCTGCATGTATAAATTTTTAAAATTCTTTTCTTTTATACCTTCTTGCGGTTGACTGATTGACTAAAGAAAATAAGAAATTAAGGATGTGTTTCCTTCTTTTGCTACATGATGATTCAATTTGCATTAGGGTTGCATTGAAACTCTTCAAGGTGGGGGTTTTGTC
Source organism: Adenophora triphylla var. japonica (assembly GCA_022495995.1). NCBI lineage: Eukaryota > Viridiplantae > Streptophyta > Magnoliopsida > Asterales > Campanulaceae > Adenophora > Adenophora triphylla. The sequence goes on from JAFEMH010001378.1 coordinate 128,724, forward strand.
AAGCCATTTCTTTAGATTGGGGCTTCTCTAGTCAGTTTTAGGTCCGCATCGAGTTCTTCACTATGTTACGAGATGGATTCAGTCGTTGTCAGACTAACTTCAGGATCGCTTTTGCAGTACCAATCAGATTGGGATTCTGCTAGGTCATAAGATTGGGGCTTCACCAAGTCACTTCTTCAAAGTCTAGACTTCGCCTACTCAGTTCATCGAACCGGGGCTTTGCCAAGCAAAGGGAAGTTTTGTTTGTTGAAAGCCTGCCAAGAGCAAATTTTTTGGTGTCCAAGTTCGAAAATGAGATTGTAATCAGAATCGGGGCCTAGTCATGACCTTAAGTCCAACATTGGGAGCCGAGTCTACAAGACCCCTTTGCACCAACCAGAATAAGAATCTCTGAGGGGTTTCACACTTCGTAATGTAATAATTCAGCGGATTGGGGCTGCATTAAGTGCATTCTGAGATCTGTCATGTTTGACTAACCAGTTTGGTTTTATAATCAATTCATTCGGGTTTTCCCCAGGATACTTTGTTAAGTCACGTGCTTCACAAGTCATTTGGAGAAAGTTTCGTTCATGGATTCCTTGAGGTTGCTTCAAACACGACCCTCTCTTTGGATGACCAGTCAGTTTGGCGCTTCGCCGTTATCTCGAATCAGACCATCAATCGAAACTCTACCAAGTGATTTCTTTAAGCCTGGGCTTTACCAATGAAGGGATCTTTCCTCGCTTTAATAGAACCTGGGGCTTTGCAAAGTTGTTCCCTCAAACCGGGGGCTTTACTAAGTCACATCTATCCTCATAAGAGAGGTTTGGTCACTTTGATCATTGTCTTGGAATTTCAGTTTATATCGGCCTTTCTGTATATAAGGTTTAGAATCAGGTTCTTCCCCAATCAGTGCTATGAAGTCCTCGAAAGTGGGAACGATCTCATTGTAATAATTCAGAATAATTTGAGACAAGCCAAAGTCAGAAATAAAGTTTCTAAGACCTTCCTGGGCTTTATTTACAGAAAATCAGTCCAGACAGAAGTCCCAGCCGTGCGACCTATTTTGCTCTGGTCCCAAACGGGCGGCCTCATTTGCTACTTCAGAAAAAAATATGCAGCAGCCAAAGCTGCTGCCCAAGTGGAATTTTCACCCCACTTTCTCAAAAAACTGCATAAAAATCATCCCAAACACAGTTCATACATTCTAAATACAATCATACACACTTTGGCCCAATTTTCGCCCTATTTCCATGCAAAAAAAAAAATAAAAATCGCCCCGAGGCTCAAGTAACATACAAAAATAGCAATAACAATAAAAGAAAAGAAAAGAAGAAAAAAAATCATTACATGTCTTTTGACACATTTGCCCCCCCAAATAAAAAAAAATAATCACAAATTGTTGTCATACTTCCATCATTTGTTTTTGTTTCTCTCTCTCTCTACAAGTACAAGAAGGACCCTAAGCCTCTGACTCCTCGTCGTTGCTCAGCTCGTAATATACGGGGTCCCTCATCAAGTCCTCATCATCGCTCACAGCAGACAAGTCAACGGGCACGTGCTCGTACTCTGTCAGCTGCTCTAAGATGTCGATATTAGGCCCACGCCCTCGAGGCACGCCACTGGTCAAAGATGAGGGGTATTCTGAGGCTGATGACAAAGAAGCCATACTCCCAACATGCCTCCTATTGCACTCAGGCTCCTGCGAATTTCCCGTATCCCTGGAAGCACAAGCCAGCTTCCGCAAGAGAGACCGAGCCATCTGTTTCCATCCTCTGTTCTGCAGCACCAAAGTGTCATAGGTGTGAGCAGGGACCTGCGAGAAAAAAAAAGATTCAGGATTGAAGCAATAACATGGATAGAAAAGAAAAGCAAAAGCCGAAAAAGGAATTTAGATTTTACTAACAGTTCTGTCAACCGGCAAAGTAAACTCGGCGTCTCTCGTGTCGGGAATGGGCACCATCAGCCTCCATGGCACCCAATCACCACATAAGAAAGATGAGCTGAGGGGATAGGTGGATCAGTCAGCTCTGCCTCTCTATACTCCTGAGCGGTGGCTATCTTCACCAGCCTCTGTGGCATCCTCAAACGCTCCTCCACAAAGGTGGCGTACGGAGTAGCGTGATCAAAGTAGTCCTCTACTGCCAACCCAACCCTGTACCTATCTCTCTCGTCCTCTGGCCAATCCTTATGCTGCATCATGAAAGGAGGAGGATCGTGGGGAGTAATGGCGCTCAAAGGAGGGACGTGACCATGCTGCCTAGAAAACCGATCACCCAGGTATATGACATCACAGAGTCAAGCACAGTCGGCCACCTCCTCTGTAGGAGTCACGGCCAAGACATCGCCCATCGAGTCGCGAGGATACCGCCCCCAAGGGTAGAAAGTCACCTTCTGACAACCGTCCTCATTGAGCACATGCCTCACCATCTTGTAATCAAAATTGATCCGGGTCTTTGTGTTAAACTTGTCCCGAGCCTCACCCCTCCAGCGTACCATTGCCGGGAAGGTGGCAGGATCACTCTGCTGGTTCCACGGAAAGAACCCGATCACCTCGCAAAATCAAACCTGCATGTCAGAACATAAAGGTCATTTCTCTCACAAATTTTGAGGATACAGAAAAAAGGAAATAACAGAAAGAAGGGTGAGAATACCTCCAAAGCAAAAGAAAAGCACTCTACAGAAGCAGCCTTGTTGCGGCTATACAGATCCAAAGTAAAGTAAAGCTCGGCCAATCCGGCCTCGCCCCAAGAGATCTCCCCAACGGCAGCCAGATCATCCAAAAAACCCAGCAAACAAGTTATTGCCACTGTCCCAGAGTTGACAAAGATGGTGACAGACAAAGTCAACAACAGAAAAGCCCTCGCGAGCTGGTGAGCAGTCACAACACTGGCAGCAAAGCCCTCCATACACCTTAGAACCTCAATCTCCACCAAACGAGTCTCCATCCCTAACCCCTTCGGACGAATGTCAAACCCCACAAAACCCTGAACTCATCGTCAGAAACGTGGTCCCTCCAGGTCACAAGCCGATCAGTGAACCGCAAGCCTGTGATAGCCGTGAAATCGGCAGGGGTCACTGTAGCCTCTCCCCATCCTAAGTGAAAACTATGGGTGGTGTCCCACTAGAACTCAGAAAGAGCTAGGGTCAGTCCCTTAATCTTGTTCATCACATGAACACCTCTGCCGATAGCCTCAACAAAGGCATGGAGACCCATAGCGTCAACTAGCTGCTTAGGGTTGTGACCATCCTTCTCAATGTCGGGCATCCTCGCCCACAACTTCACCGTAATCTCAGCGAGTCCTCGAGATTTGCTCTCCTGCAGGTAAGCACAGCAAAGGTACGTTAGTCCTTCAACTTATCTCAGAAACATTCATATATTGCACACATTTCAAAGTAAAGCATTAATAAAAGATTTTCTTGCATCATTTGTATAGAACACGCGTTTTTCATCATTTGAAACACATCACACCGAGCACATGCTGTCCCAAAGCAAGAATAAGCACGAAACATTTCAGTTTTTGTAAGATCTTTTCACACAAAGTTAATCTTTCAAACACAAGCATGCATGAATCATTTTCATCGTCCAAAATCTTATTCTCGCATCCATGATCAGGAGTTAACCTAGTTCTAGCACATGCAAGAACTCCGTCCCATTTTTGGCATTATTTTTCTCACTTTATTTTCAAAAAATGATTCATACTCATATTTCTTCAAATAAATTGCACATGCATGATTACCCATATACCAAACTTCATGTGTCAATCATCAAATCCATAGAGTCATCAAAAAAATCACAAAAAAAAATTCCAAGAAATTCCCAAAATTCGAATTTCAGCCCTAATCAACCGAAAATCAACCAAAATCGATGAAATTGAGCAAATCGAAAGTGCTTACCCCTATAGATTGAGGTTTCTTTGACTTTTGATCCCTTTTATCGGGATAAAACTAAGAGATAGGCACCGCAAAGTCATTCTTTCGGTCGGTCCTCACAAACTCCCTTCACCTCAACCTCGCGGCTTCTGATAGATCACGGCGCGCTTGGCGAGGCCTAATGTGTCCTCCTTGGTACATTTGAGCAGTAGAAACTAGAGACTTTGATGACCTTGGCATTTTTGTCTCTCTTTTCTCTCTTCTCTCCTCGGCAACAATGGCAGCAATGGCCACTGCCCGTAATTTCCCTTCTGTTTTAATAATCTGGTGCAATGGAGCTCAGACCGTGCAGCTTCTTTTTCTCCATCCCCAGCCGAGCGGCCTTATTTACCTCAGGCTGAATTTACACTTTTTCCCTGGGCTTTCCAATTGAGCAAATAACCCCCCATTGTCTCCTAACGGAGTAACGTTGTCTCCCAAAAACCTCTGTTATCTCTGTTAGAATGGGATAACATTAGGTGATCCCTCAAAATGTTCAAACCCAGTCAGGTGACAACAGCTTTAGCTCCCTCTATCTCCTTCGAAAGAGATAGCGCCGTAAGCTTTAGTTTCCAGCTTTAGCTCCCTCTATCTCCTTAGAAGGAGATAGCGTCGTAAGCTTTAGTTTCCAGCTTTAGCTCCCTCTATCTCCTAAGAAGGAGATAGCGCCGTAAGCTTTAATTTCCCGCTTTATCTTCCTCTATCCTCTTAGAAAGAGATAGCGGCGTAAGCTTTAGTATCCAGCTTTAGCTCCCTCTATCTCCTTCGAAAGAGATAGCGCCATAAGCTTTAGTATCCAGCTTTAGCTCCCTCTATCTCCTTCGAAAGAGATAGCGTCGTAAGCTTTAGTATCCAGCTTTAGCTCCCTCTATCTCCTTCGAAAGAGATAGAGCCGTAAGCTTTAGTATCCAGCTTTAGCTCCCTCTATCTCAAAAGAGATAGCGTCGTAAGCTTTAGCTTTCAGCTTTAGCTCCCTCTATCTCCTTCGAAAGAGATAACGTCGTAAGATTTAGTATCCAACTTTAGCTCCCTCTATCTCCTTCAAAAGAGATAGCGCCTTAAGCTTTAGTATCCAACTTTAGCTCCCTCTATCTCCTTCGAAAGAGATAGCGCCGTAAGCTTTAGTATCCAGCTTTAGCTCCCTCTATCTCCTTCGAAAGAGACAGCGCCGTAAGCTTTAGTATTCAACTTTATCTCCCTCTATCTCCTTCGAAAGAGATAGCGCCGTAAGATTTAGTATTCAGCTTTAGCTCTCTCTATCTTCTTCGAAAGAGATAGCGCCGTAAGCTCTAGTATCCAACTTTAGCTCCCTCTATCTCCTTCGAAAGAGATAGCGCCGTAAGCTTTAGTTTCTCAGGTGACTTCTCCATTAACTGTCAAAACTCCAAGGATCCTAGACCTGTTGCTTATCTGTCTAGCGGTGATCCTGAACTACGATCGTGGCTTGATTCCTCTCGAGGATATGTAGGTAGCCTACTTAGGTTCAGCCAATCCGTCACACATGACATCCTTCCCCAGTGGATCCAGAACTACGATTCGGCTTGATTCCTCTTCAGGGATACGTAGGTAGCCTTTTGAAAGGTTCAGCCATTCGACCTCTTTGGTCACCCAATCCCAATCCATCTCGGCAGTTCACCAGATTAGATTCTCACTTTTATTGACAACCCCACTTGCTTTGCAAGTACCGTTGCCGAGGGGCTTCTGTAAATACCCAAATCTGGCTCATGCCTTCCAATTAAAGTTTCCTATCAATTCCCCAAACTTTCATAAAGTTTAGGGGCAATTCGGGAACTTTTCAAGACTTTTCGAGCAAGGAAGGACCTATCAGGAATAAGAATTCTGGATAGGACCTCACTGGAAAGAAGCTTCCAACCTGCCACCTTGCATGTTTCCAGAAACAAGCTGACGCGATAGGATAAGGCACCGGGTGGCTTATTTTGCCGCATGGTCCAGCCGGGCGGCCTTATAAGAAGCACACCAGAAGCCTATAATAGAGGTCTCCTCTATTCATTTAGAAAAGAGAATTTTCAGCACTGTTACTCTGCAGAAATCACAACTCGAATTACAGTCCCCAAAAACATACAAATACACTCTCTCTCATACACTAATGCTACCCTAATCTATTCCTAGTAAATATTGCCTAGAAAAAACTCCCTTGGATGATAGAGAAAACCCAATATTGGTAATCTCTCCTTCCCTCACCCTTAATACATTCTTATATACTCTTATTCCATTGTTACTGGTTGTTTATCTTTATTTATGTCATAAAGCTTCAATCTTTAGCAATATAAATCTCTATTTCCCACTCCCCTACACAAATGACTCAATGGAGATTCTCTCCCTATGATGAACAAGATTCCACAAGTGGCTTGTTCTAGGGATGATCTACCAAATGAGAATGTGATTCCCCTTTACATTTATGTATAAAAATGCCATCTTTATTTACTATATGTCATCCCCTTCCCTTGATCTAGTTTTTCCAAGGATTGTCCATCTAATACGGTATTAAGGACATAGGAGAAGCCATGAAGATCATCCTTTTTTACATTATGTTTGTGAGGCCCCTCCCCGACTCGGGACTTATAGACTCGTGCCCTAAGCTGGAGGGTCTCAAACCACCTCCTTTCAAATAAACTGTTCTTTAGATTAACTTGAAAAGTATAACAACCTTTAACAAATCAACATACACTCTCCACTTGGAGGTAGTATATAAACCCAGTTTCAAAAACCATAACTTGTTTTAGTTACAAACACTACAACTGTAAAGGCTTGCAAAAGCCACTTCAAAAGAAACCAACTTCCAGGTTTAAATACAACACAACATACTGAAAACATGTTTATAAAAGTTTTATATACAAATCTCCCCAAAAGAATAACATCCACCACCTACTCCCAACTCTCAAACCATACATACCCTGACAACCCAAAAAGATGTCCAAACTCCTTCCCGGCCTCACCGGTCTGGTCCTCCTGTCTCAGCTGGATCTAAAACAATAAAGGGAGAAGGGGTGAGAATAAATCTCAGCAAGCTATTATGGATGCAACAATATGCCATATAATGTGCAACACATAAACAGGTTGTTCATAATCACAGTGGTAAAGCGGTAAACACATTACGTTACCTCATTTTACCTTTCCCGTCTGAACAATAAGTCATACAACGTCGGGAGTAAAACTCCACTCATTTGTGAACTGCATAGGCACATTGACATCTTATAAGACTCCTAAGCGGAGAAACATATAAGAACCGAAGCTATCTGTAAGGCTTGTGGCTCGATACAGAAGCATTAACCCCAGTCTGTGGCCACAGAAGGGGAAAGATCCATGTACAATGTAATTCAATCACTTATAGAACAAATCCATAATTGAATGTATCCCAGTATACCCCTACATATCAGCTAATATAAACACATTCAAGCACATAATAGATACTTGAAAATAAATCCACACATTGGGATATCAATACATAACATGGTACTATTACTCATGTTAAACCATCACAATAGTGCAACATATATTGAAACACCATTGAATAACAACAATCCAATAACAGGGTATTAATACTCCTGTTCAAACCAATGAAGCAGTGCAACATGTATTTCATGCACTATATAAACCAATAACCATGAATATGTACTCCAATAGGGACATTATATATATCAAATATGCCCTACATATCCATGACGTAATAATGAACATTTTCTATAAAAGTTCCATATCAATTTACCAAGTTTTTATCAATTTTAAAGTTTCACAAATGACTTTCAACCATTTTCAGGATTATATTTAAAGACATTCCCTTTATCATTTTGGGCCATTTAAGACTTCATTGTAAATTACTAATGTTGTACTAGAGTTATAGTCAAAGAGGAACTAAATCCATACTAGTTTGATTAGGTTTAAATGGCCTAGAAACTGATACCCTGAAACTGCACTGGGAACGACTCGTGCCCCATGGCACGACTCGTGCCCATGACAACCATAAAAACGAACACATGTGGCACAATTTCCACGATTCGTTATCATGAGTGAAACAGAAGGTCACGACCCGCCCAGAAACCATGCTGAAGTGCAGAACATCAGCAGCAAGCAAAACATAACACCCTTAGGTCCAAGGCACTTCCCTTGCTGCCCTACCAACCTAACCAAACTTCATTATATAAGTGACAAACAATAACACATACCCCCTCCAAGCCATCTACCATGTTTATACCACTATTTTCCAATTAACCAAAACCTTTTATCAACCCTTTACCCTACTCATTTCTGAAGCCATATGTTCATCATTCCAAAGGCCAAATAAAATAATCCAACAATACCAAATATCATTTATATCACACAATATCAACATTTAACTTGGTATGAACAATTATTGAAAAGAATTATAATAACTTACCAAAAATGTGTCAAAATAAAGAGAAGCTTTGATCGGGTATAAATGTTCCACTCGACTTCTGGATCAATTATTTGAAATCAAAACAGAAAACGGATTGATGGTTAATTTATACGGATTTTCGGAAGGTAACCCTTGGTTTAAGATAGAACGTAAGGAGAAAGGGAACTGAGGGAGAGAAATTGGTGAAGGTTCTGGGAGAGAAAGGATTTATATAAAGGATTTTACACTTTAGCTCTTCCAAGAATCATATCCTACAACCAACCCCTTAACTTTACATTTACACCTAAGCTCCTCACTACTTTCTATAACTTCTCATTTAAAATTTCAAATATTATAACTTTACTACATTAATTCCCATTTGTTCCCTTTAGACGTTATATAATAAAAATTAATTTATTAATATCCAAAATATCAAAACTATCACATAAAAGCATAGATATCATGGAAGGCTTAAAATGAGATGCAATGCACCCGACCCCCCACGTGCTCCACGTGACCAATATAGTGCCTAGGTTTAGGGTCGTGACACTCACTCTCCCTTAAATAAAATTCGTCTTGAATTTGAAATTTACTTACCTGAATGATCAAATAACCTAAAATACTTCTCTCTTATTTCAGATTCTAACTCCCAAGTAGCTTCCTCAATCGTGTGATTTTTCCACAAAATTTTCACCACATGAATACTCTTGATATGCAATTCCCGGACATGCCACTCCAAAATCCGCAATGGTACCTCCACGTAAGTCATATCTGCCTGGACATCCTCGGGAGGAGAACTCAAGACATGCGAAGGATCATAACAGTACTTTTGCAACATGGAAACATGGAATACATCATGGAGAGAAGAAAGAGATGGAGGTAGAGCCAATCTTTATGCTTACTCACCCACCTTCTCTAAAACCTCGAATGGACCAATAAACCTTGGTGCTAACTTCCCTTTGTTGCCAAACCTCTTAATTCCCATCCTTGGTGAAATCTTCAAAAACACCAAGTCACCAACCTCAAATGATAACTCCCTTCTTCTGTTGTCGGCGTAGCTCTTCTGGCGACTCTGGACTGTCTTCAATCTATCCCGAATTACTTTAATATTCTAAGTTGAATCTCTAACCAAATCTGGATCCCAAAATCTCGCTTCACCAACCTCGTCCCAGCTCATTGGAGACCTACATTTCCTTCCATATAGGGCTTCAGACTGTGCCGTCTCAATGTTGGACTGGTAGCTGTTATTATACGCAAATTCCACTAAAGGCAAATGATCTTCCCAAGATGAGTGAAAATCCATCACACAAGCCCGTAGCATGTCCTCAAGAATCTGAATGGTTCTCTCGGTCGCCCGCCCATCACCGAGGATGAAATGCTGTGCTAACCAAATCTTCATGTAAAGCCCTCCAAAACCGTGAGGTGAATCTCAGATCCCTATCTGAAACAATGTTGACAGGTACTCCGTGAAGTCTCACAATCTCGCGAATGTATAACTGGGCCAATCTCTCCAAGGAATACTTGATTGAAACTGGTAGGAAATGAGCTGACTTTGTCAATCTGTCCACTATCACCCATATAGCATCCATCTTCCTCGAAGTAGGAGGCAATCCAGTCACAAAATCTATAGAGATGCCTTCCCACTTCCATTCTGGAATATCTAGTGGTTGAAGTAATCCCGCGGGCCTTTGATGTTCATCTTTGATTTGTTGGCAAGTCAGGCACTTGGATACGAACTTAGCAATCTCCTTCTTCATACCATTCCACCAATAACCTCTCTTCAAGTCCTGATACATCTTCGTGCTTCCAGGATGAATAGCAAATTTGGACTTGTGGCCATCCTCTAACACTTGCCTTTTGATTTCTAGTGAAGAAGGTACGCAGATTCTGCCCTTAAATGTCAAAATCCCATCCTTGTTCAGCAAAAATTCCCCTGTCCTTCCATCTTGTAATTTCTCCATAATTTTCTTTAATTCAGTATCATTCTGCTGAGCTTCCAAAAGATCCCCTTATGAAGTAGGAATTGCCAAGACATTCGCAAATAGCAGATCACCTCCCAATTCACGAAACATCAAAGATGATAAATGAGCCTTACGACTAATAGCATTGATGTGGCGGATTTTGTATATATTACTTCCCTCATTTTCCTATGTATTTTCATTCATTTTGATGTACTTAGACTAGATTTGATGTAATTGGGGCATTATTTATCATTTGAGCTTTTATTGTAATCCGGGGGTAAAATTGTCGTTTAATTAGTTACTTTTCCAGATGTATTTTTGGTGAGCTTCAAAGTCATGCCTCGAGTATCAAAGCAATGTCAAAGTCAACCGAAGCGGAGGAGTATAGGTTCAAACTGCAAATCAGCAGAGTTCGGGGGCCAGAATGAATTTATGAAAAGATGGATTACCAAAGTGAAAAGCAAGAATTTAGGAAGCTAAAAATCAGCACGTGAAGAAGGCAATTGCTGGCGAGTTGACCAAGGCAAAATCAGTTGACCGAGCAATGCAGTTGACCGCAGGAAGAGTAATTGTAATTGATTTGTATTTTCTTTTTCTGTTTCCTTTTTCTTTTATTTAGTATTTAGTTTTTAGGTTATTTGAGGAAGGAAGTATATATACTCCCTTTTAGTATTTTTTTTAGGGATCATCTTTAGTTTTTATTTTTACCTAGAGAGAGTTGAGTTCTTCCATGGAAGCCTAACTCCATTGCTTTGGATTTGATTTCTTGAACCCCTTTTTATCAATTTGAGGTATTTTTCTTTTCAATCTGTTTATCCCTGTTCATAATTTTACTTGTGTTTATTTTATATTTATAACTAGGGTTTGTGGATCTAATCAATTCACTAGTTCTTTTTATGAATCTTTGCTAGAATTTTCTATGACTATGCCAGTGTAGGAAATTCATGAGTAGCATCTTTACGATTTATGCATGTGCCATGGTAAATTGTGAAGTGGGTAAAATTAGATGATTATCTATGTGAAACAATCATAGAAAGCATTCTTGATCTTAGTTTCTTAAACCGTTCATCAATTAATTTTGCGATCTAGATTGTGCCAGTTAGATTAATTTATTAATTAGAGTTTCTAGTGAGTGTGCCACTGCTGATAACTATTCTGAAAGAAGAAACAGAGATTGAAATAGATCTTGTGATCAGGTGAATAGGGTGAAAGTGAAAAGAGATATCAATGATAATTGGCTAATTAGGTGGGGACGGAATCAAATCTAAAGTGTTTCTAAATTATTGTCTTTGGTCTTAATTAGTTTAATTTCTATTTTTAGGATTTAATAATTAATCTAAACCCCCCATTTGTGTGTGTGACGAGTTCGTTTGCAATACCGTTCTTCAGTGGTTCGACCCTGGACATACCTTTGCTACATTCTTGTGGCCGAGTCCCGATTTAATTTAGTAGGTGTGCGACTAAGCCTACCAAATTTTGGCGCCGTTGCTGGGGATCGAACCCGGGTCACCCGCGTGACAGGCGGGTGACCGTTGAATGCACCTATCCAACACTAGTCCTAAATTAGCAAGGCATTCATCAAACGAGTCTCCATGGACAGTGACGTCATCCATGAAAACTTCCATAAACTTTTCCACAAAATCGGAGAAAATACTCATCATGCATCGTTGAAAAGTTCCAGGTGTATTACACAATCCAAACGGCATTCTCCGATAGGCAAAGGTGCCGAAGGGGCAAGTAAATGTAGATTTCTCTTGGTCTTCCGGGGCAATAGGTATTTGAAAATACTCGGAAAAACCATCGAGAAAACAAAAGTATACCCTTCCGGCTAACATTTCCAACATCTGATCAATAAAGGGGAGGGGGAAGTGGTCTTTAAGAGTTACCTCATTTAACCGTCGGAGATCAATGCATACGTGAATCCCCGTTTGCTCCCGGGTTGGAACCATCTCTCCCTTCTGATTACGGGAGACTGTGATCCCGCCCCTCTTGGGCACACAGTGTGTGGGGCTCACCCACTTACTGTCGGAGATGGGATAGATGATCCCCATCTGTAGTAGCTTCAGGACCTCCTTCTTCACAGCCTCTATCATTGGCGGGTTAAGTCTCCTCTGAGGTTGCCTCACTGGCTTCGCACCCTCCTCTAGGTTGATCCGGTGCATACACAAAGATGGACTAATGCCCTTAAGATCGGCAATAGTCCAACCAATTGCAGATTTTCGCTCCCGGATCACCTCAATCAACCTCTTCTCTTGATCCTCAGTCAAACTGCTAGAAATCACTACCGGAAGCGTCTCTCCCTTACCTAGATAAACATACTTAAGGTGCTCAGGGAGAACCTTCAACTCAAGCTCCGGTGCCTTCTCTATAGATGGAACAAGCTTCTCCACCGGAACCCCTAACTTCATGTGACCATGACCCGGTTCTGTAGCAAACATGGCACTCTCTGTAAGACCCATAACCACTTCCTTCATCGAATCTGAGATGTCAAACTCCAAACTAGCATACCCCAAAGCATTCTCTAATGCGGTCTAGATATCATCATCTCCACTAGACACCTCAAATACCTCCTCTACCAAGGGCTCGACCACATCGATGAAACACAGTGACTCCGTATCCTGAGGGTATTTCATAGAGTCAAAGATATTGAACTCCATTACTTGCCCATAAAATTCCATTGTCAAAGAACCATTAGCCACATCAAGCTTTGTCCGAGCAGTCGACATAAAGGCCTCCCCAACAGTATGGGAGCCTTTGGATCCGTCTCCATCTCTAGCACATAGAAATCTGCGGGAAATATCATCTTCCCCACTCTAACAAGAACATCTTTTACCAATCCCTTTGGGTAGGCATTCGACCTATCCGCTAGCTGTATCACAACTCTGGTGTCCTGCAGTGGTCCCAACTTAAGAGTTTCAAACATCGAATAGGGCATGACGTTGATTGAAGCCCCCAAGTCTAACATCGCCTTATGCTCAGAAGCATCCCCCAAAGTAACTTGAATCACGAACATCCCTGAGTCACTGCACTTCTTAGGCAATTTCCGCTGATACACCGCAGACACGTGCTCACTAACCTTACCCTTCTTCTTACTCCACTCCTTCTGATTCCTCTTCAGAGCACACAACTCCTTCAAAAACTTTGCATACCTCGGGACAGTCTGAAGAAGATCCAAGAAAGAAATATTAACCTCTAACCTCTTGAAAGTATCGTAGATAGCCTTGTCAGGCTCTAGCTTTCGATGCTCTTTTAATGCCTCGGGGAATGGAACCTCAGGCTCATATACAGGAGCCTTAACCTCTGGTGCAACTTCTGTCTGATCTGGTGCCTTCTGTACTGGCTCTAAAATCTCAAACTCAATCTCAGGTTCCTCAGCTACAACCTTATCCTGCAACTCCTTACCACTTCAAAGAGTGATCGCACATGCATTCTGCTTGGGATTCGGTTCAGTCTGTGATGGCAACTTTCCTGAATTCTGAGCCTCCAACCAACCCACAGCATCTGCAATCTGCCCCATCTGTCTCTCCAGACCACTGATACTCGTATCAGTCCTCTACTGATACTGTTGAAAACCGCTTGATAAGGTGGTCATACTCTGAGCCAGCGTACGGAACATATCTTCTGTAGACTGTCCGTGCTGTGGCTACTACTGCTGCTGCGACTGAAACTGTTGTGGCGGAAGCTGTTGTGGCTGCATAGGTGGCCTAAACTACATGGACTGCTGAACCGTCAGAAAATCCCATGGATTACCGAACTGATTCCCGAATTGCAGCTGCTGTGCCCCATTCAGATTAGACCAACTGAACCCTGGGTGATTCTTCCAGTTCGGGTTGTAAGTGTTCTGTCTTTGGCTTCAGGCACCCGACCCATTAAGCTTGATGCGCCCGCCTCAAGAACAGATGCATGGGGGCCATTGTTTTCAAGTCCAGGCGTCTGCCCCATAACAATCCAAGCGGCCGCCTCAAACTGTGAAATTATGGGGCCATCCTAGGGCATTCCAAGCGGCCACCTCATTTTCCCCCGTGCGCCCGCCTCATATTGCCAAAACCAGCACCAACCTACTGATCTTGATGCGTCCGCCTCACAATTATCATGCGCCCGCCTCACTTTGTGTAAATCAAGGGCCAACAATCTGCATTTGAGGCGTGCGCCTCTCTAAGCCCCATGCGGCCGCCTCGCGAACCCGGCAGCTGTGGATTCGGGCCAATGAAAAACAAAATGGGCCGGGTAATTGGTTTGGGTCCAGGAGTATTTAAGGGAAGTGGATCCGGATCCCCTCATAACAAACACACAGCCTACCCGTTTCTCTCTCCTCACTCTAAATTCCAGCAAGTTACAAATTAAATCCGGCGAGATTCTTCCCCATTCCCACATATTCCGACCAAACCTCCTCCACAAAATTCCTTCCCCTCACCCTAAGCTTTCCGACTCACCAATTTGTGTTCAAATCCGGGAAACTTCATCTTAAACCCTTGATGCTGTTGCCGGGGAACGGTTTAATTGTTTACGATCTTATTCTTTTCTTAATCTATTTCTTTTTCATTTTATTTCTTTTTATTTTAGTATTTGTGTTATCTGTTAAGTGTTTTACCCTGCTCTCCTGTAGTGTGTAACCGTGCATGGTGCACACCCATTCTACTAATAATTTACTTGTGCCCCTTGATACAGAAATTGAACGTTCTTTCAGGAAATGATGTAAAGAAAGCAGGAGTGTGAACCATAATTGTTGGGAGACAGCGATGGGTGATAGAGCAGCGCATACACTTAGGGAGAAAATTGCTCCAAACTAGACGGAGCAACTGCAGGCAGTTACTTTTCCTGCATTGCCGGCGGGAGTCACGTTTGAGTTAAAATCGGGGCTGCTAAATCAATTGCCTAGCTTCAGTGGGCTACCCGGTGAAAACCCGAATCAGCACTTCTCCCAGTTCGTGCAAGTTTTCAGCAGTATGAAGCCTTCGGATCTCCCACTTGAGCAGCTTCTGCTTCAAGCTTTCTCTTTCACATTGAAGGACAGGGCCAATGTGTGGTATTATCACCTGGCCCCGAACAGCATTACCACATGGCAGATGTTGAAAGAGGCATTCTTGGATGAATTCTTCCCGGTGAATCAAATAAATGTTATGAAACGGGATATAAGCAATATGGAGCAGAAGGGGGATGAGTCATACTATGACTACTATAACAGGTTTCACACTCTTACTCAGAGTTGTCCCTACCACGAGTATGATGCGGATCAGCTGATTATGTACTTCCACGGAGGACTTACTGATCAGGACAAGAGGATGGTTGACTCTTCGTGTGGGGGTAGCATACTGAACAAAACTACTGCGGAAGCTCAGAAATTATTGGACAGGTGCTTAGAGTGGGGTCAGGATATTACTCAGGGACGAGTAATGGTCTAAGCGTGGGGGAATTTGATGTGGCAGATTTTGTATATATTATTTCCCTCATTTTCCTATGTATTTTCATTCATTTTGATGTACTTAGACTAGATTTGATGTAATTGGGGCATTATTTATCATTTGAGCTTTTATTGTAATTCGAGGGTAAAATAGTCATTTATTTAGTTACTTTTCCGGATGTATTTTTGGTGAGCTTCAAAGTCATGCCTCGAGTATCAAAGCAATGTCAAAGTCAACCGAAGCGGAGGAGTATAGGTTCAAACTGCAAATCAGCAGAGTTCGGGGCCAGAATGAATTTATGAAAAGATGGAGTACCAAAGTGAAAAGCAAGAATTTAGGAAGCTAAAAATCAGCACGTGAAGAAGGCAATTGCTGGCGAGTTGACCAAGGCAAAATCAGTTGACCGAGCAATGCAGTTGACCGCAGGAAGAGTAATTGTAATTGATTTGTATTTTCTTTTTCTTTTTCTTTTTCTTTTTCCTTTTTCTTTTATTTAGTATTTAGTTTTTAGGTTATTTGAGGAAGGAAGTATATATACTCCCTTTTAGTATTTTATTTAGGGATCATCTTTAGTTTTTATTTTTACCTAGAGAGAGTTGAGTTCTTCCATGAAAGCCTAACTCCATTGCTTTAGATTTGATTTCTTGAACCCCTTTTTATCAATTTGAGGTATTTTTCTTTTCAATCTGTTTATCCCTCTTCGTAATTTTACTTGTGTTTATTTTAGATTTACAACTAGGGTTTGTGGATTTGATCAATTCACTAGTTCTTTTTATGAATCTTTGCTAGAATTTTCTATGACTGTGCCAGTGTAGGAAATTCATGAGTAGCATCTTTACGATTTATGCATGTGCCATGGTAAATTGTGAAGTGGGTAAAATTAGATGATTATCTGTGTGAAACAATCATAGAAAGCATTCTTGATCTTAGTTTCTTAAACCGTTCATCAATTAATTTTGCGATCTAGACTGTGCCAGTTAGATTAATTTATTAATTAGGGTTTCTAGTGAGTGTGCCACTGCTAGTAACTATTCTGAAAGAAGAAACAAAGATTGAAACAAATCTTGTGATCAGGTGAATAGGGTGAAAGTGAAAAGAGATATCAATGATAATTGGCTAATTAGGTGGGGACGGAATCAAATCTAAAGTGTTTCTAAATTATTGTCTTTGCTCTTAATTATTTTAATTTCTGTTTTTAGGATTTAATAATTAATCTAAACCCCCCATTTGTGTGTGTGACGAGTTCGTTTGCAGTACCGTTCTTCAGTGGTTCGACTCTGGACTTACCTTTGCTACATTCTTGTGGCCGAGTCCCGGTTTAATTTAGTAGGTTTGCGACTAAGCCTACCAAGCATCAGCCATCACGTTAGCCTTCCCTGGGTGAAAAGAAATGACACAATCATAATCTTTCAGCAACTCTAACCAACGCCTCTGCCTGTTGTTCAACTCCTTTTGGGTAAACATATATTTCAGACTCTTATGATCAGTGAATATCTCAAATTTTGCTCCATATAAAGAGTGCTTCCACTTAGCAAGGCAAAGACAATAGCAGCCAAATCCATGTTGTGGGTAGGATAATTACGCACCGGTGATAACTTCCTCGAAGCATACGCAATTACCTTCCCATTTTGCATAAGAACACAACCCAATCCTTCTTTGGAGGCGTCACTGAAAATAACAAAATTCTCGCAACCATCTGGAAGTGTAAGGATCGGAGCTGAAGTCAATCTCTTCTTCAACTAAGTAAAGCCAGCTTCACACTTAGCATCCCATACAAATGGTACATCCTTCCGTGTCAATCTAGTCAACGAAGTTGCAATCCTCGAAAATCCCTCTATAAATCTTTGATAATACCCCGCTAAACCAAGGAAACTACGAACCTCAGTCGCTGTAGAAGGCTATTTCCAGTTAACTATGGCCTCAATCTTCGTAGGATCTACAGCAATACCCGTACTTGATACTACATGACCTAGGAAAGAAATATGTTCAAGCCAAAACTCACATTTGCTGAACTTTGCAAATAACTATTTCTCACGAAGCACGGATAAAACAATTCTCAAGTGCTTCTCATGTTCTTCCCGAGATTTGGATTATACCAGAATATCATCAATAAAAACCATAACAAAACTGTCAAGATAGGGTTTGAAGATTCTGTTCATCATGTCCATAAATACTTCCGGTGCATTGGTCAACCCAAAAGGCATAACATCAAATTCATAATGCCCGTACCTTGTTCTGAAGGCTGTCTTAGAAATATCATCTGGTCTGATTTTCAACTGATGGTATCCGCTATGCAAGTCAAGCTTGGAATAGATAACAGAACCTTGAAGTTGATCAAACAGGTCATCAATATGCGGAAGAGGATATTTGTTTTTTATAGTAGCTTGATTCAACAGTCTGTAATCAATACATAACCTCAGTGTACCATCCTTCTTCCTGACAAACAAAACTGGTGCTCCCCAGGGTGAAACACTAGGACGAATGAAACCCATGTCTAACAATTCCTGCAACTGAATTTTCAATTCTTTTAACTCAGCTGGAGCCATTCTGTAAGGTGCTCTAGAAATTGGTGAAGTACCTGGCAATAAGTCAATACAGAACTCCACATCTCTATCAGGAGGCATAGAATACTCATTTAAGAATACATCAACAAATTCATTCACAACTCGAACATGAGATAGCTCAGGAGACTTCTTACTAGTGTCTAACACATATGCCAAGTATCCCTCACACCCTTTTGATAAAAATTTTCTAGCCTTTAATGCAGATATAACATGAATGCCAAATAAAGACTTATTAGCATCAAATATAAATACAGGTACATCAGGCATAGAAAAGGTGACTCGCTTCTTACGACAGTCCACCAAGGCATGACAATTACTCAACCAGTCCATGCCTAAAATGACATCAAAATCTCGGATTAGTAACTCTACCAAATCCACTGGCAATACATGCCGACATATGATCACCTCACAATCATGATAAATCAAAGAGGATTCGAGGTACTCTCCATAGGAGTAGAGACCTCTAGCACATAAGGCAACAACTTAGGCAACTTATGCAAAGTGAATGCAAAATGAGATGCCACATAAGAATGGGATGACCCAGGGTCGATAAGAATATGAGCCCTGACTCCTGAGACAGGTACTATACCTCTAATGACCGCGGTGGGATCTACCTCACCTCGACCCAAGGCAAACACTCTACCTTGCACTCACTCCTTAGGCTTCCTCTCATTATCTCTCTTCACGCCACCCCTTGGCTGGCCACCCTGCTGCCCGCTACCTGTAGCTGGACCCCGTCGCAATTTAGGACAATCCTTCCTGTAGTGCCCCATTTCTCCACACTCTATACATTTACCTTGCTTTATCCAACATCTGTCTTCAGAATGTCCCACCTTCTTGCAAAAGTTGCAAATAATCCCAAATTGGCTGGATACAGGACTAGTTGAAACTGTGACAGTTCCTCCTCTAGCCACTCCTGGAGTAAAAGATCTTGGCTGACCCCTGTTCTGTCCTGAACCCTGGCCTGGAAACTTGGCCTTGCTTCCACTGCTGCCTTCAGGTCTGCCCCGATGTTCTTCAATATCATTTTCAATTCTATAAGCCATGTTCACGGCTGCTTGATAGCTAGGAAAATCATGTGTCAACAGCTTTTTTCGAAACTCCAATCTCAGTCCCTTCACAAACCTGTAGACTCTCCTCTCCTCCTCTGGTACTAAATGAGGACAATACCTTGCTAGCTCTGTAAACTTTGCTGAATACTAGGCCACTGTCATCGTCCCCTGCTCGAGCCTCAGAAATTCAACCTCTTTCTTATCTCTGGTAATCAATGGAATGAAATGTTCCTTAAACCTCCTGGTGAAGTTGACCCAAGTTTGGGGCGTGTGGTCCCACTCCCAACTCTCCTTAAGTATATGCCACCAGTGCTCTGCAAGACCTTCCAATTTGAATACAGCACATCTAACTTTCTCCTCGTCAGAACTTTCCATTGCCACAAAAATTTTATTCATAGCTTCCAACCATCTTTCTGCTTTCACTGGATCTGGATCCCTGTTGTAGCTTGGTGAAGTCATCTTGACAAACTTTTCTAAACCGTGTGCTTGTCTCCCCTCAGGTTGCTGTTGAGCCTGACCCTGAGCTGCCATATTTTGAAGGAAAACCCTGAACATATTTATCATTTCTGCATTTTGGTTTCCCCCGACTCCCATATCACCCATATTTCCTTGATCCCTTTGCTGGTCATCACCAGTTCCCGCCATTACACCAATCCCTTCATTAAACACTCGGCGTCAGATATTGGACACTCCCCCTTAGACTAGACATACACCCTTGACTTCTAACCAATACTCTGATACCAACTGTGAGGCCCCTCCCCGACTTGGGACCTATAGACTCATGCCCCAAGCTGGAGGGTCTCAAACCACCTCCTTTCAAAAAAACTTTTCTTTAGATTAACTTGAAAAGTATAACAACCTTTAACAAATCAACATACACTCTCCACTTGGAGGTAGTATGTAAACCCAGTTTCAAAAAGCATAACCTGTTTTAGTTACAAACACTGCAACTGTAAAGGCTTGCAAAAGCCACTTTAAAAGAAACCAACTCCCAGGTTTAATTACAACACAACATACTGAAAAACATGTTTATAAAAGTTTTATATACAAATCTCCCCAAAAGAATAACATCTACCACCTACTCCTAACTCCCAAGCCATACATACCCTGACAACCCAAAAAGATGTCCAAACTCCTTCCCGGTCTCACCGGTATGGTCCTCTTGTCTCAGCTGGTTCTAAAACAATAAAGGGAGAAGGGGTGAGAATAAATCTCAACAAGCTATTATGGATGCAACAATATGCCATATAATATGCAACACATAAACAGGTTCCTCATAATCACAGTGATAAAGCAGTAAACACATTACGTTACCTCATTTTACCTTTCCCGTCTGAACAATAAGTCATACAACGTCGGGAGTAAACCTCCACTCATTTGTGAACTGCTTAGGCATATTCACGTCTTATAAGACTTCTAAGGCAGAGAAACATATAAGAACCACAGCTATCTGTAAGGCTTGTGGCTTGATACAGAAGCATTAACCCCAGTCTGTGGCCACAGAAGGGGAAAGATCCAGGTACAATGTAATTCAGTCACTTATAGAACAAATCCATAATTGATTGTATCCCAGTATACCCCTACATATCAGCTGATATAAACACATTCAAGCACATAATAGATACTTGAAAATAAATCCACACATTGGGATATCAATACATAACATGGTACTATTACTCATGTTAAACCATCACAATAGTGAAACATATATTGAAACACTATTGAATAACAACAATCCAATAACAGGGTATTAATACTCCTGTTCAAACCAATGAAGCAGTGCAACATGTATTTCATGCACTATATAAACCAATAAACATGAATATGTACTCCAATAGGGACATAATATATATCAAATAAGCCCTACATATTCATGACGTAATATTGAACACTTTCTATAAAGGTTCCATATCAATTTACCAAGTTTTTATCAACTTTGGTTAAAGTTTCACAAATGACTTTCAACCATTTTTAGGACTATATTTAAAGACATTTCCTTTATCATTTTGGGCCATTTAAGACATCATTGTAAAGTACTAATGTTGTACTAGAGTTATAATCAAAGAGGAACTAAATCCATACTAGTTTGATTAGGTTTAAATGGCCTAGAAACTGATACCCTGAAACTGCACTGGGCACGACTGACAACCATGAAAACCAGCACGGGTGGCAAAATTTCCATGACTCGTTATCACGAGTGAAACAGAAGGTCACGACTCGTGCTCCAGGGCACGAGTCGTGCTCTTGCCCAAAAACCATGCTGAAGTGCAGAATGTTGGTCCCAAAGGTGGTAACAAGGGTGAAAATACAGCTAGAGGGGGGGTGAATAGCTGTTACAAATTTTTTGCCCTCTTTTAAAAACTAAACCTCTAATCTTACAAAACCGCTTGCAGTTGATAATACACTGCAAGTAGAGATGTAGAATGCACAGCGAAATAATTGAGATACAAAGCGGTTTTGGGAGAGGCGATTTGTAAAGCGGTTTTGATGGAGCAGTTGGTAAGTGCAGTTTACAAACAAGTGTAGTTTTGACAATGTTAACTCCAAACACAATTTCAAAATAATGGATATATATATAAAGATCAAATAGAGATAAAGATAAATATTTAGTAATCACAAGAAATATTAATGCAATAAAGTAAGAACACGTGATATGGAGTGGTTCAATTGATAAACGATCTACATCCACTACCAGGATGGTTAGTCTTGGATTTTCAAGAGTGATTTTACTATTGAGTATGAGAGATTACAAGTTACAAAGATCGATACTCAAATCTTAAATCTATTATATGAAGATCAAATCCTAGACTATAACCAGTGTATCTCAAATGAATAATCTATGTGATTAAACAAGTGAGGTGTGTGTGTGAGAACAAGATCAAGGCTCTTTAAATCTTTGAGATGTAGAGCACAATGATTCTTGATGGTGTTAAGGCTTGATTTCTGGGCTGGGGAATATTTCTTGAAGTATGAAGATGAAGATTCAAAGGACTTATGAATTTCTGGGCAGAGCTTCAGCTTCTATGAACTCACAGCAAATCAATTTCTCAAGCAATCTTCAAATGGTGAAGATTAGGGGTATTTATACCCAAGCACCAAGGAACTAGCCGATGGATACAGCTGTTGCAAGGACAGTACTTGATGCTTTCACATTGGTCCACAATATCCACTTTTGTCCTTTGGTACAGCAGCTGCAAATAAAGCTGATCAGGCTCCAGCTGCAAGCAATGAGGTTAGGACACATGTCACCTTTTCAAGATCCTTGCAGATCTTCTCTGACATTGAATCACGTGACAAGATTTAGTGGTTGACTTTTGATATTGCTGACGTGGATTCCAACGGTAAAAAGTGGTTCACTTCAAGTCTTCAATCATTGGAGCGGTCTGGTGTGGAGCGGTTGATGAAGTGCGGTTTCACCAGGAGGTTGCAAAGTGTGGTTGATATGTTGGAACTGCACAAGTGCGGTTCACCATGCGGTTTGTACTGCAGTTGTTCAAGGAACAGATTCAACTAGGAATTTTACATGCAGTTGCATGTGCGGTTCTGAAGCGCGGTTGAAACTGCTTGGAACTGCAACCTCAAATCCAATGAGTCTTGTGCCAGTCTTCAAGCCTAAATTTAACCTATTCTATAAAATGGACTTAGCTAAAAAATTGAAGTCTAAGCTTCATTACATAGGGTCCTAAAGTCCTTAAAATAGACAGGAGGTTATGGTATCAATCAAATCTAATACAAAATAGGAGGGTTAAAATATGCATACCCAACAATCTCCCCCTATTTGATTGATGCCATTACCTACTATAACTAAAGCTAACATTTTACTTGGTAATAGCATGTCCATAAGAATTAACATAGTAATTCATGTCCCAAGTCAATGCAAACCCTTAGCTTAAGCTACAGATTTCTATACTAAAGAAAGATTTAAAATTACAACTTGAGAAGTATAGAAATGCATTCAGTGCACTTGAAAAGATATGAGTTTAAGTTTAAAGTGCGGTTTAAACTGAATGTTTAACCTTCATTTCAAAAATATGATTTTAAGTTATAAAATATTTGAATGAGGTTATAAACCATAATTGGTTTCATTGTTCTTCAAACAAGCAGTTTGATATGAACAAGGTTTTGGAACCAATGATGCATTTTTCATTACTACCTCGAGCAGTTACAGTTACAAGGTAGAAAAGAAAAATACAAAGGTTACAAAATCAAAAGAGGTTGGACAAAAATACAAAGAGTGCGGTCCAACAAAAACAAAAGGAGTTCAGCACAAAAGAAAGGAATTACAGTGAAGAGCGGTCCTAATGCTGACGCGGTTGGTGTTGATGTTGATGATGCGGTCGCTGGGAGGACTGATGGCGCGGTTAAGTAACTTCTTGATTGGGCACCTGCGGTCCAGAAGGTCTAAAAGCAGAGCTTTCACCACGGAGGGTTCTTCTAAGGGTTCTGACCTCTTCAGCATTTCTCCCAAGGGTAGTTTCAACAGTCCTAAGAGCGGTTACTGATTGAGCAGTGGTTGAATTTACAGCATCAATAGATCTGGTGTTGGCAGCAACGCTCTCCTTGATTTCACCTGAATAGAGCTCGATGGAGGAGTTGAGAGTGTTGTAGAATGTGTGAATCTCCCCCTGAATGTCTGCGGTTTGGTTGGAGAGAGCTTCTCTCAAAGGTTCCAGATCAACAGAGATATTCATGGAGGTTCTCAACTCCTTGATTGAATTTTCTAACTTCAAGTTGAATCCAGCCTTAAGGTTCTCAAACCTGAAACTGATATCATCATCAAAGGTTTTTAATTTGTTCTTGAGACTGTCTCCCACAATGTTAAGGTCAACATTGATTCTATCTTTGAGGGAGTCCAGCTCAGACAGATCTTGAATTCCAAGGCTTCAAGGGCGGCTTGGGATAGGGCGGTTGAGGTTGAAGCTTGATGTTGCGGTTGAGAGTCTTGAATGGTTTTCATAAAGGTTTCAAGGGAAGAATTGGTGGAGGAGACAAATTCATCTGACAGCTTGGTGAGCATCTCATGAAGTTGAGTTTTAGACACTGCATCACCCATAGCTCTGAGGACTCCACTAGACAGATCTTGCTTAAAACTTTGGAAGCATGCTTCAGCTGCGGTTTTAACAGCTTCAGCGGTTTAAGTTATGGAACCTCTCTCCACCTTAATGGCATCAATCAATTGGGCTTTAAGGATGGCCATTTCAGTGGTTTGAGAGTCCACTTTGGCATGTAAAGTGCGGTTAGAGGCTTCAAGGGAGGAGTTGGAGTTAGCTAGGGCAATGTTGGATTCTGTAAGTTTTAGCATGTGCCCTTGGTTAACAATCAGTTGGGCTTGAATAAGTTGGAGGGTGAATAGTATTTGGCAGTAGTAAGAAGGAGGTGTGGTTGAAGTGGAAGGAATTTGGGTAAAAGAAGGAGGCGGTTGAGATTCAGTAGCAGGAGCGGTTTGAGGTAGAGGGGTTAGAAGGGTTTGGAATATGCGGCTAGCTGGGACTGTGTATTATGAAGTGGTTGAGGGAGGAAATGGTAGAGTTTGAGGTAAGGTAGTAGGTGCGGTTGAGATAGGGGCGGTTGAAGGAGGAGGTGGAATATTGGTGGTTTGAATGTTTGAGGTGTTTGGGTTTGAGTTAGATGAAGAACTGGTGGAGGAAGTATGAAGTTCAATAGAAGGGGATTTCTGTAGAACTGGGGAATTATCAGGGATAGGAGAATTGGGAGGAGGAGTATTGGCGCAGTTAGGAGTAGGAGTTGGGTTGCGGTCGCGGTTAGATATGGATACAGCAGGGGTGCAGTTTGATAGGGGTGGAGTTTGGGCGCGATTGGAATGAGGAGGTGAATGAGAGCGGTTTAAATGTTGGGGTGATTGGGAGCGGTTGGAATTTTGAGGTGATAGATTTGGGGTTCTGTTTTGGTTGGAGATGGAGGTTGCTAGGCCAACAGATGGTCTGGATGTCCATTGGGAAAAAGTAGGGCCTATAGAAGGTTGAAGTGAGGGGGAATGGGAGTGAGAATTTGAAGTGGAATGAGATGGTGATTGGAAAGAGGAATGGGATGAAGGTGGAGAAGGAGAGGGAGGAGGTGGTTGACGGGCAACTCTGTGAAGAAAACGTTTGGGGCCTTTGGTAGGAGTTTTCTTCTTGGCCAATTGTTTGTGTCTTGGTTTCTTGGCTTTCTCCCCCTGAGCGGTTGCAGCTCGGCGCGGTTGAAGAGGAGAAGGCGGTTGAGTATTGTCTGGTAAGGAGTGGTGAGATTGGTCAGGGGATTGAAGAGGAGTTTGGAAACGTGTTTGGGTTGGTGGCGGTTGAGTAGTTGGCTGCGATTGTGATTGTGGAGGCGGTTGGGTTTCAGCATCCTTGGATTTGCCATGAGCAGCCCTTTTCTCAGCCCTCTCTTGCTCAATCCTGGCAATTTCAGCTTTATAGTATGCGGTTAGATCCTCATCAGAAAGTTTTGCCAAGTCTACTTGAGTTTGCTTGGCCTTCTTAGCTCTAGCAACCAAGGGTGGAATGGTTGCAACTTCTTCTTCTTCTTCTTCTATCTCATCCAGAAGTGAAAACTTCTCCTTCCCTTTCTTACTGGTTCCAGCTCCAGCTGCACCACGCGGTTGAGCAGGTGCGGTTCTGGTCTTCTTTGAAAGAGGTTCTTCCACATATTTTCTCTTCCTTGACACCTTCCTAATTGCCTTGCCCAGACCTTTAACTGCGGTTGCAGGTGTCATCTCAACATAGAGTTCCTTGGGCTGGATGGTATCAGCATCATAAAGGGCCTTGTAATCATCATTTCCAAAGGAAAATCTGAAGTTGTGACAAGCCTTGAGCCCAAAGGATTCCTCATTTCCCCAATGAATACAAATATCAGGAGTAGTTGCTCTCAAGTCCTCTAGGTGCTGGTAATTTGTGAAGATGGTGGTCAGCAATTTGCAAAAAGGTCTCCACCTGATATGCTCATCCTTGATCTTCAGTTGATATGTACCAATGCGACTGGCAAGCTCTCTCATCAAAATCTTTGGCCAATGGAGCTTGATTCCATTGTAAATAGCACAACAATAATCCATTGCTGTGAGGTGAAGTTGTTGTGGTTTCCAGTTTTGCCACACACAGACTTCCCTACCAGGTAGCACAGATGGCTCATTAATTCTCCAAAATCTCTCCTGGGTTTCTTCTTGTAATACCCAGAAAGTGAATCAAGGTCTCCAGTAAGAGTTGAGCAGGTGGCATCCATGACCTCTTGGGATACCTCAATAAAAGCACCAGATACATGGAATTCATAAGTGCTTCTGATGTCCAGGTAATCAATGGAAACTTCAAAACCTTCAACTACTCCAGTCAAGCATGGGATCTTCTTGCCATCTGTTAGCTCTTTTTCTCCACGCTTCGCGGTTGCATAAAACTGATCAACGAAAAGAGGAATAGTGTATGTCTGCTTCTTGTTGAATAGAGGAAGGATTCCAGAAGCTTCCATCTTTCTGATCATCTCTCTTCCTAGAGCATCTGACCTCAGCTCAGTCTCATTGATTTCCCAGCCTGGAAGAAAATATTGAGAGTTCTACAAAGAAAATACTCAAGTTAGATCTATGAATAGAATCATAGTTTACAAGGGGTTTGGGCACATATGCGGTTGGCAAAAGTGCGGTTTTGGAAATGAAAATTTCAAACCTCAAGTAAACTGTGAATACAGGTAGAAAAACAATTAAGAAAAATACAAAAGTATGTTTACTTAGTACGTGGCATTGTAATCCAAAATTATACCACACATGCAAGCAGTGTTTTGAAGGGGAAGGTTATGGTTTCCAGCCTATATACTTAGTAAAACTTTAAGTAAATTCTAGCATGCGGTTTCATAAGATAGTCATGCGGTTTTCAACATGCGGTTTGCAATAGAGAGCGTGCGGTTGAAACATATGTTATAAGCAGTTACAAAGATGCGGTTTCAATCACAAAGCATGTGGTTGAAATTGAAGCGGTTCAAACATGCAAATCAAAATTCAAAATTTCCAAAAATTTACTAAGTATGAAAAACAAGATTGAAAATCAAGGCAATCCAAAACATAAGAAATTTCTGAAAATGAAGATGAACAGTCACATGAATGCATGAAGAACATGAAGAACACCAAGAACAGAGATTCAAAGAAAGTTAACCAAAATGAACAAATAATATGTTAAAATGATCACATTGAGCAGTAGATCAATACTATAACAATAAAAATTCTTACTTTGCTCAGAATCAACCAGAAAAAGCAAAATTGTGAAAGTGGGGTTTCGAAAGTAAAAACCTAAAAATCCAAAATCAGTGCTCAAAGTGTGTATTAATCATGGAATAAAGTTCATAATCAGAATCATAAGTATAATCCGAGCATAACTCAACAAATTTCATCAAGAATGATCAAGAAATGAAGGAGATATGACCAAAAGTCAGTTAGGTTCATTCGAGATTTTGAAGGTTCAACAATGGCAGATTCATGTGAGTATGATTTGCAGAAATGATAAAGAGATAAGGGTTAGAAACCATACCATGTCAAAGAAAGGTTGCTTGGGTGCCATTGACTTGAAGAAATTTAAAGCTTTTAAGAGAGTTTTTGACGAGAGAGAAGGAGTTTGGTGAAAAAAAAAAAAACTGACACTTGAAGGTACAAGTCAGAGAAGACAGTTTGTAAAGTTTGAAAAGGTAAGGGATGTCTTCTATTTATAGGTAAGGTTTTAGGGTTAGGCAGCTGAAGGGACTGTTTCACTAACCAACGCAGTGAATCATTGCAATGTTGCACCCTTTCAGCTTCCTCACATCAACCAATGACGGCTGACATGAAGGCCATTAAATGCCAATATTTCCTTGCATTAAATGCATTCAAATTTTAAAATTTCGTGGGAAAACATTTGCAAATAAACCCTTTAAGAAAAATAAGGACTGAAAAAATAAATAAAAAGAATTTGAACAGTTTTTTTTTTTTTTTTTTTTAAGAACAAATAGAAGCAATAGATAAACAGAATATACTCTAAGTTGAAACGTGGTTGAGATCAAGCGGTCAAGCTGCAGCAAGCAGTTGGAAGAATGCGGTTGACTGCTTGCGATTTGATACACGCGGTTCTGTAACGATGTTGCCATTTTTCGAAAGATTGGATTTTTCGCTTCTTTGAAAATCAATCGAAAAACACGGAGTCGCCACGCCATTATTATTTTAAGGGCCAAAACTTTGAAAAATGCCCGAGATTAGAGATTTGGGTTCGGAGGTCACGTTACACGCCGGGAAGAACGTTAATGTTCACCCGGAATGCCTCGTAAAACGAGTCTTCCAAGCTTAAAAACCATTTGTATGTGTGTGTGTGTGTGTGTGTTCCTTTGGCCAAAATAACTTTAAACTGAGAAAACTAATAATTGGGAACTCTTTATAAGACATTAAACAAGTCCCATGATTTTTGGTATGATTTTTGGGTTGATTTTTGGTACTCAAAAGATTTCTTGAAGTTGGAAACCAATCCTGCCAGAATGAAAAAGGCAGTGGACACTTGATTTTAAAACGGATTTAAGAGCTTTAAAACTTCAAGATCTAGGGAAAGTCCGAGAATGAAAGTTGTTCAAAACATTTTAAATAAGGTGACTGAAAAAGATTTTTTCATTTTAAGATGATTTGATGGACCAAAATCTTCTGGGAATCTCAGATATGAAATCTGGATTTCCAGAGACTGTTGAATCTGACCTTTATAAAATAATTTGAAAATGGGAGTTTGACTCACGAAAAAAATAAAGTAAAAATATTTCTGGAATTCTACGGATGTTTTCTATAAAAAGTATTCTGTAGTCAACACCAAATTCCAAGTTTTTGTATGTCCAAAAAATTAGACCATGGACAGAGGTCTTAGAGAAAGGCTACTGGACAGCAACATTCTCAAGAAGAAAAATGTGATTTTAAAGGGGGTTTTGCATCCATGCTTGTCCCCATTTCCTTAGGCTTTGATTAGTAGTCACTAAACATTTTAGTGGTGATCTACTATACCAAGCCATCCTTAGGGTACATTAGGACTTTAAGCATTTCATTTGCTTGGGAAGGGGAATTTTATCCTTTGAATCAAAGATTTTTGTTGTGAAAATAGGTTTTGGAAAACACTTTTTAGTGAATGATTTTTAGTAAAAAACACTTTTAAGCAAGTAAGAGATGATTTGGACCTTTTAAATGGTCATCCATGGAAATTCATTCCAACAAATAAAAAAAAAAAAAAAAAAAAGGTGACTACATTTTTAGGTCAAGCAAAGATGAACAACAAATAAGTTGATGAACAAACTACATCTTTAAAGTTTAAGATTCATGCATGAATGAGAGAGGTTTAGAGCTTAAAGAAGGAGGGTTTACCAATGATGGTTTAACCCTATCTTCCTTGGTTTGGAGCTTGGCTTGAGGAGTATCAAGACTTGAATGTGTTTAGAGAGTGTTTGATGATAGAGTTGGTCAAAGAGAAAACAAGTAGATAACACTTAAGTCCTCTATGTTTTCTCTCTAATCCTCCTCTTTGGTGTTGATTTAAGCTTGAGCTTGTGTATATTTAAGAGTGATTTGAGAGTGTTTGTAATGAGATTGGGAAAGACTCAAGAGAAAATGGTGGCAATCTAAGGATTCCCACTGTTTTCTCTTTGTTTTTCGCCAGAGTTTAGCTTCTGTGAGCAAATTTTTATTGTGTAAACTGAGAGAGGAGGGTTCAATTTATAGGCAACTGGGAGATACAATGGGATCCGCGCGGACTGGATCGAAGCGTGCACTGTTCATCTGCTGCAGTGCAGGCTTTGGACAGGAGGAATATTTTTCAAATTAAGCAACCAGTTTTTGTTCCAGCAGCTTCCCATTTCGGGTTTTTGGCTTTTTTGAGATTCTTTTTTTGGTTTAACTTAAAATAGCAATCCCTAATTTACCCTTGCTTTGTTAGAAAAGTTAGGAATTGTTAGAAATGTTAGGAATGTTAGGACTTTCGTTAATTTTCTAACGAAAATGCCAACAACTCAAATTGGAGCACTTACAGTAGCCCCTCGGCGACGGTGCTTTCGAAGGAAGCGGGGTCGTCGATAAGAGTAAGGCTCCATATTTGACAGGATGATCAAGTGATCGAGTGGCTGAACCTAGCGATAGGCTACCTACGTATCCCGAATGGGAATCAAGCCGGCCGTAGTTCGGGTCTTTCGACTATCTTCAGACGTTGACCCTAGAGCGAGTTCTGCAGTCGTTTGCTGAAAGAAACTCTGCTGGGGATAAGAGATGACCATTTTGGTCTGATGGCTAGAGTTGTATATCCGCACTGCTGGGGAAAGGAATGACCATTTTCGGTCTGGTGGCTGAAATTGTATATCCGCTCTGCTGGGGATAGGAATGACCATTTTTGGTCTGATGGCTAGAGTTGTATATCCGCTCTGCTGGGGATAGGAATGACCATTTTTGGTCTGATGGCTGAACCTAATGATAGGCTACCTACGTATCCTTAAGAGGAATCAAGCCAGTCGTAGTTCGGGTTTTTCGATGTTGACCCTAGAGTGACTATTTTTAGGATGTCAACCTGGTGAAGATGGCGTTTTAGGTGCCTCGAACCTTGAAGATGGCATTTTAGGTGCCTCGAACCTTGAAGATGGCGTTTTAGGTGCCTCGGACCTTGATTTGAAATGATCTCCCTTGATGGTTTGGGATAGATGGTCCTTTGGTGGACTTCGTTTGAAGGGATCGGTCTTACGTCTGCTGCCGAAGGAAAGGATGACCGTATTGGTCGAGTGGCTGGACCTATGGTAGGCTACCTACGTATCCCGATTGGGGAATCAAGCCCTTACGTAGTTCGAAAAGCTGCTGGGGGTGGAATCGAGGGATTCCTTAACTTTCGCTGGAGAAATCGGACTTACGTTTTACTGCCGTTGATGAAAGAAACAGGATTACGTTATCCTTCTCGGAGAAATCAGACTTACGTTTTACTGCCGTTGATGATATTGATGAAAGAAACGGGATTCCGTTATCTTTCTCAGAGAAATCGGACTTACGTTTTACTGTCGTTGATGAAATTGATGAAAGAGATGGGATTCCGTTATCTTTCTCTGGAGAAATCGGACTTACGTTTTACTGCCGTTGATGAAATTGTTGAAAGAGACGGGATTCCGTTATCTTTCTCTGGAGAAATCGGACTTACGTTTTAGTGTCGTTGATGAAATTGATGAAAGAAATGGGATTCCGTTAACTTCCATTGGAGATGAACCTAAGTTGAGGTTTAGTTCAGGAGTATGAACCTAAGTTGAGGTTTGGTTCAGGAGTATGAACCTAAATGGAGACTTAGTTCAGGAGTATGAACCTAAGTTGAGGTTTGCTTCAGGAGTATGAACTTAAATGAGGAATTAGTTCAGGAGTATGAACTTAAATGAGGAATTAGTTCAGGAGTATGAACTTAAATGAGGACTTAGTTCAGGAGTATGAACCTAAGTTGAGGTTTGGTTCAGAAGTATGAACCTAAATGGAGACTTAGTTCAGGAGTATGAACCTAAGTTGAGGTTTGGTTCAGAAGTATGAACCTAAAAGGAGACTTAGTTCAGGAGTATGAACCTAAATGGAGACTTAGTTCAGGAGTATGAACCTAAGTTGAGGTTTTGTACCTGAGAGAGACTATTTGAAGGTGTTCTCGCTAGGGAAGATTCGGGCTTACGAGAACTGTCGGGGAAAAGGGTGACCGTGTTGGTCAAGTGGCTGGACCTATGGTAGGCTACCTACGTATCCCGGATGGGAATCAAGCCTGGACGTAGTTCATCAGAGTGGTGGCGATAACGAGGGGCCACGGGCTTTGTATCCAAGATTGACTGTTCTTAGGGGAGTCACCCCAGGTTTGACTGCATTTGGGAGTCACCCGAGGTTTGACTATTTTAGGGAAGTCGCCCGAAGATTGACTATTTTAGGGAAGTCACCCGAGAGATTGACTATTTTAGGGAAGTCACCCGAGAGATTGACTATTTTAGGGAAGTCACCCGAATTTTGACTATTTTAGGGAAGTCACCCGAGGATTGACTATTTTAGGGAAGTCGCCCGAAGATTGACTATTTTAGGGAAGTCGCCCGAAGATTGACTTTTTTAGGGGAGTCACCCGAGAGATTGACTGTTTTAGGGATGTCGCCTGAGGATTGACTATTTTAGGGAAGTCGCCCGAGGATTGACTATTTTAGGGAAGTCGCCCGAGAGATTGACTATTTTAGGGAAGTCGCCCGAGAGATTGACTATTTTAGGGAAGTCACCCGAAAGATTGACTATTTTAGGGAAGTCGCCCGAGAGATTGACTATTTTAGGGAAGTCGCCCGAGGATTGACTATTTTAGGGAAGTCACCCGAGAGATTGACTATTTTAGGGAAGTCGCCCGAGAGATTGACTATTTTAGGGAAGTCACCCGAAAGATTGACTATTTTAGGGAAGTCGCCTGAGAGATTGACTTTTTTAGGGAAGTCGCCCGAGGATTGACTATTTTAGGAAGTCAGAGATTGACTATTTTAGGGAAGTCGCTAGGATTGACTTTTAGGGAAGTCGAGAGATTGACTATTTTAGGGAAGTCGCCCGAGGATTGACTATTTTAGGGAAGTCGCCCGAGAGATTGACTATTTTAGGGAAGTCGCCCGAAGATTTGCAGTTTAAATGAGATATACTTTCATACCTGTGATGTGCTTACCTGTAGCTGCCGGAGGAACTGAGGCTACAACTGGTGGTGATGAAGAGTTATTGGATTGCCGTTCGCGGGGCGGTCTTTGTTGGTGATTTGCTGCATTTGTTAGTAGAGAGGAAGATGCATATATGACATTCATGATGATAGATGCATGCATAGAATCAAAATGATTATGAGAATATCACTGCATATGTTCGCGAGATGATGCATTTACTTGCTTTTGGAGATGCACTTAGCCTAAGCTTTTGGCAGGGAAATTATGATTTATGATCTTCGATCACTTAGGATTGTTCCTATTGATTCAAGTTTTGCGCATGCTTCATGAGCCCTGGGGAGATTTTTGTGGGGATGCATGGTGATGAGAGGGGATGCATTGGGATGTATGTGTCTGGAGACTGTTTGGAACAGATTTTGAGCAAGTGGGGGGTGAGAACCCTCGATCGCGATTTAAACAACGGTTTTTAATGAGGTTCAGTATCACATGGACCTCAATTTTGATGAGATTGGATTCGGGTCCCGGGTCTTGGTTGAAATTTTCCCTCTTAATCTTGATCATTTGAAGCTGATGCCGACAGGCTCTAGAGTACGTCGATATGAGTGAAACTTCTTTCATTTGGGTGAGTCAGACTTGGCCGAAACCTTGTTCGGAGAATGAAATTGCTAATGCCGGGAGAAACCCAGATCTTAAATTCCGATGCTACGGGAAGCTGGTATGTACCAAGTTCTGAAGCTGAAAATCTAGTTGTTGATGTGACTAGACCTTTCTTGTGACTTGATAAAATTCAGGTCCAAAGGACCAACTTGACAAAGCCCCCGGATCCTATTAAAATGAGGAAAGATCCCTCCTTTGGCAAAGCCTCGGTTTGAAGAACGTAGTAGGCAAAACCCAGATTTTGAAGAAGCGGCTTGGCGAAGCCCCAATCTTATATCCTTGTTGTGATTCTGACATAATTAGCAGAGTCCCAATCTGATTGGTAATGCAAAGCGATCCTGAAGATAATCTGATGAAGATTGAGTCTATCTCGTAGTAAAGAACCCAATGTGGACCCAAAGATGACTATAGAAGCCCCAGCTTGAAGAGCTGATACAGGAGAACCTGGGAGAACCGCTTAGCAAAGCCCCAGCGTGAAGAAACTCAGAGCAGTCTTATTGCAGACAGAGTCATTATGTGGCCGAGGAGGCACCTATCTTTTTGGACCTTAGTCGACCAGTCACTGGACAAGACTCAGAAATATTTACGTGCAGGGGCACATCTTTTGAAAGGTGGGAATGTCTCCCGAATTTGTGTATGACACTCTCGCTTTTGGGTTTGACTCTTTTGAGAGAGTATAAGCATAACAAGGTGTGGAAAAGTGTATGGAAGCCCCTGCTGACAGAAAAACAGTGTTTGGCTCTATCTTCCTATAATGTAGAAAGAGAAGACTTGTCGAGACACTTGAAAACTTGTCTTATTCGTGATGATCACAAAGCTGCTTAAAACCCTTTGTTAATGTTCGGGTTATTCAACCTCTAAATCTTATATGAACAAATATTTTGATTAATCACGAGGAGAAAGCCAACTGATATAGAGGATCAAGCTTGGAAGGATGGAAAGTGTATAGGAATGGTCCTTGATGATACCGGATTCTTATGAGATTTGTTTGTGATTTCGACCGGACCAATTATGGTTGCCTACGTTCCCTCCATTATGGAGAGCTCAGGTCGCCGTAGTTCGGGCTTATCCCGAATGAAGAGAGAATGAGTGTGAAAATTCAAGACTTTGAGGTCCTTTGGGGAATTTGAGGATTGGGGATTCGAGTAACACATCCCCTTAGAGTGTCCATGAAAGACACGGATGCGAAGCCCCGGTGGGACATCCACGGCAAGTGTTTGTGGAGTAGAAATGAATTGTGCTCACATGAATCAGATTCGAATTTGCACAATCTTTGATTGGTAATTTTGAACCAAGATGGATTAGATTCCAATTTAAGCAAGCAATGAAGCATTAATTTGATTTAGATCTTAAAGATATTACGATGAAATTGCTATCCGATAGGAATTGCAGCTGGGTTTCCGGGCTTCGATCGGCCATCGGGTGATTTGGGAAATTATGACCTCTTGAGATGAGAGGTCGGCTAGGCCTTTTACTGACTGAACCTCTAAAGATGAGAGGTTGGCTTGTAGGGATGTGTTTGGGAAATTTATGGTGGGGAAGATTGATTGCCTCTAAGAATGAGAGGTCAAATTTTGACTTTGGCCAAAGGCGAGGGTAATGGTAAGGGAAATATCCTTCAAAAGCGAGAGATTGAGGAAATGGGAATATCCTCTAAAAGCGAGAGGATGGCTTGGGATTGATTAAGGTAATGGTGAGAGGAAGTCCAAGATATCGAGAACTTTTGCGAATCTTTCAAGAATTCGGGCTCCTTTTTTATCATAGGAGAGCTTCTTGAAGAGTCGGGGACTTTTTACTGAATTGTGAGGATTGACAGTCCTTTTTTTTTTTTTGGAAAGCCTCCTGAGGAATTGAGGATTATCTTTGTCCTTCCTTCATGGCTCGAGATATTTTGCGCATTGCCGACTCTCGAAGTTAACTTCTTGGCCTCGCTTGGACTTCTCTCAGTAAGGAGCAAAAATGATGGCTAAACAGGGTTTCAAAACACGCTGATCTTGAAATGAAAGTATTGTTTGGTGAGGGTGAGGTAATGGCTTTCCTATGGGTGAAAGGCTTCAACCGCCATCCCTACCGGATGACCTAATTGAGATTAAGTCTTCATTGCTTGCTTAAGCCTTAAATGAGAAAAGATCCGTGTAAATTCATCGAGCAACGAAATGACGAGGATGATGAAAGGGATGCGAGCATATGAGATGCAAGATGGGG
This sequence comes from Adenophora triphylla var. japonica, assembly GCA_022495995.1. Lineage (NCBI taxonomy): Eukaryota > Viridiplantae > Streptophyta > Magnoliopsida > Asterales > Campanulaceae > Adenophora > Adenophora triphylla. The sequence goes on from JAFEMH010001378.1 coordinate 164,475, forward strand.
AGTTGGTAAGCCCCAATTTGAGAAGGATATCAATTGATTTTCTCACTCCAATTAATTTAAATATTAATTATTTCAAAGAATTAGTGGTTGAGCAGCACAAGTGATCATTTTGGATAAAACCATTTCAATTAAGTGTAACGTGGGTGTGCAAGTGATGTCTCGAGTCTAGCAAGAAAAGGAAAAAGACTTATATAAAAGTTAGACATTTAACTACTATGTCCAAAATGGACTACAACGACAAATGTCAAGGAAAGACTTAGGTGAAAGAGAAGTACTAGAACCTACGAAGGTTGACTTGAAAGACTATTTTGAAGATAGGTAGCCCCTAGTCTAGCCGCTCTTTGCTGTTGGACCATGCATCTACTCTTCGACGCTGGAGATGGGAGCTATTGCATATCTTTCCATCAGGATTTCTTTGGCAACTCTTGCTTAATCCAACCATTTTCATTGCCTGCGATGGCTGGTTCACCGACCTCACAAAGGGGCGAGCCAAATTCCATTATGCCCATAAGGCTTGAATCACCAAACTCGACCATGTTGACATTCGGGTTGTTATTTCTAGGGAACGGGTTACTGATAGTGTTGGGCCCTTCAGGTACCTCTAACCTCCCTTGCTCAATCAAACTTTGGATTGCCTTTTTCAGGGGGACGCAATCATCTGTCAGGTGCCCATGGTAATGATGAAAGGCACAATGCTTGGAGGTATCCAAAGGAGCATTGGGGTTTCTGGGCTGATAATTTTCTAAAGGCCGGAGCAAACCTTCTTTTACCAAACCTCTGAAGATATCACACAAAGGCATCCCAAAGTTTCTCAAGTCTTGGAGCCGGGATCTGGACGCATAAGGTTTCTTGGGAATAAAGGGAGTGGCATTGTTACAGTCCTGTCCCGAATAGGGCTGGGCAGGAGACGTGTTGGAGGTGGATGAAGCCCGGTATCTGTAGGTAGGTGCAACAACTTGCTGTTGATTGTGAGCCCTCTCAAATTTAGCCCCGGAATTAACCATTGCACGCAAGTCCGCGTAGGGGAAGTGACTGAGGGAAGTTCTCAAATGAGGTTTCAGGCATGACTGGAAGATGTCTAACTGTTCCTCTTCAGAGGGAGGAATTGCCATTTTGCTAAGTTTCAAATTCCAACGCTTGTAAAAATCCCCGATGTTCTCGTCGGGACGCTGCACTGTTGTCTGCAGATCAACTCTATTTGTTTCCCATTCCAAGTTAGCTTTGTACTTCTCTGTGAAAGCATTAGTGATCTGGTCCCAAGTAGCCCTAGCTTCAGGCTTCAATCGAAAGAACCATTTCAAAGCCCCTGACTTCAAAGAGAGACTGAAGTAGTCGGCCAACTGCTGGTTTGTGCACCCTTTAGCTTTCATTGCCAAAGTGTATGTATCCAGGTGAGTTTTCGGGCATGCAGTCCCATCAAACAGATCTAGATTAGGAATCACGAATTTGTGGGCGGGGCACAATGGAGTCCGGGTCCGCAAGCCGGAAGGCGGCTTTCTTAGCGGTCAATTCGGCAATTTGTGCTTTTATCTCCTTGAGTTGTTCCATGAACCGGGCCGGGTGAGGGTCCTGTGGTGGAGTCATAGCGTTGAAACCGGTGGCGAGGCCGAGAGAGGAGTCACCACTCGGCACTGCGGTGGAAGGGATACCATACTCGGGGCATAGGTAAAAACACTGTCCTTAGCCCAAATTACCCGGGAGTGTGAGTAGGAGCACAGGCGAAGGGATAGAACCTTGCGGCCTCGCTGATTTTCAAGCTGGCAAAGAGGGTGAAGGCGATCCCCGATGTAGCCGGGTAGCTTGGATTTCCGGAGTGAGACCCATAAGTAGGCTTAGGTGCGGGTTCTTTGTCCCGATTGTTGAATTGCATGGTACGGCTGCATGGGCGATGGTGTATAACCGTGGGGTATGCTGCGGTCTTTGTGATTACGATGAAACCGGGATGGAGGTTTGGTAACCCATCGAACCCAGTGAGAAATGGATTAGTGAAAGTCAGTGTGAGGAGAAACCGAGCTAGCATCATTACGAGGAGGGCTCACGATTGTGGCCCCGAACCGGCATCGTGGCGGCATTCCAAAGCTCATTCTTTGTGAAGGTCCTGGACCGATCGGTTCCAAACCGAGGCGGGATCCCAATTTGTTGTGGCATTCCGAGGTATCCCCAACCATAAGAAGACATTCCGTACTGGCTTTGTCCCACCGAGGAACCTGCGAACCGCTCGTGCCGTCGGGTTGCATGGACCCGGTGGTCGGTCGGTAGTGGGGGCCGACCCATGGGCGAGAAGCATGGGCTCTGGTGGTGGTACCGTATGAAGTTGGTGGTGGCATCTTGGAGTAGTCGGGGCGACCAAGATTAGGATTGGGGTCTTCCTCTTCTTCCACGGTGAAGGTGCCATCAGGATTGAGGCTGGCGGCCAAACCATGGCTCTTAATAGCCTCCATAAGGCTATTCAGCTGTGCTTCCTGTCGCAATCTCATCTGTTCGGCTAACTGATTCCACTGCTGTTCTGTTTGAGGAGTCCCAGGAGGCGGAGTGGTGTTGTCCCCATCGTTACCGGCTGATGCAGAATTGTGAAACCCGGAGTCGAAACAAAGGGTGAAGCTGACGATGCGCTTGACTCTTCCCAACTGATCAAACGGTGACCCGATGCCTGAAACCAAGCTTTGTGAGGAGCTGCGGGGGGAAAGTCACGAGGGTTCAGATATTTGGGAGTGAAGGGAGGTAGGTATTTGGGCTTTGGGCTCATGCAACATGCAGTTATTTGTTCTAGTTTACTTAAAACATGTTTTATTAACCTAATCGGTTGGAAAAGATTGCTCTTCTTTTTCGCAAACTACTCTGGATCCTGGATCAGTGGGCCCCATCACTACGTCTATAAGCCCCTCGTATTCCACCTGTATTTCGACTTCCCATGGTGGACAGCCCCGGGCGAGGGTCCTATAGGGCAAGCGGGTCCCACCGACCGAAAAGAAAAACGATCCTAAAAGTCTGGCGGGTAATCGAGTCTTAACGAGCATTCGATGTAAATTACGGACAAAGCTGACGTCAAAAGTCAAGATCATGTCCGGGAGCTCGACGAAAAGTCAGCATGGTTCGGACTGATAAATGTCCACAATTGATTTTGACTCGTCGTCAGTTAAGTCGTAATTAGACATGGAGTGATCGTTAATCCTTGATGACTCAGTGTCATGCTGGGAGTCAGTGTATAATTTGTGCCAGTCAGAGTCAAAGTCAAGGCGCCAGTCAATATCTGGTCAAAGCCCGTGACGGAAAACCGGCAGGACTTCGACTGATTAGGGTCCCGAAAGATATTGACTTGGTAGGCCGACTAAGGCTTGAAAGGAAAGGTCTATACACAGACAGGGCATGACACAGACCAGACTAAAAACCAACCGGGTCTCGGACAAAGTGTGTCACGGACAAGTGCCTGGTCGACACGAGGTTCCATGGGATGTTTGGGTAGTGTGCTTGCAACGAGAGGCGTAATAAGACAAAACGGGCCGCTACAGGGATTTCCCTGGGTCAGGGACGTAGTGTGCAGTGTAAGGCCAAGTGCGCGTAGTGTGCAAGCTGTCTATCTTCTTTTTCTGAGTAAAATAGAAATTTTCGCATGTGTCTTAAAGAGCATGATGCATGATTTTTTTTTTGAAAGTTTTCTTCTTTTTTTTTTTTGAAATTTTTTTTTTGAAAGGAAATGAACACATAAGCACATAATTCAAAATTCAAACAGTTCAAGGCAACGGGTCCAACAGTCAAAATTTTGACTTTTCCGAGGCGGCCAAAACAACACGAAATGTGCAAAATCAACACACACACAACAAATGATTTCGAATGCCGGGACGGAAGCTTGACCCTCAAAAGTTTTTCTCTTTTTTTTTTTTTTGAAAAGATAAAACTTAGTAAATCCCCAGCGGAGTCGCCACTGTAACGATGTTGCCATTTTTCGAAAGATTGAATTTTTCGCTTCTTTGAAAATCAATCGAAAAACACGAGTCGCCACGCCATTTTTATTTTAAGGGCCAAAACTTTAAAAAATGCTCGAGATTAGAGATTTGGGTTCGGAGGTCACGTTACACGCCGGGAAGAACGTTAGTGTTCACCCGGAATGCCTCGTAAAACGAGTCTTCCAAGCTTAAAAACCATTTGTATGTGTGTGTCTGTGTGTGTGTTCCTTTGGCCAAAATAACTTTAAACTGAGAAAACTAAAAATTGGGAACTCTTTATAAGACATTAAACATGTCCCATGATTTTTGGTATGATTTTTGGGTTGATTTTTGGTACTCAAAAGATTTCTTGAAGTTGGAAACTAATCCTGCCAGAATGAAAAAGGCAGTGGACACTTGATTTTAAAACAGATTTAAGAGCTTTAAAACTTCAAGATCTGGGGAAAGTCCGAGAATGAAAGTTGTTCAAAACATTTTAAATAAGGTGACTGCAAAATAATTTTTCATTTCAAGATGATTTGATGGACCAAAACCTTCTGGGAATCTCAGATATGAAATCTGGATTTCCAGAGACTGTTGAATCTGACCTTTAGAAAATAATTTGAAAAAGGGAGTTTGACTCACGTAAAAAATAAAGTAAAATTATTTCTGGAATTTTACAAATGTTAGCTACAAAAAGTATTTTGTAGTCAACACCAAATTCTAAGTTACTGTATGTATAAAATATTAGACCATGGACAGAGGTCTTAGAGAAAGGCTACTGGACAGCAACATTCTCAAGAAGGAAAATGTGATTTTAAAGGGGGTTTTGCATCCATGCTTATCCCCATTTACTTAGGCTTTGATTAGTAGTCACTAAAAATTTTAGTGGTGATCTACTATACCAAGCCATTCTTAGGGTACATTAGGACTTTAAGCATTTCATTTGCTTGGGAAGGGGAATTTTATCCTTTGAAACAAAGATTTTTGTTGTGAAAATAGGTTTTGGAAAACACTTTTTAGTGAATTATTTTTAGTAAAAAACACTTTTAAGCAAGTAAGAGATGATTTGGACCTTTTAAATGGTCATCCATGGAAATTCATTCCAAGGTGACTACATTTTTAGGTCAAGCAAAGATGAACAACAAATAAGTTGATGAACAAACTACATCTTTAAAGTTTAAGATGCATGCATGAATGAGAAAGGTTTAGAGTTTAAAGAAGGAGGGTTTACCAATGATGGTTTAACCCTATCTTCCTTGGTTTGGAGCTTGGCTTGAGGAGTATCAAGACTTGAATGTGTTAGAGAGTGTTTGATGATAGAGTTGGTCAAAGAGAAAACAAGTAGATAACACTTAAGTCCTCTATGTTTTCTCTCTAATCCTCCTCTTTGGTGTTGATTTAAGCTTGAGCGTGTGTATATTTAAGAGTGATTTGAGAGTGTTTGGAATGAGATTGGGAAAGACTCAAGAGAAAATGGTGGCAATCTAAGGATTCCCACTGTTTTCTCTTTGTTTTTCGCCAGAGTTTAGCTTCTGTGAGCAAATTTTTGTTGTGTAAACTGAGAGAGGAGGGTTCAATTTATAGGCAACTGGGAGATACAATGGGATCCGCGCGGACTGGATCGAAGCGTACACTGTTCATCTGCTGCAGTGCAGGCTTTGGATAGGAGGACTATTTTTCAAATTAAGCACCCAGTTTTTGTTCCAGCAGCTTCCCATTTCGGGTTATTGGCTTTTTTGAGATTCTTTTCTTGGTTTAACTTAAAATAGCAATCCCTAATTTACCCTTGCTTTGTTAGAAAAGTTAGGAATTGTTAGAAATGTTAGGAATATTAGGAATTTCGTTAATTTTCTAACGAAAATGCTAACAACTCAAATTGGAGCACTTACAGGTTCAACAAATGTGAGGTTTGAATCCTTCATAGAAATTTCAACCTATACTCAACACACAAGTTAGCTAATAAAAAGAATGGATTTATTTAAGTTCAAGCATACCCATTTTTCCTCTGAGGAAAGAAAACCTCTTGGAGTCAAGAGCCTTGTTGAGGATATCAGCAATCTGGTTGTCTGTCCCCACAAACTCTAAATGGATATACCTCTTCTCAACATGGTCTTTGAGGAAATGATACTTGATATCAATATGCTTGGTCTTGGAATGCATGATAGGGTTGTTGGAGACTGAAATTGTTGAAGTGTTGTCACACATAATAAGGCAATTTCCTTCTTCAATTCCATAGTCCACCAACTGCTGCTTCATCCAAAGGATTTGACAGCAACAACTTCCAGCAGCAATATATTCAGCTTTTGTGGTTGACACTGAAACTGAAGCTTGCTTCTTACTGGCCCAAGCAACTAGTCTATTCCCAAGGAAATGACAAGTCCCACTAGTGCTTTTCCTGTCAATAGTACAAGCTGCATAATCTGCATCTGAATAACCTACAAGATCGAAGTTCGAATCTTTGGAATACCAAAGTCCAAGGTTAGTGGTTCCAGATAAATAGCGAATTATACGCTTGACTGCAATTAAATGTGCTTCTCTAGGATCTGCTTGATAGTGTGCACATACACAGACACTAAACATGATATCGGGCCTACTAGCAGTTAAATAAAGTAATGAGCCGATCATACCTCGATATAAAGTTTGATCAACTTTCTTACCTTTTAGATCCTTATCTAGCTTATTTTCGGTGGCCATAGGAGTATCATATGCTTTAGCATTTTCTAATCCAAACTTCTTTATCAACTCCTTGGTGTATTTGGCTTGGCTGAGGAAAATACCTTCTTCGCATTGCTTGATTTGAAGCCCGAGGAAGAATGTTAATTCTCCCATCATGTTCATCTCAAACATGCTTTTCATTAGCTTCTCAAAACGCTTACAAAGTAACTCATTAGTAGAACCAAAAATGATATTATCAACATATATTTGAACAAGTAAAGTATGATCATTGTATTTGGCTATAAAAAGAGTTGTATCAATTTTACCGCGTTTAAATCCTTTTTCTAGTAAAAATTTAGAAAGAGTCTCATACCATACCCTTGGAGCTTGCTTAAGTCCATATAAAGATTTCTGGAGTTTGAAGACATGATTGGGAAATTTGGAGTCTTCAAATCCAGGCAGTTGGGCAACATACACGGTCTCTTGCAGTTCACCATTGAGGAAAGCACTCTTCACATCCATTTGATATAGCTTGAAATGCTTGAAAGAGGCGTAGGCTAAGAAGATTCTGATAGCTTCCAATCTTGCAACTGGAGCAAAGGTTTCATCATAATCGATTCCTTCTTCTTGCCTATATCCTTGTGCAACCAACCTTGCTTTATTCCTAGTGATGCTTCCATTCTCGTCCATCTTATTCCTAAACACCCACTTAGTTCCTATTACTCCTTGATCCTGAGGTCTAGGCACCAATGTCCAGATCTTGCATCTTTCAAACTGGTTGAGTTCTTCTTGCATAGCAACGACCCAACTGGAATCTTGGAGTGCTTCATCAATCTTCTTGGGTTCAACTTGAGATAATAAGAAAGTATACTCATCATAGTTTGATTTCCTTATTTGAACGCCGGAAAACAGATCACCAATCACATTAGAGAGAGGGTGACTGCTGACTTCACGAACCTCAGGGGGCAAGTCTGGTTGGACTGAGGTTTGCTGAAGATCTTCAATTGGAACATCGTTAGATCCTTCAGCGAAGTCATGGAAGGTAATTTGACGAAGAGGTTCAATAAGCTGGATGGGGAAATTCTCAACTTCTTCTTCCCTTGGAGTTGCATCTAGAGTAGTAACTTCAGGTGCGGTTTCAAAAGTGCGGTTTGAGAGAATTTCAGTTGAGGGTGCTGGATTTTGCGGTTGAGGTTCAGGTGCGGTTTGAGATGGTTCACCTATTTCATTATGCTCAACAAAATCATCAGCAACATTTGGAGCCAAATGTGGCTCAAGGAGAGAATGCTCATCGAATGTAACATGGATAGACTCAACTATTTTTAAACTAGTTTTATTGAAAACACGAAAAGCTTTTGAATGTTTAGCATACCCAACAAAAATACCTTCGTCGGCCTTGGCTCCGAATTTACCTCTATTTTCTCTTCCGTTGTATAGGATAAAGCATCTGCAGCCAAAGATCTTGAAGAATGCAATATTGGGGGTTCTTCCTCGCCAAAGCTCAAAGGGAGTCTTGTTATGGGTTTTGTTGATGAGGGAGCAGTTCTGAGTGAAGCATGCTGTGTTGATTGCTTCAGCCCGTAAATGCGAGGCGGCTTTGCTTCAGATATCATTGTCTTTCCAGCCTCAATCAACGTCCTGTTCTTCCTTTCCACAACCCCATTTTGTTGTGGAACACCAGCAGTTGAGAAATTGTGATCAATTCCATGGTCATCACAATACTGAGCAACACCGTTGTTCTTGACTCTATTCCATTATCTGATCGAACACTAACGATGACGTCTTCTTTTTAGGTTTGGAGCCGTCTAAAAAGTGCGGTGAGAATCTCATAGCAATCATCTTTGGAGATCATCATCTCAACCCACGTATATCTTGAATAATCATCCACCACCACTAAAGTATATCTACTTCCTCCAATGCTGGCAGTGGTTACGGGTCCAAACAGATCTATGTGAAGCAGTTGTAAGCATCTTGAAGTTGATGGAGCGGTCTTGCTGGTGAAAGACGACGCGGATTGCTTACCAAGCTGGCATGCACTGCATTTCTCAGGATGGTGGTCAGCCACTTTGGGTAAACCAGGAACGAGGTTTTCCCTACCAATCTTTGCAAGATACTTGAAGGTCAAGTGGCTCAACCTCTTGTGCCATAGCCAACTATTTTCGCTCACATTTTTAGCTACAAAACAGAGATTAGTAATACTACATGCAGAATCTAGATCAATAATGTAAATATTACTCTTACGAATCCCTGTGAGTAGGGTGACTCCGGAAATGCTATCCTTGATAAAGAAATTTGATGACGTGAAGTTGCAAAGCATTCCTTTGTCACAGAATTGAGAAATTGAAAGGAGGTTGTGCTTGAGTCCTTCAATAAGAGAAACCTTATCAATGGTTAGATTTCCTCTCCTTATAACACCATATCCAATGGTCTTTCCTTTGTTGTTGTCACCAAAGGTTACAAACGGACCACTTGATTCAATGACATCTTCTAGTAATGATCTATCTCCAGTCATATTTCTTGAGCAGCCACTGTCAAGATACCATTCATTATCCTTGGAGTGACTAGCCATTAAGCAGAGGACCTGAAATGTAAACATTAAGAATGAGGTCCCCCTTTATTCCTTGGGTCCTGAAGTTAGCAACCCTTCACGACCCACACCTGTTTGACAGAAGGAGGTTTACTCTTCCTGGCATTGGATGTGAACCGTAAAAGGCATTCTGCAGCCTTTTGACCTAAACCATCACACACAGAGCATTTATAAAAGCTACAAGCATCATGAGGTTTTACTAACTCCTTACTCTTCTTAGGAGTTGCATGCGGTTTGGGAGGCGCGGTTTCAGCCTTAACAAAGGGAACTGGCTTTAGTTTGACCATGCATTTTCTGGGAACGCTCTTCTTGCTTTTGAACGCAGGAGGAGCGGTCGAAGAAGAGACGCGGTCATCCTTGCAGTTGCCAGCACCACCTGTTCCACCAGAAGTGGTTGGAGCAGGGATACGGCCAACTCCATAAGCCATTTCCTCTGAAGCTACACTCTTAGAATCCTTTGCCTTCATCTGAGAGTTCTTCCCATATTGCTTTTTTGGATAGACATAATTAAAATTTTGTTGTCCTTTACCCTTAGCATTTGCACGCTTCCCCTTAGGAATTTCTTTAGTTAGTTTCAAAATTTCCTCATCCTTTTCACTGCAGGATGCACCCTTCTCCTCTTCATCAGATCCAAAACCTAGACCCTCCTTAATTCCAGAGGGAATTTGGGAATCTATGATTTGATCCGCGGTGGATTTTGACTTGAGCCACCCATCAATAATCTTTTGGAGATCGTTGATTTGGGTGACCAGGTCATCATTCCTGAGTTGAAGTGCAGCAACCTTAGTTTCAAGGGTGCGGTTTTGATCAATAAGAGGAGTCATACTTTTGATTTGGTCCTTAAGATTTGAAATTTAAGACCTCATCACAGTTTTCTCCGTCTTGTACTGATTAAGTTCATCATGAGCTAAGCTTAAGGCTTTATTAACATTTGAGAACTTAAGGATCATCATATCTGCTTCCTTGAACATCCTTTCATGTTCCACGGGAGAAACCTCTTCCACCACCTTTTTTAAAATTTTCTTCTTTGGAATTACTTTTGAAGGTGGAGCATTTGTAGGAGGAAAAATGGGACATGAATACGAATAATTTCCTATCTTAATGCTAGGAGTAAGTTTGACATTTTCATCCAACTTATAATTTTGAAGTTTTGTAGAAACCTCTTCTTCCTCCATATCTTGCAACTCGATTGACTCAGTATCTGACTCATCGGAAGCATCTGCAATTAAGCAGAGATTAACCTCTTCGGTTTCTTCATCACTTCCATCATCAGAATCTGTTTCAATCCAAGTTGCTAATTCCTTGGAATTATCTTCCTCCTCAGCAACCATTCCCTTGCGACGAGAAAATTTCGCAGGAGAGGTTTTCTTTTTCATGTATTCATATTTAGGCTGTGGACACTCAGATGCAAAGTGACCAGGTTTCCTATAGTTGTAGCAAACTAGATCACTCTTTTTCTTTGTATCTGCAGCCTTAGAAAATGTTGCAGGAGGTTTGCCTTTTGAAAATTTTTTTGTGAAAGGTTTTGAGTATTTTCTAAATTTTTGAAATCTTTTCACAAACATGGCAAAATCATCATCATCCATCTCGATGAGTGATGAGGTTGATATGGAAGGATCTGCGGTTTGATTGGATGTAGATGGTTTCTCCTCATGTTCCACGACGAACATGGAAAGCGATTTGGTTTTCCCTTCAATCTCTTCAATATGATTTAGCTTAAGCTCATAAACTCTAAGATTTGCATACAAGTTACTTAACGACCAAGTATTCAAAACATTGGAGTCTTCTAGAGAGGTAGCCTTATTAACCCATCTAGAACCTAAAGCAGCTAGGAAAGTCATATTGATTTCCTTATCGGTTAAAGTTTTGCCAAGAGATCTACAAGCATTAACTACCTCAACATAGCGGTCGTAGGTTTGACGCAAGGTTTCGTTGGATTTTCTGTTGAAGTTGTTGTAGGATCTTTCAACAGCATATAATTTGCTTTCCTTGCATTCGTCATCACCTTCGAGGTAGCTCTCTATGGCATCCCACATCTGCTTTGCGGTTTTGAGATACATCACTTTCTGAAGAGTTGAAATGGGGAGGGTTCCAGAAATGATGTGCCTTGCCTTGCTGTCCAAGGCAGCTAATCACTTCTCTTTGTCCGACCACTCATCTTTAGGCTTTTTGACCTCTGGAGTTTCTGTATTGGTGGTTGCATCAGTGTTGGCCTTCATGGGAACAAACGGGCCATTGATTACGCACTTCACCAGCATCTCATCAATTATTTCCAAATGAATGAGCATTCGGCACTTTCAGATGTCAAAGTGGTCTTCGTCCAAGATTGGAATGTGTGAATAGTTAACAGTTGTCATTATCTTTGAGTTTGCCATATTGAATCGGCACACAAGCTGTTAAGCTTGAAAAACAGTGGTTTTAAAATGTGTTAGCTCTGATACCACTTGTTGGTCCCAAAGGTGGCAACAAGGATGAAAATACAGCTAGAGGGGGGGTGAATAGTTGTTACAAATTTTTTGCCCTCTTTTTAAAACTAAACCTCTAAGCTTTCAAAACTGGTTGCAGTTGATAATAAACTGCAAGTAGAGATGTAAAATGCACAGCGGAATAATTGAGATACAAAGCGGTTTTGGGAGAGGCGGTTTGTAAAGCGGTTTTGATGGAGCAGTTGGTAAGTGCAGTTTACAAACAAGTGTAGTTTTGACAATGTTAACTCCAAACACAATTTCACAATAATGGATATCTATATAAAGATCAAACAGAGATAAAGATAAATAATTAGTAATCACAAGAAATATTAATGCAGTAAAGTAAGAACACGTGATTTGGAGTGCTTCAATCGATAAACGATCTACGTCCACTACCAAGATGGTTAGTCTTGGATTTTCAAGAGTGATTTTACTATTGAGTATGAGAGATTACAAGTTACAAAGATCGATACTCAAATCTAAAATCTATTCTATGAAGATCAAATCCTATACTATAACCAGTGTATCTCAAATGAATAATCTATGTGATTAAACAAGTGAGGTGTGTGTGTGAGAACAAGATCAAGGCTCTTTAAATCTTTGAGATGTAGAGCACAATGATTCTTGATGGTGTTAAGGCTTGATTTCTGGGCTGGGGAATATTTCTTGAAGTATGAAGATGAAGATTCAAAGGACTTATGAATTTCTGGGCAGAGCTTCAGCTTCTATGAACTCACAGCAAATTAATTTCTCAAGCAATCTTCAAATGGTGAAGATTAGGGGTATTTATACCCAAGCACCAAGGAACTAGCCATTGGACACAGCTGTTGCAAGGATAGTACTTGATGCTTTCCCATTGGTCCACAATATCCACTTTTGTCCTTTGGTACAGCTTTACCAAATAAAGGCGATCGGGCTCATTTGCAAGCAATGAGGTTAGGACACCTGTCACCTTTTCAAGATCCTTGCAGATCTTCTCTGACATTGAATCACGTGACAAGATTTAGTGGTTGACTTTTGATATTGCTGACGTGGATTCCAACGGTAAAAAGTGGTTCACTTCAAGTCTTCAATCATTGGAGCAGTCTGGTGTGGAGCGGTTGATGAAGTGCGGTTTCACCAGGAGGTTGCAAAGTGCGGTTGATATGTTGGAACTGCACAAGTGCGGTTCACCATGCAGTTTGTACTGAAGTTGTTCAAGGAGCAGATTCAACTAGGAATTTTACATGCAGTTGCATGTGCGGTTCTGAAGCGCAGTTGAAACTACTTGGAACTGCAACCTCAAATCCAATGAGTCTTGTGCCAGTCTTCAAGCCTAAATTTAACCTATTCTATAAAATGGACTTAGCTAAAAAATTGAAGTCTAAGCTTCATTACATAGGGTCCTAAAGTCCTTAAAATAGACTGGAGTATGGTATCAATCAAATCTAATACAAAATAGGAGGGTTAAAATATGCATACCCAACACAAAACATCAGCAGCAAGCAAAACATAACACCCTTAGGTCCAAGGCACTTCCCCTGCAGCCCTACCAACCTAACCAAACTTCATTATATAAGTGACAAACAATAACACATACTCCCTCCAAGCCATCTACCATGTTTATACCACTATTTTCCAATTAAACCAAAAACTTTTATCAACCCTTTACCCTACTCATTTCCAAAGCCATATGTTCATCATTCCAAAGGCCAAATAAAATAATCCAACAATACCAAATATCATTTATATCACACAATATCAACATTTAACTTGGTATGAACAATTATTGAAAAGAATCATAATAACTTACCAAAAATGTGTTGAAATAAAGAGAAGATTTGATCGGGTATAAATGTTCCACTCGACTTCTAGATTAATTATTTGAAATCAAAACGGAAAACAGATTGACAGTTAATTTATACGAATTTTCGGAAGGTAACCCTAGGTTTAAGATAGAACGTAGGGAGATAGAGAACTGAGGGAGAGAAATTGGTGAAGGTTCTGGGAGAGAAAAGATTTATATAAAGGATTTTATACTTTAGCTCCTTCAAGAATCAAATCCTACAACCAACCCCTTAACTTTACATTTACACCTAAGCTCCTCACTACTTTTTATAACTTCTCATTTAAAATTTCAAATATTATAACTTTACTACATTAATTTCCATTTGTTCCCTTTAGTCGTTATATAATAAAAATTAATTTATTAATATCCAAAATATCACATAAAAGCATAGATATCATGGAAGGCCTAAAATGAAATGCAATGCACCCCATCTTCCCACGTGCTCCACGTGACCAATATAGTGCCTAGGTTTAGGGTCGTGACAATGTTGTTAGATTAACGATACTCCTTATATTTTCATATTAAAAATGCAATCTTTACATTAATGCTATTTCTCCCCATGTCCCTAAAGTTGGAATCTTTCTCCAAGAATTGTCTAAAAGCCTCCTAAGGCATGAAAGACATAGGATGAACATAAAGATCCAATCTTTGCATTCCATTCCCCTAGTCCCGTGGTTCTTGAGCATTCCATAGTGATGATTGGTGTAAAGACTCCATCTTTACATCAATCCCATTACAAAATGCCATAATATTTGTCCCTTTGGAAATCAATGAGTCTTGGTCCCAAAATCTCCGATAATCACTTGAGACAAATACAAAATGTCCCTATGAATCATCGTTGTCTCAAGATATACGATTGATGGATTAGGATTCATTATTTTTCTAAAAGTCTCATTCTTGGACTTAAAGACAAGCTCTTCAATCACATTTGACTAAAATTCCCAAGGAAAGTTAGGTTAAGACATACCAAGGCTCCTACGCCTATGTTGGTTGATTTATCTAATGGGAGGGTCGAAAAGTCCTATAATGATGTTCATAAGTTCAAAGTCAGTAAAGGGCAAACCCCGGTGCGCCAAGCGCTCCCCGCCAAGCGGGGGTTGGGAGAGGGAACCATTTGCTAGAGCCTTCCCCTGACAATTGCCAAGAGGCTGTTCGCCAAGGTTCGAACCCGCGACCTTATGGTCACCAAAGGAGCAACTTAACCGTTGCGCCAAGGCTCGCCCTCATAAGTTCAAAGTCAGTAAGGGATCAAAATCCTGAAAACACCAAATTCCAAGGTATCCCAAACTAAAACCTTCTTAAAATGGTTCTTACGTTCGGATAATAAACTTGGCACACCTTTTCTCTTTTCTCAAATCACACACGCACACAAACAAGCACAAATTTTGGACCTTGGTAGATTTGCTTTTGCAAGGCTCTTTGGGTGAACGCCAAACGTTCTTACCAAGGAGTAACTTAACCTCCGAACCTTTTTCCTTTTTTTCAAAGTTTTGAGGATAAATCAAAATGGCGTGGCGACTCCGTTTTTCATAAATATGGTTTCTTCCAACTTGAGATGAACTCGGCCCTTTTCGCATTAAAAACTAAAAATGGGGGGGGGGTAATTCACACTTCCGTATCATCGTCAAATGCTTGTGCCGAGCAATTTCTTGTTAATAGACAATCTGGTTTGCATCTTTACATACTCAATCCTTATATATGAAAAAAAAAAAACCCTTATATGAGCAGTTAAAGGTTTTGGACTCTAATGCAAGTTGTCATGCCAGAAAGTTTGTGTTCAAACTTGTATGCTATTTGCTAAAGTTTTAATCTGATATATATGTCTCATTTGAATTGAAGAGGGATCACTTAAAAAGGAGACTGGAGAATCATCAGTTTGAATCCAATGGAAGAAGTGGTAAAACTCTTTTCCTCCCATTTATTTATTCATGGTTATTATGAAAGCACTTTGAATGTATTTTCGTTTGTTGCATCCAAGTAACCTTTTATTCCTTCTGTAAAGGTTTATTTGGTCAGCACATCCCCAAAAAGCCGAAGATGATTAAACAATCCCTAGATAATTCATATGATAATCTTACTGCAATGGGGGGCTCAATTCCATCTCCTGTGGCTTCCCAAATGAGTAACATGTCCAACCCAAATAAATTCATTAGGATGCTTGGTATGCGTGATCGGGGTAGGAAAAATGAAGCACTTAAGGTAATGTAAATTGTTAATGACCTTTGCTAAATTGCTGCTCTATGCTCATTATATGACAAATTCGATTAACAATTTTCTGCAGACGCCTGCTGGGTAGCTAGGTTCAGGAAGTCCTTGGTTGCTATTTGAAGACAAGGTAATACTAGTTTTTTTTTTCGTTTCTATTTGTATTGGAATAAAAATCATGTTTCTGGTGGGAAGTGACCATGTTTCTGCAATTGTTAATAGTACTTAAGTCGTATGTTTGTATTCACTGTTTTGTAAAAAATTAGATGATTCCGAGTGATACAAAAATCTGTTAAAAGAAAAGAGAATAGTGAGCAAAGCCTAATAATATTTTTTTATTTTATTTGTTTTATCTCTAATATTCTAATTTATTTCAGGCCCTTGTAGTCCTGGTTCATGATATAGGTCCCAACTGGGAACTTGTTAGTGATGCTATTAACAGCACCTTGCAATTTAAGGTAATTATACTGTGAATTTCCCTATTTTCAGTTTATCCGTTTTTGTTAATTATGAAAGAACTTTCTTGATCTTTATATTCTATTTGTTCTATTTTGAATTGGCAGTCTTCTTTTTGCACCCATTTCTTTTTTTTTTTTTTTTTTTTTGGTTGAGAATGTGAACTAAGTCGATATGCTCAACTTATGTAGTGCATCTTTCGTAAGCCCAAAGAGTGCAAAGAGCGGAACAAAATCTTAATGGTTCTTCCCAAGGGTAATTCCTTCATTTGCTCTGATACTGTTTACAGGTTTTAAAAGGGGCAAGGATGCAACTTTTCAACCCTTGGAAAGTTCAGATTTCCACGGGTCATTCATGGCGCAAGGTACCTGTCCTTTGGACGCGAAAATAATTTGTAAAGTTAATTCAGATGTTTCTCCGTGTATAGATGCGTTTGTATTAGGTTTGATTTGATTAGCACTTTAGGACATATTTCTGATGTTGGTTTACTGTTACAATTTTATTTCTTTATGAATTGTACGTGAAATTAATTTGTAAAGTTAACAAGAAAAAAATATTATTTATATTTGATGTGACTAGTGCTTTTACGAGTTGTTCCAACAAGTAGGTTGAATGTGAATTAGGGAAAGAGCAAAAAAAACAAAATTTATTTAAAAAAAAAAAAAGAGGCTTTGACCAATTAGTCCCCCAGCCAAATAAAAACTACCTTTAAGGACTAACATTATCAAAACAGTCAAAAAATCCCTCAATTTTTTTTGGACCAAATTGCCCCTCAAACCCTTCTCTCTCTCTCTCGCGTGACGCGTGCGGACGTTGCCTTAGTTGCCTTACCTGCTTTCTTTCTCTCTCCTTTTCTCTCTCTTCCTTTTTTTTTCTTAAATTTTTAAAATGCAATATCTCAAAATTTAAAAGTCGAAAAAATTATCTGAAATCACTGTTTAAATCCCATTGCCAAGACGAATCAAACAAGTTTACTCATCATATATTTCAAATTTTATAAATAAAATAAAATTATTTTTCAACAACTGTAAAATAGACCTCACTTTTGTTCTATAAAAGAATGACATAAAAATTGAGAAATCTATCACACAGTTATGCACAATAACTGAGAAAGTGACCTCAACACTCATAACTATAACTGAGAAATTGACCTCACAGTTGTGCACAAACATAACTCTCAGCTTGGAAATGTGCAAATCATTACAGAGTTATGCATAATAACTGTGAAAATCATTACACAGTTATTTACATCAAACCCAACAACCGTGAAACTTGTTCTACAGTTGTCCTAAAGGAATGACATAAAAATAACTGTGAAATGGACTTTACAGTTATGCACAATAACTGTGAAAATCATTACACAGTTATTTACATCAAACCCAACAACCGTGAAACTTGTTCTACAGTTGTCCTAAAGGAATGACATAAAAATAACTGTGAAATGGAATTCACAGTTATGCACAATAACTGTGAAAATCATTACACAGTTATTTACATCAAACCCAACAACCGTGAAACTTGTTCTACAGTTGTCCTAAAGGAATGACATAAAAATAACTGTGAAATGGAATTCACAGTTATGAACAATAACTGTGAAAATCATTACACAATTATTTACATCAAACCCAACAACCGTGAAACTTGTTCTGCAGTTGTCCTAAAGGAATGACACAAAAATAACTGTGAAATGGAATTCACAGTTATGCATAATAACTGTGAAAATCATTGCATAGTTATTTACATCAAACCCAACAACCGTGAAACTTGTTCTACCGTTGTCCTTCAGGAATTTGAAATTTTGAACTTTAACAACTAAAGATACACCAAGAAACTAGTAACCTAATCGTGGACACCACTAAAATTTTAATACATTTGATACTTGGGCACATACATGCAAGAAATTAATTATGGCTTTGAGCCCACTTAACCAGTCTAACTTAGCATAATGATACTTGGATACGCTAGCTCACAGTTGGCTTTGTCCAAAAAGAAGAATGTGCTTCTTCATACACCAATCAAATACAAAAAGTTTACTTTACGAAAAATCAATAACTATAAGGAGTAAATGACTACGTAGATTACTTAGTCCAGCTAAAACTAAATGAAGAATTTGCATATGCATGTTGGTTACAGTTAATAAATAATTTCTCTAATAACAAAAACTGTTGCAAGGCTCGAGTGTTTACAAAAGTAATATAGCCATCAGACCTTATTCAAAGTTGGATTTTTCAAGGTCTATAAATGTCGCATTATGAAATCGAAAAAGTTAACAAGGTAAATAGTTTCATTCAGACCAAGGTGAAAAGATGAGCAAAAAAACTAGTTTTTGAAAAATAACAGAGTACAGCACGTAATTTTGATAGATAGAACTTTGATCAATAGTCACGAATATTGAGAAGTATGAGCAACTTACATCCCTCTTCTCAAATGGCATCAAAAATGGATCCCTTGTACTTAGACCCGCAACAACAGTCATTATTGGGATTCAGGTAGTTGAAAATAGCCCCAAACTCATTGGGCTCAAGATCCAATTGGGTAAAAATCTCAACAGCCATTAAATATTTCCCAGCTTGATCATACCCAGAATTCATAGCAGACCAAGTCACAAGATTTCGTTCAGACATTTTGTCGAATAGTTGGTGGGTAGAATTTACCTTCCCGCATTTGGCATACATGTTAAGGATATGATTGGAGATGACAACGTCGAATTGAAGGCCTGTTTCGCAATGTTACACAGTCCAGCAAGAAGGGGGCTCAAGAGAAATGTTACACGGTCCAGCAAGAACAAGCTGGTATGAACTAGAAATCAGGAACGAGAAACTCACCCCAAGTGGCCTAAGTGTTTGCACATCGCTCCACAGTTTTTTATTCAAATCGAAAGAAGAAATGAAGCAAGAAAACATACTGAAGACGTAGAATTTGTCTTTGAACATTGCGGATGATAGTAATTAGGATGAGTTACCTGACCGGAAAGTGGCCGGGAAAGGAGGGCATAAATCCCAGGAATTGAAATTGGGGTTGTAAATCTCAACAGCTAACCTATCCTCAATATCAACTAACCCACTGATGAATCTAACGCCGCCAACAACGATGAACCTGGGAGACCCACCGGAGTGGGAATTGAAGACGCCGACAAGGGGGTAGTAAACAAAAACTGATTTGTCGTGGAGCTCGTCTTCATCACCCAGCCACCAACCAACACTGTCTGGCCGGCAAGACCAAATCTGCCGTGGGGGGCTAAGGATTGACCGGATCGATGAATGTGAATTACGATTAGAGAGAGAGAGAATGTTGCGATTAGAGAGAGAGAGAATGAGCACGCGAATTGCGATTAGAGAGAGAAAGGAGAGAAGAGAATGAAGGGCAGTTTTGCCTTTTAAATTGATATGAAATATTTGAAAATGAGCTAGGGGTTTATTGGCAAAATGGATTTCATCTTATGGACCCCAAGGTAGAATATGAAATGTGGTGTTTTTTTTTTATATAAATTCTACCTTTTAATAGGGGCTTATTGGTAAAAATCCCAAAAAATAACTTTTCATAACGTTTTAGAAACGTTGTAGAAAATCTTAAAACAACATTTACAAACGTTGTCAAAGGTTGTAAAAAAGGTAGGACAACGTTTTCATAAACGTTGTTTTAATGCTTTTTACAACGTTTATAAAATGTTGTCTTAGACCCTATTACAACGTTTATGAAAAGCGTTGCCTTAGACTATATTTTCTACAATGTTTATAAAATTTTGTCTTAAACTTGGGCCTATTACAACGTTGGATATCACAACGTTTCAAAAAACTTTGTAAAACGTCTATAACAACATTTAAAAAACGTTGTTAAAGGTAATTTTTGTTGTAGTGAATGTTCGGGGGTTAGATTACAAAACGGAAAGGTGTTATACACCCGCCCCGTCCGGCCTTAAGGCCGGTATTGCTAGTTTGGGTGTTGTAATCTATTTTAAAGTTCATGCTCTCTAATTATACTTATTCTAAGTATTATCAAATAAAGGGGTTTTTTTAAGGGGAGTAAGAGTTTTAGGGGGCAATTTATTGTTCACTTCAATAGTTGGAGTGGCATTCAAAATGTCTCCATTTTGATGGAAATTTCATACGGGGGAAACTAATAAGATGTAAAAATAGAGAAGAAAATAGTATTTAAGTTTAGAATACCTACGGGTTTGTTTTGTAATAAAGGCTTGTATTCTTGTCTTGAGCTCGCTTTGAAAAATGAAAAGTTTTATGTGTGGGTTTATTTTATTGAATGTGTTTGAGAGTTTTGAGAGAGGTTGAGAGGTTTAAAAGTTTTAGAAAATTTAAAGTGTGTTTCTTGCTCAAAGGTTGTTACCCTTTTAAAGGAAGCATGAGGCTCACTTTAATAGGTGAAGATGAAAGAAGATGGAGTGTTTGAGTCCAAAATGATTGGTTTGTTCTGGATCAATCCAAGAGTAATGAAATGGGGTGTTACAAAATAAAAAAAAAATAGATTTTTGGAGGAAAATCCGTTACTGATTGCAAAACTAGTCTCATATAGGGGGTCAAACTTGCACGAGTTACAAAGCCACGACGTGATTTAGTCAATTTTGAGAAAGGAGAAAGGACAAAAAAGACCCTAAAATTAGTCTAAAACTAACATATAAGTCAGAAACTTAACCGAAGCTAATGGAAGTTAAAGAAAAGCGATAAAATAAAAGAATATGTATGCAATCGAGTGTTAGAGATCCAAGGCGGGTTTTCTACACAAGGTCATTTCTTAAAATGTTTGTGAGTTGGGCAGTGATATGTGTTATGATATATTTGTTGAATCTCTTGGAAATTATTCAACAAAATAGACTATTATATTGGAATGATTGAATTGGTTTTTATTTTTATTATTTTTAGCTAATACTCGGTATGTTTGAAAATACATTCATTCAATTAATTCTCTGTGCCATTTGATTATCTGATATTTAACATTTGGCATCAGAGATCGAATAGGGTTGAATAGGAGTGTGGTGATGATTGAAGATAAACATCCGTCCGTCTCTGTGAGATCATGGCAACCTCTCATAAATTTGTGTTTCTGTCTATTCCGATATTTGATATCCATTACAACCATCAATCAATGTTATGGATAATTTTTTGAGGAGTAATGAGATGTGGAATCTGGTGAATGAAGGGATTGCAGCACCAACAATCGAAACAACACCAGTGATGAATGGGGTACAAGGGAAAAGCATTGAAGAAGCCAAGATCAAGTATTTGAAGGTCAAGAATTATTTGTTCCAAGCAATTGATAGAAAAAACATGGAAACAATTCTTGACAAAAGTATGTTGAAGGCAATATAAGACTTGATGAAGCAGAAGTGCCTGAGATCCACCAACGTGAAGAGAGCGCAGCTTGAATGAACGCTCGCCCGAAGAAAAAATATCATTTCCTCCCTTTTTTTAAAAGAGTTTTTAATGTGTTGAAAATGATATGATAAGTTTTGAAAACTTCGGTTTTGGGAGTCGCCACGCCGTTTTTAGAGGAAAACATTGAAAAACCTATTTTAAGAGATTTTGAGTCCGGGAGTCTGGTTACGTGTTTGGGAAGAACTAGAGAGTTCACCCAACACGCCTCTATCGAGACTTTCAATCAACATTGGACAATTTTTGGACATTCAAAGTGTGTGTGCAATATGTGTCGATGTGTAAAAAATGCAAATTTGACATTTTCATTGATAATATGGAAGCTGAGTACAACTTATGAGCCATGACAGGGGGCCACGCCCTTTTACATATTGTGATTATCACAACAAAGCAGAAGGTAAGACAATCTGCCCAGAGACATCCCATGTCGTCCGACACAGGACCTCCTAGGCAGAGGGTGTCACACGACATGATGTCTCTTGGTCAGATTGTCTTATTACAAAGACCAAACAGTTTCTGGGAATGAAATGACATTTATTTAACTCAGTAAAGACACTATTTGAAGGTCTAAAACTCGGTTTGGGATTGACGGGAGTGAACAAAGTCACGATAGACTTTGAATGATACGGATGTCATGCGACATGGAACATCAAAGTTATCCATGTCATGTGACAATCCGCCTCCATTAAATCGCACCCAAATGGATTATAGGCACTCAAATAGTGGCTTATGAGCCACAAAAATGCTTAGGAAAGCTCTGAGTCGCGAAGGGAATAAACTAGACAGATCTAAAGTCCAAGAATGGCTTTACAGCCTTCTGGGATCTCTATGTCGTATGACACAGGATCTCCATGGAGTCCCATATCGCACGACATAGATAGGCCATTTATGTGCCCTTCAGTCTGTTTGTTTCCCCTTTGTTCCTCAAGGCAAACCAAGCACATTTAACAACTGTAAACAGAAATATAATGCTAATATATGAGTATTATGGGAGTATCACATGGCTTTAGTGGCCAAATGTGATGAATCACATGTTTTTGGCCACTTTGAAGTAGCCATCACCTCCTAACTCCATGCTAATGCATAAAGATTGAATCTTTATTGATCCTAAGATGATCAAATGTACAGATCTGAGGTGGGGAGAAGTGAATATTGAAGATTCACTTCTCCACCACCTTTATCATGCAAAAATCCCAATTTCTACATAATATGAAAGCAAGTAAGCATGCAATGTGTTAAAAGACTTTATTTAAAGAGGGAGAAGGGTTTAGTGGCTACCTATTGTAGTTCACAAGATGAGATCACCAATGGTATGGTGTCTACCCCTTCTACACACCAACAAAAGGAGCTACTTTGGATCTTGGCCTTGAAGTGTGTGTGCGTGTGAGGAGGGAGGTGAGTGTGTGTGTGAGAGAGAGAGGGAGACTCTATTTGGACAGAGTTTCCCTTATATTACTGTATCCTCCCCCAATATTCACTCCAAGTCCCTTAAAATGATCAGCCGTGCCTTGTATTTATAGGCAGGCTGATGGGGAGTCTTATGTCGCACGATAAGGGCAGTTAAACAGCCTTAGTGACTTCTATGTCGGACGACAGTGTACTCCTTTTGGCCATGTTGGGCCGAAAGCTTGGCAGGCCCAATGGACTGATGGGCTGCTGGGATATTTGGACTAAATATTGCCTTTTAGCAAGGATATAAGTCCAAAATCAATTTAAAGTGGATCCAAATCATGGGTTCGGATCGGGGTACTCACAGAGCCCCTCGGCGACGTCATTTCCATGGGAAGTGGGGTCGTCGACACAATGAGAATCCTAAGCCGGACACGAACGGTGGGGAAAGAGGTGACCAAGATGGTCAAGTGGCTGGACCTCTTATGAAGAGGATTCCTACGTATCGCGTGGGGGGATCAAGCCGAATCGTAGTTCGTTGAAGATGGGGGGTGCCAATGAAAGGCTACGGGTTTTGTACCCGAAATTGACTGTTCCAAGGGGAGTCACCCCGAAAAATGTGACTTTTTTCTTTGGGAGTCACCCGCTAGGACATGACTGTTTTAGGGAGTCACCCGAAGATGTGACTTTTTCTTTGGGAGTCACCCGCGAAATATGACTATTTTTTCTTTGGGAGGTCACCCCGCGATTTTGACTGTTTTTGGTGGGGAGTCATCCCGAAGATGTGACTTTTTCTTTGGGAGTCACCCGCGAAATATGACTATTTTACTTTGGGAGTCACCCGCGATTTTGACTGTTTTTGGTGGGGAGTCATCCCGATGATTTGACTTTTTCTTTGGGAGTCACCCGCGAATTTGACTTTTTTCTTTGGGAAGTCGCCCGCGAATTTTCACTGTGTGGAAAATCTGTACGGTCTTTCCGGACCGGGTAGTTTAAGGCCATTCCGGGCCATTTTCTGTGTTGGAAACTGTACGGTTTTCCGGACCGGGTAGTTTATAGCCATTCCGGGCTAATTTCTGTGTTTGGAAACTGTACGGTTTTCCGGACCGGGTAGTTTATGGCCATTCCGGGCCATTTTCTGTGTTTGGAATCTGTATGATTTTCCGGACCGGGTAGTTTATGGCCATTCCGGGCCATTTTGACCAAGAGAGGTGGGCATTTGAACCCAAATGAAATGGTGAATTTTAATGATGGGCAGCCAAGATAGGCTGACAGAATTTAATCAGGGGCAAAAGGGGAAAATCACCCTTCTGGACTATGGATGTCGTACGACAAGGGAAGGTTCCTAGGCAGTTTTAATTAAAACCGCAGGTCGTAAGACAGATCTCAAAAAAAAACCCTCAATTGCCGCCGAGAACAGAGAGAAAGAGGGAGAGAGAATTTCGAAATTTCTTCCCTCAATTTGATTTAAATCAAAGATTTTGACAATGCCTCCGCGAGCCGAATCGAGAAGGAATGTGCAGCAAGTATTGTCTGCGAGACGGAGGCTTGTGGATCGAAACAAGCGGAAGAGATTCCCCGAGGGACACGGGCTTTACCCGGGTCTCGACTTTCATACTTCTACGATGGAGCAGAAGGGGGTAAGTTTTCTAAAAGATTAACCCTTTTTGAAATTTGATTTCTAGGGTTTGAGATTGAAATTGGGGAAAATTGCACCCAAATTGGAATTGCATGCTTGGCATGAAGTGCGTTATTTTGAAAGAATTTTGTTTTTTTTTTTTGAAAGAATTTGGTGGTGCACATGAATGAATGCACATATTGTGATGAGTATGGTTTTTGATACCTGTGCTGTGCTTACCTGCAGACTTTGCGGACCAAGGGGTCCCCTGAGGCTATTGCGACCATTTGGGGTCTTCTTCCTGGCTCTTCTGATTTGCCGGACAGTCCTAAGGGACTAGTCTTTGTTGCTGGTCTTGGACCATTCTTCACAGCTGTCGGAGCTTTTGGGGACACGCCGAGGAGTGTGGAGCTTCTGCGAGCCTTTAGGTAGTTCTGGTGGGACTCTACCCACACTTTCCATCTATCTTGGGGTGAGTCGACCATCACTCCATACGACTTCACTGCTATTACTGGTCTGCAGTTCACGGAGAGGCCGATCTTTTCTGAGGATCCTGGCGTGCTGAGCCCAGATGCTATCAGAGCTTTGACTGGATTGACCCTTTGCCTGAGGGGCAATGGGGTTCCTTTGGCTGAGTTGCAATCTGCTTTGACTCATCAGTGTCATCTTTTTCTTTGAGGATCTCTTTTATTCTGGTGGCTTGATTGGCCAGGGCCTTTGGCTGGGCCGGGTTTTCAGATACCCTGTTTTGTAATGCCTCTACGACGGCATTGACCCTTCTGTTGGAGCCTCTTCGTGATTGGAGCCAGGTGTCCACTTTCTCATGGGGAGAGGCTAGTTTGGCCCAGGTGTATAGAGGCCTTGATGAGGTGAGCAGAGGCAGTGTGACCTCGTTGGATTTTTATCGGTGTGTTGGAGGTAGGTCTTTTGCTTTTCGCGACTTGACCTCTGTATTTGGTATTCTGTCATCATTTCTTTTTCTTGTTCTTTGCCTTGAAAGCTTTCTGTCTTTTGATTTCAGGTGTGGGCTTATGAGGTATTTGGCTGTTACGCCTGGACTGTGCCTGAGAGGATCGCGGCAGACCTGTTCCCTGCTATTTGCCGTTGGACATTCGGAGCGAGGGAGAGCCGGAAGGTGGACGGGGTTAAGCCCCGTAAGACGGCTTGCTACCATGACCTGATGATTGCTCTGAGGGGTACCCCTGTTGGGTTGAGACATTTCCCCTGGCATGGCAGGTATGGCGAGGATTTGATTGGTGCTGCTGCCCTGGTGACCAGGACGAGGAGGCTATTGGTTGGCCTGGAGGGAGATGCCCTGTATTTGGGGGAGAGAGTTTGCAGGCAGCATGGTCATGGCGCTGTCGCCCGTGTCCCTCATGATCCTCCTGAGGGGATATGGCATATCCGGGCCTTGCCTGACTTGGAGCGGCTGCGGACCGGCATTGATGTTGCTGAGATTTTTGATGCCGGGGACTATGCCCAGTTTGTCTTCACCCGGTTGGTGACTCCTCAGGTGATGGCTGCCAGGAGGGCAGCGGGGATGCAGATACCGGCACCTCCCCGCTTCTTTGAGTATGAGGCTGGGGGTAGCATTCGCCGCTCCTCTTTCGACATGTCTGAGACTCATCCGCATCTGAGACTGCCTCGTGGGACCACCTCTGTGAGTGATCTTTTCTTTTATGATTTGTTCCAGCTTTTAACTGCTTTACTATCCGCATTGATTGCTTCTGATTGTCTTTTTTTGTTTTCATTGAACAGGTTCCAGCCAAGACGTACAGGGTGGTGGCCAAGGCGCTCACCGGTGCCGTGAAGATGCTGCGCCAGTTTCAGAGGAGCACGGAGCATTGGATGGGGAGGTGCAGCTCCCAGCCTGGTGACATCGTGCCTCCGAAGAAGAGGTCGAGGCCGTCTTTGGCTCCTTCTGGCTCTCAGGCGGGCGGGTCTAGTCAGCAGCCCCAGCCTGACGGTGATGATGGCGAGGATGATCCCTACCAGCCCCCTTACTCTACCGTG
The DNA here is from genome assembly GCA_022495995.1 of Adenophora triphylla var. japonica. NCBI lineage: Eukaryota > Viridiplantae > Streptophyta > Magnoliopsida > Asterales > Campanulaceae > Adenophora > Adenophora triphylla. Next base: position 191,004 of record JAFEMH010001378.1, read on the forward strand.
CCTGAGTGGCATGGGTATTATGTCGAGCCCCAGCCTTGGGCGCAGTACGAGGATGATGATTCAGACGGCGAGATCCATGAGGTGCTGGAGGGTGGCGGCGACGGCCAGGAGCAGAGCGGCTCCGAGGAGGAGGTGGGCAGCGTCCAGGACGACGGCGGCTCCGAAGATGATGAGGAGGACGATTCCGACGACAACTCCGAGTCGGAGTGATCACGATGGTCCCCTTTTGCCATGCTTTGACTCTTTTAGGGTAGAGAGGAGAAATGCATGTGCTATTTTTGTTCTTTTGGATTGTAAAACAAATATTTTATTGCTTTTGCATTTTGACAAGTACAATATTTGTTTACTTATGTATTTTTGAGCTTATATGCACGAGTTCGTCCCAAGAAAGGAACAAAATGGTGGCTTTTGGGTGTGATAGGGTGTTTTTGCGGTTTTTGTACGCATTGGGTGACATTTATGTGTCTGTGGGTGTGTCGGATGTCCCGAATCCTCTCCCGTGGGCTTTATGAGCGAGGGGGAGTGTTTAGGTATGTTTTTGTGGTGTTTTGGACAAGTTTGGGTGGTTTTTTGAGCAAGCATTGGGTTGCTTGGGGCTAGCTGCGATTCTTTAGCTGCTTGGTTTTCTGATGGACCTCTCCATGTCGTCCGACACAGGACTTCATGGAGACTTTATGTCGCACGACAAAGAGAGTCACAGGAGCGAGTTTTCTTGATCGCCAAGAAGCCCCCAAAGACTTTATAAAAGGCGGACTCGTAAACCACCTGATTCCAGCGATTACGGTAGGTGTCAAACTTGCCTTCCACCTCAAAATTAGCTCCAAGATTTGATCTTTGGCCCAAAATGGAACATTATGACGACAGATCTAAGACCAAAGAGCGTCAATTTCATTCCGATCTCATAAATCTGACCCGCCATCATCGCGATAACAATAGAAGGATCATCGACCAACGATATGGGTTGAGATGCATCTGGGCATTAAAGGAGTGGGCAGTTGATTGGAATCTTCTCCGAGCCGCATCCAGATACTGGGATTGCGAGAGGCATGTTTTCACCCTCTCGTATAATGATCTCACACCCACCATTGAGGAGCTCCGGGCACTGACTGGGGGAGCTGAGTTAGGGATGTGGTCTTTCCCCGAGATCCGCGACCTTTGACTGATCAGCTGGCCGATTTCTTGGGATTTCACCCGAGCGGGTGGCCCGATCGATTCTTGACTCGTCTTTTGTTGACTTGGCCCGAGATAGCCCGATTGGTCAGTATCACATCCGGATCTGTTTGACCCATCCACGGCCATAGATATTTTTATGCGATCATGATTTCCACTGTGCGCAGTGAGTACGATGGGGTATGCTGCAGTTTCTTGCTTGGGAGTCGTCAGACAGATGCGGGGTTCTCGAGGCACCACATTGGCCGATACTCGACCCGGGCAGGGAGAGAAAGATGTAGTTCCCCTTCTGCTGGCGGAGACTTATCATGGGATGGACCGAATGTCTAGAGGGTCATTGCATATGGGATGTGGCAGCCCCAGTCTCTTATCGTTGTGGCTTTTCGAGCGATTGAGACTCATCTCCCCATTACCTGTTGGGCAGACTGCGGTACCTTGGGTCACGCAGCAGAGGCGAGTGCTCCCGAGGCTTCACGGGAAGGTTGGCGAGGCGACTTGCCGGGTATACTACCACCTGATATCCGATCTTGGGTTCCCGGATGGAGGCTCGAGACCATGAGCGGCAGGCAGGATGATTCTGCTATAGTGAGGTTGCCGGGATTGCGTTTCTCATCATTTAGCATCCCCTTGCTTGTTCAGAGGCAGTATGGATACCCACAGCAGGCTGTTGATGGGTTCGGAGAGCAGATGGCCCGGGATACCATTCCTCTTGACATGACTGATATCCAGACTCTCAGGTTCTTTGCCAGGGCTTTTTCAGGAGAAGCTTTTCCCGCTCACACACTGATACGGAAGTCCCGGGGGATTACTTATCTGTCCACCAGGTACCTCATCAGTACGGGGAGCGAGATGGGACCGATCCGGCACACCATTGAGGCATATTGCAGAGGGATCCGAGGAGGAGACCAATCTAGCCTGGAGCTACGCGATGGTGAGGCTCAAGCTGACCCCGACAATGTAACCGATGATCCGGCAGCGGATTTTGAGAGACTCGTGGAGAGGAGAGCCAAAATGAGGGATGACCCTGATATTATGGCTCGGAGGATAGCTTTAAGAGAGGGGAGAGCTGCCCAGGCGGCGTTGAGAGCTGCCAGATTGGTTGACTCACTGACTCGTATTATTCCAGAGCCGGGGTGACGGGAGACAAAAATTTTTGGGATAGCTAAGCCAAAGATCTCCCGAGGACCGAGGAAGAGGAAGAAGAAGGGTGCTAGTTCAGGAGTGGGAACGAGCGACTAGGATTAGGTGACTTATCCTTGTATCCCTTGTTTGCCGACACAGACAATTTAGATGTACCTTTTAAAAGATATTATTTTGCTAATGTTAATGAGTCGAGAGTAAACCGTTCTTGAACTCATCAATGAATGTATTAATGTGATGAAAGTTGAAATTACTTCATAGCTTAATCAAGACACATTTTGGTAATCACAAATACAACTGTTGACAGGATTTGGTGATCTTTATGATTTTTAGACCGAACCGCGAACGGCTGCCTACGTTCCCCTTTTACAAAATGGACTAAGGGGCTCAGGTCTCCGTAGTTCGACCCAATTAACTTTTGTGTTTAAGAAAGGGATAGATAGAAGGGGGACAAATGGTGCAACCCTGTTTTTTACCTAGACCGCCCGTTTTTAGGGTTTTCAGCCTAGTTGGGTATATTCTTTTAGCACCGAGCGCGCCCTTTGTTTTGCACGGACTGCCTTTTGAGAGGTTTTCAGTCTCGTCTGGGTACATTATTTTCGCGCTTCTTTTCTTTTTTTTTTTTCTCTTTTTTTTAGAGGGGGAGACTTGATTCAGACGTAATAGCGGCATAATTTGTCGCTGTTCACCGGGTGCATGAAGGGATTACCATCCAAATCTGTCAACTTCATTGCTCCGTCAGAGAAGATCTCTTTTACCAGATACGGGCCTACCCAGATTGGAGCCCACTTTCCCAAGGACTGGACTGATTCGGCGGTTTTTCTTTTAGGACCAAATCACCCACTTTTATGTCGCGGGGATGTACCTTCTTGTCAAAGGCCCTAGCCATGCGCTTCTGATAAGCCCGGATGTGCTCCATTGCTTTAAGCCTTCGCTCGTCCAGGAGAGCTAACTCGTCATGCCGATTCTGAAGCCATTCTATTTGTTGACCTCATTTTAAAGGAGAACCCGAAGAGAGGGTATCTCTAACTCAATGGGTAGAACGGCATCCATCCCATATGTCAAAGCGAACGGGGTTTCACTGGTGGCAGTTCTTACTGACGTACGGTAGCCCCAAAGTGCCAAGTTAAGCTTCTCAGGCCAATCCCGGCTCCTTTCAGCCATTTTCCGGATGATCCTTTCTAGATTCTTGTTCGCGGCCTCGACAGCACCATTGGTTTGAGGGCGATAAGGGGAGGACTTGTGTCGCTTAATTACAGAATTGCGAGCGGTTTGTCGGTGTGTCCCTCGAAGTGTGACCCGTTATACGAGATAATCTCATTTGGAACTCCATATCGGCACGGGATGTTTTCTTTTATGAAACGGGCCACCTTTTTGGAGTTGAGGACTTTGTAGGACGCTGCTTCAACCCACTTGGTGAAGTAATCCACAGCGACCAACACGAACTCGTTCCCGTTACTGCTGGCGGGAGTTATCTTCCCAATAACGTCGATTCCCCAAGTTGCAAATGGCCAAGGAGTGCTCATACAGTAGAGATTATGGGGAGGTATATGGTTGAGATTGGAGAACCGCTGACACTTATCGCAGGTTCGCACAAACTGAATGCGGTCGGTTTCCATGGAGATCCAATAATAACCCATCCCCGAGTATGCTTTGAACATCAAGGCTCGGGCGTTCGTTCATATGTGGTCCACACGCGCCACCATGGACTTCTTCCATGACCTTTCTGGCTTTAGACTTGCTGATGCAGAGTAGAAGTGGGCCTCGGTGCCTTTTCTTCCATAAGTCATCTCTCAGAATAACGTACTGTGCAGACAACCTTTTCAAAGCTTGTAAACTTTTGGCGCGGAGACCTTCTTTTAGTCTACCATCCTTTTTCGTTGGGAATGAAGCTTCGCCATGTTTAAGGTACTGAAAGATCTGACTGTACCACAAGTCATCGACCTTTTCTAGCTCGATCTGGCAACAGTAGGCAGGGTTCTCGCGCCTCCCAACCCTGAATGGTTTTACTGATTTTCCTTCTGGGATTTCCACAAGAGAGGCTAAAGTGGCCAGGGCATCCGTGAACCTGTTCTTGTCCCGGGGTAGGTAGTGGAACGTGACCTCCTTGAATTGGTCGATCAGATCCTCCATATAGGCATAATACATTTGCAAGTACTGGTCCACGGTTCTCCACTTATTGGATACCTGATTGATGATTAGCTGAGAGTCTCCGTACACTTCCAGCTTTTCGACATTTCGCTCTAGAGCTGCCTCGAGGCCGGCTATACAAGCTTCATATTCCGCGGCGTTGTTAGTAGCCGGGAAATTCAACTTGATAGCGATGGGGGTGTGCACATCCTTTGGATCAACCAACACCATACCGATACCATTGCCCCTTTTGTTGGCGGCACCGTCGAAGAACAACTGCCAACGGTCTGTACCCTCTATCACGAAGATTCCATCGTCTGGAAACTGGGGTTCGAACTCGGGTGCTTCTGAGCTTGGGAAATCTGCCAAATGATCTGACAGAGCTTGGCCTTTGATTGCCTTGCGGGTTACGAACTTGATATCAAATTCGGCTAGGAAGAATGACCATTTCGCAAGCCTTGATGACAGAGAAGACTTTCCGAATAGGCACTTGATGGGATCCATCTTTGACACCAGGTGTAATGTATGCGCCAGGAGGTAGTGTCTTAATTTGCTGACCACCCATACCAAAGCTGCACATGTTTTTTCTAAAGCTGAGTAGTTTAACTCGCTGCCCTGAAGCTTCCGGCTGACGAAGTATATGGCATTTTCCACCTTTGAATCCGGCTTTTCTTGTGCGAGCATGGCTCCAACAGCCGTATCTGTAACTGTTAAGTATAGCAACAAAGGCTTGTCCTTATGCGGAGGACACAAGATTGGGGGATGGACCAAGTAGGCCTTGATTGTCTTGAAGGCGGTTTGACACTGTTCGTTCCACTCAACCTCCTGATTCTTTCTGAGCATCTTGAAGATCGGCTCACAGATAGAGGTTAGCTGGTGGATGAATCGGCTAATATACTGGAGATGGCCCATGAAAGCTTTCACCTCCGTGACTGTCGTCGGCGGCTTCATCTCCATGATGGCTTTGATCTTTCTTGGATCGGCTTCAATCCCTCGCTCTGTGACCATGTATCCCAGAACCTTTCCTCGGACTACGCCAAAGGTGCATTTTGCTGGGTTCAACCTCATTTCATGCTCCCGCAGCCGGTTGAAGAACTTCCTTAGGTCGATCAAGTGCTGTCCATCTGATCCCTTGGAATGAATAATCATGTCATCAACATAGACTTCGATCTCCTTGTGGATCATGTCATGGAAAAGTGCAGTGACTGCTCGCTGGTAAGTGGCACCGGCATTCTTCAGGCCGAAGGGCATAACCGTATAGCAGAAGGTTCCCCAAGGACTGGTGAAGGAAGTATTTTCCTGATCTTCTTCGGCAACTTTAATCTGATTGTAACCCGCAAAACCATCCACGAATGATTTGACTTCGTAGCTGGCGGTAGTGTCTACCAGCAGATCGATATTGGGCAAGGGAAAGTCATCCTTTGGGCTAGCTTTGTTTAGGTCTCTGAAGTCCACGCACACCCTGACCTTGCCATTCGACTTGGTAACTGTTACTATGTTGGCCAACCACTTGGGGTATTCGACCACTCTGATGAAACCCACTCTGAGCAGCTTCTCTATCTCCTCTTTGATTTGGAGGGACCATTCTGGCTTGATCCGGCGGAGTTTCTTCTTAACTGGCCTGGCTTCTGGGTCCAGGGGGATTCGGTCCTCAACAGTTGAGGTATCCAACCCGGGCATGTCCTTGTAGGACCAGGCAAATACGTCTACATATTCCTTGAGCAGATCAATGAGGGCTTCCCGTTCTTTCCCGGTGAAGAAACTGCCAATCTGTGTCTCTTTGGGCTCTTCAGTAGTTCCCAGATTCACTGTAGTTAATACCTCATCGGCAGCTTGGGCCCGATTATCGTCTCGGTCAAAAACCTGCTTTATATTATCATTTAAAAAGTTTTCATCTAAAAGGTCTGTGTCCTCTTCAAATGAATCATTATTAACCACTTTTAAGTCATTAAGATTTGTCTTAGTTAACTTATCATTTGTTAAGGTGGCAATTAAGGGATACGCAGAAAGGTCGACCATTTCATTCAATGCAAAAGGGAAGACAGAGTTAACGACACGGTGATTATCATCAACCGTGAGAGTATCAGACCTATCTAGAGACTCAAATTCGATAACAAAAGACTCTGAGGACTGACACAGGATTACAGGGACAGACTTAGACTTAGGCACACCAGGACGAGGGGTGAGCCCGAGTTTTTCCATCATAATCTCCCGGCTGGCGATTGGTCCCTTAAAGGAAGCCCAATTCCGAAGCGGCATCTCTGAGGTGCTGACGAAGGTGCGTGGATCAATCTCTCTGTTCCCGTCAAACTCGATCACTGATACGTAATCTTTCCCCGTCGGAGGATCAACCATACGTACTTCAATTCTTCTATCAAACTTGAAACCTCGGAGGATGGGGGTCGTCCCATAGTCGGAGCTACTGTTGAGGATGGCACTGGGAATTCTGGTGTGGGCCTGATTGGCTGTGGCAATGAGGAAGACCAAGAGTGTCTTTGGGTATCTTTGTCATTCTGTTCACTAAGCCACCCGGGCTGGGGATCTTGTTTCCGTACATGTCGTAACCATTGAATTGGACATCGGGATTCCGGGGCCCGACTGCATGCGATTGACCGCCGAACCGACTACATGGGCAGGGGACCTGATACCGGTGCATGGAGCTGAATACGGGGTGGAACCGTACAGATGTTGGGTGAGAGGGGAACAAACCGCCGGCTGAGGGATGTTGTTTTGAATTTGGGGTTGTGGATATTGCGGGAACTGATCCTGGCAAATTTGGCTTCCTGACATGCGATAACTGCTCTGTTGCTGATTGGACTGATCATGAGGAGCCATAAATTGACCACCAAAAGTTGGGTTGGACGGCCGACCCGTGCTGTTATACGGACTTTGACCCCGAGTCCCAAACTGATTCTGAGTATACCCAAACGGCCCTTGATTGACACCACTGGGTTGCTGACCCTGCCCGAGCTGGTTTTGGGGATAAAACATAAATTGGTCCTGAGCACCGACCTTTGGGAAGGAGCTAGATTCACCCCTCGATCCGTATTGCATACCATGAGTAGATACTGGGATAGGGGGAGGTCTTGACATACCCCCATGAGTTGGCATCGAGAGGGAGCCAGGCACACCATAGGAGACTGGTGGGGGCACATTGTGAAGGCTTTGCCTAGGTGAGGATGGTGGAACAAATCCAGTGCCGGTGATAGTAACATCGGGTTCCTCCCTGATTTCTTCATACGACCCATCGGGGTGACGGATTACGGCAACGCCTTGCATACGCATTGCTTCGGCATAGCGAGCCCAACCGGCTTCCTCACGGGCACGAGCGGCTTCGAGAGCAGCACGGAGAGAAGCTTCTTGAGAGAAGTTGAATCCTGGGTGAGGGTTTACAAACAGACTTCCCGGGGGTGTCATGTGAGGACCCATGCCATAACCACTGCTAGGAGAGGCATTCAGAGCTGAGTTTGGCCCCGCATTCTGACCTTAATCTGGCTCTACACTCTGACTGACATTCTGATTCTGAGCTGGATCAACACTTGCATTCGGACCCAAACCCGCTAAGACTTGCGAATCTGCCATTTCTGAGACTGCTGGAAATGAATCTCTGACTGGAGAGAAACTGATTAATCGACCGCCCGGAACTCTGACCCAACACTTGCTCGCTGAAAGGGGGGGAGAACGGTTTTAGGTAGGGGAGAGGATAGGCTGAGGACGGACTCATGCATATGCTCTTTTATATTTTTTTTATGTTTTATTTATTATTTTTTTAAAAAAAATGATTTTTATTAATCCTAGGAATAGTTGGAAAAGGGGGAAACCTTCTTTTTCGCATTCTACGCTATTCCTGGATCAGCGGGTTCCATCACTACGTCTATAGACCCCCTGTATTCCACCTGTATTGCACCTCCGGGACGGACAATCCCGGCAGAGGTCCTATAGGGCACGTGGAACCCACCAACCGAAAGGGAGAACGAACCTATGGGCATACGAGCCAAAACAAGTCAAACTCGGGGTTTTCAAAACCAAGTCCAAGTCAACGTCTAAACTCGGGAGGAGAGAGGGTCGAACGTACGTTTGAACGTACGAGACCACAATTTGGAGGTAAAACCCTCGAGGAATTGGGCATGACCTCTCCTCTTTTTGAGTTGGAAATCTGGCATGGCCTCTCGTCACCTGGTGGCGAAATTTTGGCATAACTCTCGTTAGTATGGGTTAAGAATTCGACATGGTCCCGTATTGACACATGTCGAATACGCGTCATGACTTCTTATGAAGCCAAGCCGAGAAATCGATATGTCCCTACGTCGAGACATGTAGAGGTCTTAACGTGTACTTACGTTTGAATTATGTCGTGATTCCAACACGAAGAGGGAAAGTATGCCAAGATTTTTGGAGACGGTGTATGACTCGGACTTTGTGAGAAAATTTTGAAAACCGAGTTTAAAATGTTTTGAAAAGTATTGGCCAAAAACCAACCGGTCACGGTAGAAAGTGTGTCACGGACAAGTGTTGGCTGACTCACTGGCTAGGAGGACTTTAGGCGCTCAAACGTCAGTGAAACATGTCACTTTCCGCGATGCCGGCCGTACACTCCCGGGTTCTAACTCTATGTGCGGGTAGAGTCCGAGTAGTGTGAAGGTATTTTCTAGGAAAATATTTTTTTGCTCTTTTTTTTTTTGTAAAAGATTTTTTTTTTATGCAATATGCAAAGGAAAAAAAACAAGAGAATGAGTCAAAGCATGACAAAAGGGGACTGCCCCAAATGTCAGAATTTACTGCAGTTGTAGTCCACGCCATCCCGCCCTGTTCTGATTATCGGGAAGAGCAAATTGCAAAAGGGGAAGCCCCGGCTTCCAATAGCGTCACATACCAAAGCATGGCAAAGTGCATTTGAGCACACAAAATGACACAAATGTACACACAAGGTGAATGTCGAAATTGTCCAAGTTGATTTGAAGAAAGTTAGACTCTCTTAAGAAAAACTTTTCTCTTTTTTTAGAAAACAGAAGAATGATACTGGTACGTGGGATTGTTAGACCACCATTTATCCCAAGCCCTGGGTTAGGGAGCGATACAGGAAGGTTAGTGGTTTCCACCTATATACCAAGTATCGTCTTCATTTTTTAGAACACAAAGTTTTTCAATGTCCCCAGCGGAGTCGCCACTGAATGAACGCTCGCCCGAAGAAAAAATATCATTTCCTCCCTTTTTTTGAAAGAGTTTTCAATGTGTTGAAAATGATATGATAAGTTTTGAAAACTTCGGTTTTGGGAGTCGCCACGCCGTTTTTAGAGGAAAACATTGAAAAACCTATTTTAAGAGATTTTGAGTCCGGGAGTCTGGTTACGTGTTTGGGAAGAACTAGAGAGTTCACCCAACACGCCTCTTTCGAGACTTTCAATCAACATTGGACAATTTTTGGACATTCAAAGTGTGTGTGCAATATGTGTCGATGTGTAAAAAATGCAAATTTGACATTTTCATTGATAATATGGAAGCTGAGTACAACTTGTGAGCCATGACAGGGGGCCACGCCCTTTTACATATTGTGATTATCATAACAAAGCAGAAGGTAAGACAATCTGCCCAGAGACTTCCCATGTCGTCCGACACAGGACCTCCTAGGCAGAGGGTGTCGCACGACATGATGTCTCTTGGTCAGATTGTCTTATTACAAAGACCAAGCAGTTTCTGGGAATGAAATGACATTTATTTAACTCAGTAAAGACACTATTTGAAGGTCTAAAACTCAGTTTGGGATTGACGGGAGTGAACAAAGTCACGATAGACTTTGAATGATACGGATGTCATGCGACATGGAACATCCGAAGTTGTCCATGTCATGTGACAATCCGCCTCCAATAAATCGCACCCAAATGGATTATAGGCACTCAAATAGTGGCTTATGAGCCACAAAAATGCTTAGGAAAGCTCTGAGTCGCGAAGGGAATAAACTAGACAGATCTGAAGTCCAAGAATGGCTTTACAGCCTTCTGGGATCTCTATGTCGTATGACACAGGATCTCCATGGAGTCCCATGTCGCACGACATAGATAGGCCATTTCTGTGCCCTTCAGTCTGTTTGTTTCCCCTTTGTTCCTCAAGGCAAACCAAGCACATTTAACAACTGTAAACAGTAATATAATGCTAATATATGAGTATTATGGGAGGATCACATGGCTTTAGTGGCCAAATGTGATGAATCACATGTTTTTGGCCACTTTGAAGTAGCCATCACCTCCTAACTCCATGCTAATGCATAAAGATTGAATCTTTATTGATCCTAAGATGATCAAATGTACAGATTTGAGGTGGGGAGAAGTGAATATTGAAGATTCACTTCTCCACCACCTTTATCATGCAAAAATCCCAATTTCTACATAATATGAAAGCAAGTAAGCATGCAATGTGTTAAAAGACTTTATATAAAGAGGGAGAAGGGTTTAGTGGCTACCTATTGTAGTCCACAAGGTGAGATCACCAATAGTATGGTGTCTACCCCTTCTACACACCAACAAAGGGAGCTACTTTGGATCTTGGCCTTGAAGTATGTGTGTGTGTGAGGAGGGAGGTGAGTGTGTGTGTGTGTGAGAGAGAGGGAGACTCTATTTGGACAGATTTTCCCTTATATTACTGTATCCTCCCCCAATATTCACTCCAAGTCCCTTAAAATGATCAGCCATGCCTTGTATTTATAGGCAGGCTGATGGGGAGTCTTATGTCGCACGACAAGGGCAGTTAAACCGCCTTAGTGACTTCTATGTCGGACGACAGCGTACTCCTTTTGGCCATGTTGGGCCGAAAGCTTGGAAGGCCCAATGGACTGATGGGCTGCTGGGATATTTGGACTAAATATTGCCTTTTAGCAAGGATATAATTCCAAAATCAATTTAAAGTGGATCCAAATCATGGGTTCGGATCGGGGTAATCACACATGTTAATGCAGACTGTGGGTGTTACCACAGGTGCTATCACTGGCAGTTGGGTGTTACCCGAACTGTAATGAGTTGTAATTTAATAATTCTTTCCATATTATTTTATATCCTAATGTCTAATATTATTTGCAAGATATATGTGTTTTTTGGTCCATATTTCAGGTTAATATATGGTTGGATTAAATGCTAAAATCAAGGAAGAAGTTGTTGGAAGAGTTACACGTAAATAGGAGATTTACGTGTAACTAATGCTTGGTCCATTTTAATTGAAGAAGGAATAAAAACGTGGGAAGACCAAGTCATGGAGTTGTTGCTGATTAATTGAAGAGTACAATACCAAGAAAGCAAGAGAGTACAAGGGATAAAGCATGGACTTGGGCTTCAAGAATTCGGTTGCTACTTTCTAGGGAAGTTGGCGAATGATGAGGAATTCAAGCCAAGAAATCTCTCCACTCCTCACACACGATCGGAAGGTCCAAGGCTGTTATTTTGGAGTAGCCTCCAAGGCATTGGAAGGCTATAAATAGGCTAGGTGTGTTTCATTTGAAGTAGGCCAAATATCAAACACACACACCATAGCACAAGAGAGACAAAGTTCTTTGGTTCGCATATCCTTCCTCCCTTGTGATTCTAGCTTAAACACTGAGTGTTTAAGAGAGTGTTGGCTAAGGATAGGATTCGTTCTTTGTCTCATTTAGTTCCATAGAGCATTATCATTGTATTAGCAATAGGGAACTTTCGGCTTTGTAATTTTTCTATATTGATTATAAAGTCTTCGCCATCTAGGCACACTCAAGTTATATATTTATATAACTTGAGAAAATTATATCTTGTGTTATTTATTTCCGCTGCACAAAGTTTTTATAAACTATTTATTTTGGTGTGTGTGTGCTTTGTCCGTCGGTGTGTTAACCAAGGTGTTGGGTAACATCTACGGTAACGTCTCTTTCCAGTGAAGCCCTTGACAATTTCAATTGGTATCGGAAGCGGAGTCACTTGACGATACTAAGTGCTTGGTCTAGGTGTCATGGCTTATGATCCGGCTAATCCTAATAATAAGCGTCTTCCTGTGTTAGATGGCTCGAATTATTGTTATTGGAAGATCCGTCTACGCTCGCATATCAAATCAATTGATCTTCGAGCATGGCGATCTATAACAAATGGTTACTCCTTACCAATGTTACTGCGATGAAGATGGTGACGTACAATTCAAACCTGAATCAGAATGGAACATGGAAGAGATCAACCAAGCTAGTTTCAATGAAAAGGCACTTAATGCCATTTTTGAGTGGGTTGATATGCATATTTTCAAACTTATTCAAAACAGTTCCACTGCAAAAGAAGCATGGGATATTTTACAACGTTTTTGTGAAGGTGATGGCGGTGTGCGTGAAACTAAGCTTAGGGGTCTTACTAGCGTATTTGAAAGATTAAGGATGGGTGACAATGAAACTCTTCCTTCTTATTTTGAAAAATTATTTGATATTGCTAATGAGTGTCAATTGTTGGGTGAACCTTTTACCAATAAACAACTTGTCTCAAAAGCAATTAGAACCCTTCCTGAGCGTTTTAATATGAAAGTTTCGTCTATTGAAGAGGCTCACAATCTTGCAACTATGGATATCAATTCTTTAATGAGTATTTTGAAAAACTTTGAGTTAAATCTCTTAGATCAAAGTGAAGCATCTAAAGGGAAAAATGTTGTTTTGAAAACTCAAGCCTCGAGTTCTTTGGATGAAAATGAAGATGAGGTTTTTGAAGAAATTGATGAGAATGCTAGTGTTGCGTTACTTGCTAAGAAATACAATTCTATGGTTAGAAAGTATAACAATGAAAAAATGCAGGTGAAAGAAAAGGAGAAGCAAACCAAGGTCTATGATTCGATGCCAAAAAGGACTTTCCCATCTAACCCAAAGTCGAACCCAAGAAGAGCATCATCAGATCAGTTAAGGTCTGATCCAAAGCACATTGAATCCATTCAATGTCATGCTTGCTCGGGTTGGGGTCACTATTCCAATGAGTGTGCAAATACTCTAAGGAAGAGAGGAAAGAACCTATGGGTTTCTCTCAGTGATGATGAGGATGAAGGACCATCTCAGGAGGTAGAATCTGATCAAACAACCATGTTTGTCACAGTAAGTAACACGGAAAAGGACAGTGTTACCCAAGGTGTTATCCAGTCTGAGATAACATCTGTGATCACACCCAACAGGTATGATGAATTATGTGATAATAATCTTTGTTTGTTTTGTTAGCTCTTCTAACCACGATACGGGAAGTACACAAGAGGATGAGCGAGCAAAGATGACCTCATTTCCGGATTAAAAGACCTTTACGAGGCATTGCTCGTGGAATGGAAGAAAGAGAACAATTTGGTTAAGTCCTTAACCAAGAAAAATGAAGGACTCCAGGCCTATGTGACTCATATGGAGGTTCAAGCAACAAAGAGAGAAATCGAGCTTGAAAGAGTCAAGGGCAATTTGACTCTAGCCGAAACCACCTTGAAGAAGCTCAACACTGGATCTACCAAATTGGATGAGATCTTGAACTTGAGTACACCTCTCGGAAGCGGTATTGGTTTTCAAGAATCTTTGAATAGTATTCTTTCTACTTTGTCTATGAATGATAATAAGAATTGTTTTGTTAAGGAGCGGTTTTTTGACAAAGATTCTTCTTCAAAAGAACCATGTGACAAAGGGAAGGTGTGTCAATCTTGTCACACACCTGGACATTTTAAAAATAAATGCCATATTGTTTCGAAAAAGCATCCGGTCCCTTGGTGTTACCTGAGGTGTTGCCCGGCCACACGGGATAACACACCCGGTCGAAATGGTAAAAATTCAAAAAAGGTGTGGAAACCAAAAGCTAATCTGAAATGTGATGTTGTGTATTTGCTTTAAAAACAAATATTGAAGGTTCTTGGTACTTTGATAGTGGGTGTTCACGTCATATGACAGGAACAAAATTGTTTTTAAAAGATTATGAAACAATTCATGGGGGTAGTGTAACATATGGTGGTGGGAGCAAGAGTAATATCATTGGGAGAGGGACACTAAATGTGTCTGGATTTCCAACCTTAAAGAATGTCTTACATGTTGATGGACTTGTAACTAATTTAATTAGTATTAGTCAACTTTGTGATGACAATTTAGAGGTGAAATTCAATAAAGATACTTGTGAAGTTTATGACAAGACTAACAATTGTGTGATGACAGTACAAGATCTAGTGATAATTGTTATCTTGTTGAAGACAAGCAAGTATGCCATTCGGCAAAACTTGATAACACTACATTGTGGCATCAAAAGTTGGGACATGTTCACTTTCGTAACATAGAAAAGATTGTTAATCTAGATGCTGTCCAAGGCATTCCTAGTCTTGATCTTAAACAAAAAATTGTTTGTGAGGATTGTCTCAAAGGGAAACAAACTCGTGTTACCCATGGTCTTTGCCCAACACAATGAGCAACACCAGTACTACACATTGTTTTCAACTCTTGCATATGGATCTAATGGGTCCACTTGAAATAGAAAGTTTTGGGGGCAAGAAATATACTTATGTCATTGTTGATGATTTTTCACGATTTACATGGGTTTATTTTTTAAGGGAAAAATACGAGACTTTTGAAAAGTTCAAAATCTTGCACTCTAAGATCAAAAACATGTTTTGTGCTTCAATTTTTCGAATTAGGTCCGATCATGGGAGGGAATTTGAGAATGTTTCTTTTTCAAATTTTTGTGAAAGAAAAGGTATTCACCATGAATTTTCAGCCCCAAAAACACCTCCACAAAATGGGATAGGCAGAAAGGAAGAATAGGACTTTACTTGAAATGACTCGTGTGATGTTATTTTCAAAAAGAATTTCGAAAAGATTTTGGGCGAGGCACTAAATACGGCTTGTCACACGGCCAATAGAGTTTTTCTAAGACCGGCACAACCATGACTCCATATAAAATTTTGAATGGTAGAAAACCAAAAGTTCATTATTTTCATGTCTTTGGTTGTGTGTGTTACATTCTCAATGATCGGGACTACTTAGCAAAATTGGACTCTAAGAGTGATAAGGCCATTTTCCTTGGTTATGCTTCAAATAGTCGTGCATATAGGGTATTTAATCTAAGGCTAAAAACCATCCAAGAATCCATGAATATTGTTTTTGATGATCACTCAAGTATTGCGGGAGAAAATGTTCAAGAGACACCCTTGGAGGCTGTTGGAAGAAGTCGGTCCGGAAGGTGTTACCACGAGGTGTTACCACGAGTGCTAACTCGATAGTAACACGAGCGAGCGGTGTTACCATTGATGAGATAACACCTCGAGATAGCATCGATTCCGATCCGGCAAATGAAGATCAAGAAGGAGTTGAAACGGGTTCACGAGAATGTGAGAAGAGATCCTCCACCTAGAATCCGTAGGAATCATCCTACAACCCAAGTAATTGGGGAGGTGAATGAGGGTGTACAAACAAGACGTATGAATTCCATTAGTGACCGTGACATGGTAAGGTATGTGTGCATGTCCACCACATACTCAAAGGTAACATACTCTTGTTTTACTTCATCTGTAGAACCTAAAAATGTGATTGAAGCTTTAAAAGATAATTTTTGGATTCAAGCAATGCAAGATGAACTTGATCAATTTGCTCGTAACAATGTTTGGTCTTTAGTACCCCGTCCCTCAAACACTAATGTTATTGGGACAAAATGGATTTTTAAAAATAAGACCGATGAGTATGGAAACATTGTTAGGAACAAGGCTCGTCTTGTGGCTCAAGGCTATACACAAGTGGAAGGTATTGACTATGACGAGACCTTTGCACCTGTGGCTAGAATTGAGTCAATAAGACTTCTATTGGCCATTGCTTGTTTTCTTAAAATCACATTGTTTCAAATGGACGTCAAAGCGGCTTTTTTAAATGGATACTTAGATGAGGAAGTTTTTGTTGAACAAGCAAAAGGCTTTGAAGATCCATTTCAACCGGACCATGTGTATAGACTTGATAAAGCTCTTTATGGGTTGAAGCGAAGCTCCACGTGCATGGTATGGTAGGTTAACTAGTTTTTACTAGAATATGGTTTTACTAGAGGAGAAGCGAGATAGGACTTTATTCATTCTTAAACATGGAAAAGAACTTGTCGTGGTTCAAATCTATGTTGATGACATAGTATATGGCTCTACATCAAAAACTTGTTTAGATGATTTTGTAGAGGCTATGACATCAACATTTGAAATGAGCATGATGGGGGAACTTAACTTCTTTCTAGGCATGCGGGTTAAGCAATCAAGTGAAGGGATTTTCATCTCCCAAAGCAAATATGCAAGGAACACTGGTGAAGAAGTTTGGGTTGGAAGGTTCGAAGAGCTCAAAAAGTCCTATGGGCACTTCTCTCAAGATTGGAAAAGATCAAGTGGGAGAAGATGTTGATCCAACCCTATATCGTTCCATGATTGGTAGTCTCCTTTACCTTACTTCTAGTCGTCTGATTTGATGTACGGTGTATGTGTATGTGCTAGATATCAATCCAATCCTAAAGTGTCTCACCTAAATTACGTGAAAAAGATCATTAAATATGTATACGGAACTAGTGATTTAGGGATTTGGTATAGTAAAGATACTAATACTAATTTAGTAGGCTTTAGTGACTCGGATTGGGCGGGGATATGGATGATAGGAAAAGTACAAGTGGGGGATGTTTTTACTTGGGAAATAATTTAGTATCATGGTATAGTAGAAAACAAAATTGTGTTTCATTATCCACATTTGAATCGGAATATGTAGCGGTGGTAGTTGTTGTTCACAACTAATTTGGTTAAAACACATGCTTGATGATTATGGTCTTGATAGCAATATTTTGACCTTATCTTGTGATAATTTGAGTGCTATTAATATTTCCAAAAATCTGTACAACACTCCGTACTAAACATATTGACATCCGTCATCATTTTTTAAGAGATATGGTAGATAAAAAGATAATAAATATAGAGCATATTGATACAAAGTGTCAACTTGCTGATATTTTCACAAAACCCTTAGACCATGATAGATTCTCTAGTCTAAAGAGATCTCTTGGTCTTTGCATTCTCTAAAAATTGTCCTCTGTTGTAAGGTGTTACCATGGGTGCTGATAACACCTGGGGTAACACATGTATACTAGTGCATATTTTTTGCTTGTTTGGTTTTATTCTCTCTGAGGGTTCCCATAGTTCTCTGAGCTATGAGAGTTCTCACAGCTGCACATGCTGACCTTTTTGTTGTGGTAGGATAGCACCCTGAATAACACACTTGATAAAACTCCCTTCATATGCTTAAAGTGACAAAGTCACTAATCTCTTTTGATAAATAAAAGGCAAAGGCATTTTATCCATACTATTCTCTCGAGCTCGGGGCACGGTGTTCGCTGCAACGATGTACTCTTGCCAATGAGAATGTATGAAGTGATTTATGCTAAGTATTAGGGACATGGAGTTCGCTACTACAGTGTACCCTACTTGAAAGGCATAAATCACTTGGTCTTTACACTTGAAATAAAACTCGAAGCACGGAGCTCGTTACTACGATGCTTTCTTGTTTAAAGAAGTGTATTGATACGTGAGTAACAAGCAATGTACTTAAAAATATATATATAGGCCTATAATGCCTAAAGTGCATGAAAAATGCTCAGCTTGTTATGCTTGAAATGCTTGAAAATGGCTAAGCTTATTATGCCTCAAGTGTTTGAAACTGAATATATTTATCAAGGGATTTTTATCTTATGTGTTATACTAGATGTTACCATCATTGCCATTAACATATTTGTATGTGCTATATTATGTTTTTTTTTATTTCTTTATTTTCGGTTTGTTATTTAATTTTTTAACTTTGAAAGTCTTTTTATTGTTTAAGAGTTTTAAAAGTTTGAAAAAGTCTTTAACAAACCTAGTTTATCTTTAGTAAACTACTCAAATAACTAAGTCCTAAAATTTAGGGATTTGATTTTCAAAAACCATATGGACTTAGTATATTTGGTATGTTTATTTTTATTTTTCGTTTTATATATTTAAAAAATTAAAAAATCTGAAAATTAAAAATTAAAAATTAAAAAATTAAAAAAATTAAAAAAAAAAAAAAAAATTTTTCAAAATAATGGCCGGATGTTTAATTTGTGTGGGAAGAGTTTTGTAGTTGATCTATTCTTTGTGGCCTAGAAAATAGGGGGGAGTAAATAATGTTCTTAATTTTTATGTGGCTAGAAATTAGGGAGGTTAGGTAAATATTTAAAGTAAATATATTTAGTGGCTAAAAAATAGGGGGAGTTATTTAAATAGGAGATAATTAATGGTAGAAGGATAAGTCTTGTCAAATTAAAAATCCTAATTTGTTTCCTATTTTTTCTCCTCTCTCTTTCTAACCGCCCTAATCTCTCTCTCTCTCTACACGGTAAATACCTCTCCTCCATCACCGTCTCTCTTCTCAAACCTTCCAAAATCAAAACCTTCAAAAATTCCAAATCCTTCCTAAACCCTAACCATGGCAACCCCTTCCAAAAAGCAATCCGCCCCTTTGGAGGTCTCTCCGGGCGTTGGCTCAAGTGGTCCAAGCCAAATGGACACTTCGACCACCCCTCTCAATGTGTCTCCGGCAATGACAATGTCGGTGGATGATCCTCCATTGGTGACAACAATGGCGCAACCCTTGCCCATTGTGACCTTACCACCTCTTCCACCCGTTCCATCAACCAAAAAGCCAAAAAGAAAGGCCATTGCTCACAAACCCTCGGCACAACCCGTCAAAAAGAGGAGCTCAAGTAGGCTCACTGCAATGAGGACCAAAGGGACTTCAAAATCCAACACATCCTCCGATCCTGTTGAAGTTTCTGAGGAATCTTCACTTGGTCTCTCCTCGGCTCATGTTTCGGATGAAGACTTCCATGCCGATGCTGAGAAGAGCCATTCTGTTGAGACTTTTGGAGATTGGGAGATTGAGGAAGAAGAGCCCTTATATGAAGTTGTGAAAAGAAACATTAAAGGCAAAAGCAAGTGGGCTGCTGTCAAAGATGTTACCCAGAAATCTGCAACACCCAAGGTAACATCCTCTGTTTCTAAAGCTTCGAAGTCTTCTATCAGTGAGTTTGCCTATTCTGAGTCCACTGATTTTCTTGAGAAAGAGTTTGATGATGTGAATACTGCTTTTCCAAAACCTTACTTCTCATTGGAGTTTTATCGAAAAGAAAATATGGAGTTTTGGTTAAGGCATAGTGACACGAAAATTCTCAAGGAAAAGCACATTGATGAGGTTGATTTTAAAAAGCATGGTGTTTTTCAGTTCTTGGAGGATAGAAATTTTTTGAAAGCTAACTTGCATCCTTCGAAATTTGTTGAAGCTATTGTCAAAAATTTCTATGCCAATCTTCATGCCAACCTAGATAATGAAAAGTCCGATCAATTTGGAAAGGTGTTTTTAAGGAACAAAATTTTTTCTATTACTCCTTCTTTGATCAACAAGACTTTAGGACTCCCAAATTTGGATGATGATGGTCCTATTGTTCATAAGGATGAAATTGCTAGGTTTATCTCTCATGATGTCGTGCATGAATGGCCCTCCAATCCTAATCCCAAAACCAAGGTTCATTTTCTTGCTTCCCGTCTCACTTCACTCTTTGCCGTGCTTCACAAGCTTTGCATATTTAATTGGGTTCCTACTTCTAATGAGCAATATGTCACATTGCAACAAGTGAAATCTTGTATAAGTTAGGAAAGAATCGAAGAGTGAACTTGGGTAGATTGATCTTCAAACATTTGGCTTCGTGGGGTAGAAGAAAAGACATAACAATGTTTCCTTACCCTTCTTTAATCTTCCAAATTTTGAAATCTCAAAAATTGCCCATTGAAGAGTCGGATGAGTACACTCCCAGTCTTGATCTCTATGCTATAGATTCCCGGTGACTAAGAAGAATACCAAGAGTGTGAGATACACTGGTGATCTTCCTTGGTCAAAGATAAATGAATTTGGGTCAAGTGATGCGGTTTTACGCTAAGGGTGTTACTCAATCTGTTATCCCAAATGTTACTCCGAAATCTCCAAGTTTTTCGAGTACGGATGCAGCACATGTTCTTGCTAATGTTTACAATTTGTTGGGGAATGCTTCACCAACAATACCAAAGACCACAGTTTTGGCGTTTCTCCACAAACAAACTGCTACAATTGCCGAGATTGTGCAAGGTTGGACTAAGCTCAAGGACATTACTGATGAATTCATCCAGCAGGTTTCTTCCCAAAGCGGGGAGTGGATAGTGCCTGATGGAGCTGGTCCTAGTGGTGGTGGTGTTGGAGATGCCGGTGGTCTTCTGCGAGATGTTACTGATGGTGCTGACTTAGATGCTGGAGATGAAGAAGGGGATGAACAGGAGGAAGAAGAAGAAGCTGATGATGAACGAGAAGAGTGATTGCAAACATTTGCCTGAAGGTTTATGTTGTCACTCTTATGGTTATGATATTTTTTGGTGGTTGAAAAACAATTTACTTTTATGTTTTTATTTGGAACATGTTTTAAATACTTTGGTGGTTTGTTTTGTTTTTGCTTATGGTGCTTAAACTTTTAGGGTTGTTTTGAACATGGAGTAGCTTAGTAACTTTGATTTATCTTTGGTACTTTAGGTTACTAGTTAGTTGGAAAACTTATTTTGGAAAATATGTTTTGAAAACTAGTATTTTTGTGATAAATCATTGTAGTTGTTAATGCCTTGATTATGGGGGAGTTGATAACTATGAAGTTGCTCTGGATGGCTAACAATATCTTGCAGGGATCAGCACTTTAGAGTTTGGAAAGAAATTATAAATTATGGGGGAGATTGTTAATGCAGACTGTGGGTGTTACCACAGGTGCTATCACTGGCAGTTGGGTGTTACCCGAACTGTAATGAGTTGTAATTTAATAATTCTTTCCATATTATTTTATATCCTAATGTCTAATATTATTTGCAAGATATATGTGTTTTTTGGTCCATATTTCAGGTTAATATATGGTTGGATTAAATGCTAAAATCAAGGAAGAAGTTGTTGGAAGAGTTACACGTAAATAGGAGATTTACGTGTAACTAATGCTTGGTCCATTTTAATTGAAGAAGGAATAAAAACGTGGGAAGACCAAGTCATGGAGTTGTTGCTGATTAATTGAAGAGTACAATACCAAGAAAGCAAGAGAGTACAAGGGATAAAGCATGGACTTGGGCTTCAAGAATTCGGTTGCTACTTTCTAGGGAAGTTGGCGAATGATGAGGAATTCAAGCCAAGAAATCTCTCCACTCCTCACACACGATCTGAAGGTCCAAGGCTGTTATTTTGGAGTAGCCTCCAAGGCATTGGAAGGCTATAAATAGGCTAGGTGTGTTTCATTTGAAGTAGGCCAAATATCAAACACACACACCATAGCACAAGAGAGACAAAGTTCTTTGGTTCGCATATCCTTCCTCCCTTGTGATTCTAGCTTAAACACTGAGTGTTTAAGAGAGTGTTGGCTAAGGATAGGATTCGTTCTTTGTCTCATTTAGTTCCATAGAGCATTATCATTGTATTAGCAATAGGGAACTTTCGGCTTTGTAATTTTTCTATATTGATTATAAAGTCTTCGCCATCTAGGCACACTCAAGTTATATATTTATATAACTTGAGAAAATTATATCTTGTGTTATTTATTTCCGCTGCACAAAGTTTTTATAAACTATTTATTTTGGTGTGTGTGTGCTGTCCGTCAGTGTGTTAACCAAGGTGTTCGGTAACATCTACGGTAACATCTCTTTCCAGTGAAGCCATTGACAATTTCAACATAGCTGCAAACACTAAGGAAGGAGTTCAAAATATTGGTCAAGGAAGAATAGAATATTGATAGTTTCTTAGCATAAACTCTAGAAGTGGTGAACATGATTAAAGTGAAAGGACAAGTTATGGAGCCAAACACAATAGTAGGTAAGGTCTGAGAGCATTGACACTAAAACTCTACTACGTTGTATGTTCAATTGAAAAGTCAATTGATCTAGGTACCATGATCAATGATGAGCATAATGGAAGTTTCCTTGTCCCTGATAGTGAATGTAGTGGCATCAAGAGGAAGAACAAGCTATAAAAATTTCTTGTGATGATAAGACTTAGGGAGGAAGAGTCAGAGGCTCAGTCCGAGGGGGCTGAGTACATGGAAGAGGTAGAGAATCTCATGACAAAGCCATTGGGGAATGTTTTAAATTCCACATGTTAAGACACTATTAGCCAAGAATGAGAAAATCTTTTATTAGTGTCTTATGTTGAACAACATCAAACCAACATAGAGGAAGTCTGGTTTCTTGACTCGGGGTGCTAAAATCATATGACAAGAAACAATGAATGGTTCTTGGAACTAGAAGAGTAATTCAGACGAACGGTACAACTTAGAAATGACACCAGATGTCAGTAGTAATGGATAGAGGAAATGTACGACTCCAAGCTAATTGCATAACTCACGTAATTTCAAATGTCTATTACATAACCGAGTTGTTAATTCTATCATCCAAGAATAAAGTTAATCATGCACACTAATATGGGTGGAAACAAAATGTTTTATTCCTTAGCATCTACGTGACCAAAAAGCTCGATGTGCTTTCAAGCTGAAGCTCTATAAGAAAATGATTCATTCTAGTGGCACTATCCTTTCAGTCACTTGAATTATAAAACGGAGAACACTTTCATATAGAAAGATGGTAGATGTTTTGCCTCTCCTTAACGACCAAAAGAAGTTATGTATGTCTTACTTGATTGGAAAACAACTCAGAGAGTCTATGTGAAAGAAAAGTTTGTGGAGAGTATTGAAGCAACATCAACTTGTGCATTCAGATATATGTGTAACAATCAAACCAACTTTGAATGGTTATAAGAGGTATGTCAGAAGCTTTATCGATAATCTAACATGTAAAACTTGGGTTTATTTTTACATAAAAATTCTGATGTTTTAGTTACTTTTTTTTAGAATTTTAAGGCAGGTAACGAAAAAGAGATTTGTGCAAACAAAATTTATTTGAAAATAGATAGGGGAGGTAAATTCATGTATGAATTAGGATAATTATGTAATCCATAAGGTATAACTAGGAAGTTGACAACAACATACACACCCCAGAAAAATGGAGTTGCCGAAAGAAAGAGCCGAGCTATAATGAACACGGTGCGACCAATGTTAGCAGAGAAAAAGGTTTTAAAAGTATTATGGAAGTTGAAGAAAAGTTTCTAAAGGGAGTATGGAGTGATGTAAAGCCAATAGTGGAATACTTTCATATCTTTGGGTGTCTAGATATGCTCATATAACGGATAATGGAGGAAATCTCCCTCTAATCATAAAATACCTAGCAAGTGCACTAGTTTTTGTTGTAGTAATAAGCACAAGCAAGGGTCGAATACAAATGGACTTGGTGAAAACAAGTTTAATCAAGAAGTTCAAACTAACCAAGGTTTATTTTTTATGACTGTTTATTAACCTATAGAAACAGAAATTAAAGATTAAACTAGGAAAACAAGTAAAATAGTAAAGAATTAACTAGATTATGAAAGGGTTTCACGGATTGGATTTCACAATTACCTTTACTCTATGCTATTTAATGATAAAAAGGATTCAATCTCATTCAAGAATTTGTTCTCAAAATTAAGGATTGGGACGATCAGGCGGATGAATTTCAACCCTTTTGTTTCTAATAAATTATACTTCGCAAATCAAGTTCATATAATTTGCCAAGAACTCATTAAGTGCTCAAGAACATGTGAACCTAGATCCTTTTGATTTCTACCATGGCCTCAATTAGATCAAATTATTAAAGTAGTGGTTGAAGTATAAATCACCCAAGTCAATGACACAATTTATACACAATAGTTAAAAGGCCAATTTATATATCTTATCATATAATTGAAACCCTACAACCTAGATTGATATTACTTTAATAAACTTGAACAAAATCGATTGAAAAATTAATATTGTAGCATGGAGTTATGGTAATTGTTACATCCAATCCATGAATCAATAAGTTTAGCTACTTATCTTCATAACAATTAAAACAAGTAATAAAACTAAGAACATAAAACCTGAAATTAATTCTTGAATTGAAAGAGAAATTCTTGAATACTTGTTTACAATCTTCAAAAGTAGAATAAAGCATCCCCATTTACATGATAGAGGTTTTCCATTTGAATAATACTAGGGGCACAATATAGTCACAAAATCCTAGGTGTAATGATTTTATTGGTCTTTTTAATTAGAGGGTCCACTATCGATACAACCAATAAAATATCGCCAACTTATTTTGTGAGCAAGATTTTGTGACTTTCTTTTGTGCCTCCAGAATTGCTCTTTCTATTTATATTAGGGACAAGGAGGTGCCAAAATTAGGAAAACAATATCATTCCTTGTTGAAAAAGGACATTAGAAGTTGTTGTCCGAAATTCCCAAGAGGTATCTGAGATTTTCATAATTCCTGAAAGTCCTCTAATTTCTATTAAATACACAAAAGTCCCTGAAATTAATTCCCAACATATCCCTCAATTTTTGCAAAATACCCATCAGGTCCATGGAGGGTGCGGCCGCACACATGAGCTGAGGTTCTCCAATGTTTCTGTTGTATGGTGCTGGCGCACCGTATTATGGTGGGCGGCCGCACCTTCTTCATTCTGACTTGTACCTTTTCTGTTAAACTTCCGGAAACCATAACTTTATACGGACTCTGATTTTGCCATTCCATATATCGTTGGAAAGCTCTTGATGAATACTATCCAATGAATTTGGTTTCACAATGGTCACATCTATTTATATTTCTCTATATTCCTTATTTCTCTCATTGATGCTCTGATCCATATCATTCCTTTTGTACTCTTTAATGCCATAATCCATGCAATTTTCCTTCTATTTCCTATATTCATAAGCACTCCAAAAATCCATTAAAACACTTAAGGTTGAGCATTAAATAAGTTTTAAAGCATATCATTTAGATGGGTAGAAACATATCCATCAACGGACCAGAAACAAAGTAAATTAGATGACAAGAGTAAGAAGTGTATGTTCTTGGGCGTTAGCTATGAATCCAAAGCTTATAAAGTGTATGAACTAGTTGATGAGAAGATTATGATTATCAACTAAAGAGAAAGTTGGGATCAGGGTATAACCAAAGAAGAATGTAGCTTCGATGTGCAAAAGTGGGAAGATAAAGATGACACTTAAGAGAATGATGAGGAGCATAATGAGGAAGGGCATAACGAAGTTGAAAATGAGCACATCCATGTAAATGGTAGTTCTAACACTTCAGATTGCTCACTCCAAATGAAGTGATCACTCAATAAGATATAGTTGAAGGAAGGGGTGAAAGAATCAGGAGAGAGCCAACATTGATGGCTGATTAGGAAACAGGTTAAGGTTTTTCCAAAGAAGAAGGATTGAATGCAATGTTGATTACAACATAAGATGATCCAATATTCTTTGAAGTAGTAGTTAAGATAAAGAAGTGGACAGAGGCTATGGTAGCAGAGATTGAATCTATAGAAAATAATGAGACATGTGAGTTGATGCACTTGCCTAGGGGTGTTAATATAAGTGGTTATGCCCTGGGACCATTATTGGACCTTTATGTTATGTCATGCTTTCATTTATAAAGAGGGTTTTCAAGTTTATTATTATTATTATATTATTTAAAAATTTATTATAATAATTTATATCACTATTTAATCATGTATGAAAGACTAATATGGGTTTAATAAAGAACTATGTGATGATTATGTGTATGATGATAAATACTAAACTTGTTGGTACTTATTGGAGAACAAGGTACTAGATAGACCCCTTTTAAGATTATTGTATGGTCAAATGTCATAAATAATATCATAATATTTTTATCTAGAAATTGTCATGACCCTAATATTAGGCACTATTTTAGTACACGTTGAGCACGTGGGGTTCGGGTGGTAGTATCTCATTTTATGTTATTTATTCTACTTGCTAAGTTTATATGCTTATTTCATGTTTTTGATAACTTATGTGAAGTTTGGGATAAAAATGAATTAATTTTAGTGATTAAGGGCCTAAATGGGAATAAATACAAAAGTGTGTAGTGAATTTATAATATTTGAAAAATTAAATAAAAAGTTTATAAAGTGTGAGGTGCTTTGTTGTTAAAGTTGATAGTTAGGATTGTTAGTTATAGGTTGTTCAAATTTTGAGGAGCTTGAGTGGGAATTAGCATGACTATCCATGGAATTAGCAAAAGGGAAAATCATTTTTCATTCTCCTCAGTATTTCTTCTTCACTAAAACCCCATGGAAGCATCAAACCCTAACTCCTTCTTCCATAAATTCTAGCCTCTTCATTTCCTTTACGTTTTAAATCCTTTCGGATAGTCTTGTTCGTGGTGACGAGGGGAACGCGTAGAGCCGATCAAATAAATATTTCATTTCACACTATTTCGGTAAGTTATTATGACTTCCTTCCAAAAATGGTTCATTCCATGATTATTGTTGTTATGGATGTTATATATTTTAGTTTTGGTAAATTTGAATCTATTTTTCTTGAGTGTGAATTGTTTTGAAAAAGGCTGAAGTGAATTGGTCATAGTGTTGTTGTTGTAGTACAAATGATAAGGGGTAGAATGGATATTATGGTTTTAATGGCTTAATGGAATGGTTGCATGGCTTTATGGATCAAATTTCTTGTAATGAAATGGTTTTGGTAGAGTTGGAAGGAATGGAGATGTATTAGAATGGTTTGATATGTTTTTGCTAAAGGTTAGAACCTGTTTTGGTACCTTAAAAACGGAGTAAAAGTGTAAACAATACTTGGGATGTTGGTTGCTGATGTTTGGCAGCTGATTTCTGATTTCTTGGCAGAGGGCACGAGTCATGCCCTGGGGCACGAGTCGTGCCTACTATCGTGCCTTTTTGTGACCAAGTGGGGACGACTGAATCTGAAGGGGTATACAGTGGGCACGAGTCGTGCCCTGCCCTGCCACCTCTGAAGCATTTTCTAAGCCCTAGAAACCTATTCAACCTAGTATATAATGGAACCCTCTTTAACTATGATTAAAGTAGAACACTTTAGCTACACAAAGATGTATTACTTGGTCAAAATGGAATTGTGGAAGGGGTTTAAATATTGTTCGGAAATTGGTTGACAGCCTTGATTTGCGACTTAACCAAAGTGAATCAAACTTGGTAAATTGATCTTGGACCTTTATAGAGGTTATGTATTGTTGCAATCCCTTTGGTGGATTTATTTTCAAGTAACTATTATGTGCTTGAACTTGTGTTAATTAGCTGATGTTTAGGGGTATAACGAAATACGATCAATTATGGAAAGTGTGACCTAATGTGATTGGATTACGTTATACATGTGACTGTTCCCTTCTATGGCCACAGACTGGGGTTATAGCATCTGTATTGAGCTAAAAGCCTTACAGAGTTGCTAGTATCTTATATGGTTCCTGAAAAATAGGTCTTATAAGATGTGAATATGCTTAAGCAGTTCACAAATGAGTGGAATTTTATCTCCCAATGTTATACGACTTATTGTTCAGACAGGAAAAGGTAAACCAGGGTAATGTAAGGGTGTTTACGACTTTTCCAATGTGTTATATGCACCTTGTTATGTGTTGCATCTTACTTGTCATATTGTTGCATTCATAATAACTTATTGAGATTTATTCTCACCCTTCTCCCTTTAATGTTTTAGATCGGCCTGAGACAGGAGGACCCGGCCAGTGAGGACGGGGAGGAGTTTGTACGCGTCTTTTGGGTTGTTGGGTATGTATATGTCCTAGATGGGAGTTGTAGTTATATTTTGGTTTAGCTCCTTGGTGGAGTTTGTATATATAAACACTTTGTTTCAAACTTAACATTTGTGAACTTTTGTAATGTTGTAACTAAAGCAAGTTTGGTTTTCAAAGTTTGTTTATGTTTTCCTCCAAGTGGAGATGACTTAAGTTATTTTTAGAATGGTGATGTTAAAGTTTGTGTTCTTTTCAGTTAAGTCAAAAGTTTTTAAATTTCCAGGTGGTTTGGTTTAGTTGGGGTCTCTCCCGCTCGGGACACGTGTTAGGTTCCGGGTCGGGGTGCCCACATAAATGCTTAGACATGAGGTTATCATGATATCCTAAATAACGAACATTATATTTTAGATAATCAAACGTTATCTTTAATCAGATGATTATAAAGATTGTGATTGATTATAATGGAAATTATGTGGAGGGGAATGAATAACCGAGATGGAATTTGCCCCTCCCCATGAGAGATATATCTAATGGGCCCCTCGATAAGTTAGATTGACAAATGCCTGGCTGTGATCAAACAAATTGATAGCGTGATCAATATCATTTGTTTAATGGGTTAATTACAATTTAGGGCCTGAAGTCTTGTATGAGGTCCCCAAAAGGGGCCTGACTTTTTTTTTTGGCGATTTAGGGCCTATACTTACAATTTCTTATCAAATAAGGGCTTATTGACGATTTCCGTTAACACTTAACGTCAATAAGCCCTTATTTGATAAGAAATTGTAAGTATAGGCCCCAAATCGCTAAAAAAAAAGTCAGGCCCCATTTTGAAAACCTCATACAAGACTTCAGGCCCTAAATTGTAATTAACCCATAAATTTAACTTTCTACCTTTTTTAAATTTTCATTAAATCCCTTAAAAGAAATATTAAATTCAATAAAATAAATAAAAACATAAAATTATATATAACTTCAATATTTTATTTAAAAAAGGGTTTTAAATTGCAATTTGCCCTTTAAAAAATTAACACAATAATACGTATATATATATATATATATATATATATATATATATATGTATATATATATAATGGGCATAGATAAATTTGGAGCCCTTCAAAATTTGGGGCCCTGTGCAAAGGAACCTAATGTTCCATGTCTGAGCCGGCCCTGAGAGTCACCACCCCACCAACATATACCCGCCACCAGATTTAACACATCACCAAAATCAATCAAAACAGCAAGAAATGTGATTTCAATTTTGACCAAGATTTTGATAGCTACCGACGAGGAGTTTGTTTCGCCCGATTTTATCTATGCCCATTAAATATATATATATATATATATATATATATATATATATATATATATATATATATATATATATATATATATATAACATATTATTGTGTTAATTTTTTAAAGGGCAAATTGCAATTTAGAACCCTTTTTTAAATAAAATATTGAAGTTACATATAATTTTATGTTAATTTTCTAAATATTAAGGACCACATATTCTCATTTCGCACAGGGTCTCTGTACTTAATGAGACGGGCCGGTGACTTTATGTTGATGGTGGTGAAGGGTGAGGTGTTGTTGTACATTAAATTCAAGGATAAAAATTGGGCATAATAATATTGTGCATTTAATTCATGTACCATATTTTTTTCATTTATATTAAAAAAAGGGGAAAATAATACAATAATTTTAGTTGGGATGTTTGAAGATTAACAAAAAACTGTAAACTGCGATGAACAATAGTGTTTAACAAAAAAATTATTATATTTAGTTAAATTAGGTAAAAAATAATTTACATATGCCTTTTTAAATATAGTTAAATTGGGATGTTAAATTTCTTTTTATTATTATTGAGTAAAAATATTTTTATTTATTTTATTGAATTTAATATTTTTTTAAGGGATTTAATGAAAATTTTAAAAAGGTAGAAAGTTAAATTTATGGGTTAATTACAATTTAGGGCCTAAAGTCTTGTATGAGGTTCCCAAATGGGGCCTAACTTTTTTTTTAGCGATTTAGGGCCTATACTTACAATTTCTTATCAAATAAGGGCTTATTGACGTTAAGTGTTAACGGAAATCGTCAATAAACCCTTATTTGATAAGAAATTGTAAGTATAGGCCCTAAATCGCCAAAAAAAAAAAGTCAGGACCCTTTTGGGGACCTCATACAAGACTTCAGCCCTAAATTACAATTAACCCAATAAATCAATCTATTTGTAGATCGAGAATATGAACTTGAACAATGTAAGTTTGACGTTGAGTTATGTATAAAATAAATATCGTGAGAGAAAAGGATTATGGTATTTGTAGACACCCCGCCTTAGATCTCTCACACCCGATTGCGTACATGGTCTTCTTTTATTCTTATTTATTACTTTTCGTTAACTTCCGTCCAATACCGTTAATTTCTTAATTGATTGTGTTAGTTTTGGATCAAACTGAATAATGAAGTTAACTTTTGGGATCTTTCCTGTCATTTATATTTTCTCAAAATCGAGCGAGTCACGCCACTGCAGTGGAGCTCACGCGATTCTGGCTCCCTATATTGGAGCCACGCAAGTTTGGCTGTCAGTGACTGATTTTCCTAAAAAAATCTCTCTATTTTTTGTTTTGTAACGTAACACCTCATTTCATTACTCTTGGCTTGATCCGGGGAAAGCCCGTCCTTTAAGTCAAAACCCCCCATTGTCACCAATAAAAGGAGGCCTTTAGATCGTTTGAAAAGGTTAACAAAAAATTCCACAAGAAAATCTTCCAAAATCATATTTTCACCAAGAACACACACAAAAAAATACTCTCTTACAAAGCAACTCATGGGCACTTTCAAGACTTCACAAAGCAAGCCTTGGTTACAAGGCAAATGTGGAGGTCTTCATAAATAGGTATTTCTTAAACTTACTTGTTCTTTTATTTAAAACCTTCTTTTTCTACATGTACGCAATCCCTATAAAGGAGACAATTTAAAGGTCACTTTACTCACTAAAGTTGACCACAAAATGTCTTCTTAACATTCCAACTACCCTTTAAACCCCATTCTTTGAAAATAGTTATATAATCTTAAAGAGAACATTAGATTACAATACTTAAAGTATCAAGATCGGCCTTAAAGCCAACGAGGCAGGTGCCTAACACCTTCTCATCCCGTAATCTAACGCTCGAACCCTTCTCATTTGAATCTACGGTTTCCTGTAAAATAAGTACACAATAGATTTTCTTATGTTCCCTCAAAATATCGATGGCGACTCTTAAAATCAAATAGACATCCTAGAAAACTCTCTCTCATTTTTCTAGGGTATCTACAATATGTTCTATTAAAAGGTAATATTAAGATTTTGATATTTATATTATTTGGGTAGTGTTAGCACCCCATTCCGAAATTCCATATTCCCTAAGATTAGAAAGCTTGGAAGGGCATATAAAACCTTCCAGGGACCTCTTAGGTATTTTAGCCTTGGGGTGATATGATCCATTGGGCATGTTGGGCTAGGCGCTATGGCACGCTGCTGGGCAGAGCTGCTACAGAAGGTAGTGTCGAGCGGCTGCCATTTGCAGTCTGCCGACTCCTATAAATTGAGGTGTTATACCTCATATTTAAGGATCCCTTTCGACAACAAAGCTTCCATACTGAGCTCCCCACACACTATACTCGTTTTAAGCTCCCAAATCAGGCCAAAACACTCTCCTAACTCATTGATCATCATAGATCATCAAACACCCCAAAATCCCCAAAGTTGGTTCAAGGAAAGGATAGTCCTCCTCTAAACCAACCTTGGACCAAATATTGATAATTTCTAACCTTTCTCTACTTATATTTTACTGTTAAAGCATAAAGTTGCAATCTTGCTGATAATCTAGCTTGTTTATGGCGTGATCACCGTATTTGCATGCCCTAAACTTACTTAATACTTGCAAAGATTCGAACTTTATCAATGGGATTTGGCTAAAGTAACAAGGGTTCTACTAATCTTAACCTCTCATTATTATCCATGATAAAAAAGTGAGGGATTAGTGCATGAGCATGGAAATCCAAATTTCTTGTTATTAAAGGTTGCTCCTTGGGTAAACCATGCTATTTACTTTATGCATTTCTCTTTCTGTATTTTACCCTGATTTTCTTAATGAATGTTTTCTTACTCCAATGGCATGTGGGAGTCTTGGGTTGCTATAACTCTCCTATGACCCATTGGCATCAAATTTGGGTTTGTCTCAATTGACACGATCTAAGGCTAGGATGAGCAAAACAACGATAATTCCTAGCCATTGGGAAGTAAATACTATGCTGGAAATCAAGTTTGTTTGGCATTTGCTTTTAAATTCAATTTTTGTGCAATTTTGTAAAAATATATCACATTGGATAGGTCTGTGGGGCGGCAAAGACTATGCCACCCCGTAGTCGGACGGCAGACATGTCAAATGGACAAAATGTTCACCATTCTCTCTTCCTCGCCTTTATCTTTATGCATGTTCCCACAATGAGTATTTACCATCCAAAAACAATAATCACAATCAAAACATCCCATGCGTCGACGACATCAGATCAGGGGTATTCACAGTGGTGACTCTGTTGGGGACACACATTTGTAAACCATCTCGTTGGGTTTCACAAGTGTTTTGAGTCTAATTTTAGTTAACCATTGTTCTTTGTAATGTTTTTGTGATTTTGTGTGTTTAAGTATGTGTTCCCATTACTTGTTCCTTGCTATTTTATGGATTGATGTCTAAACTTGATCTTGGTTTGGACATTGTTCTTGAGCTCGTAAAGCCAAAAAACAGTTTAGTGCTCTTTTACTATCAATCTGGAAGAGTTAGCCGGGCGACAAGACCGTTCATACCCGGGCGGCAGCAAGCTTCTGGGCAGTCCCAGAAGTACAATGATGAACAAGGATGGACTAAAATTACGGGTTCTTGTCGCAAGGCACCCAATCTGGAAATTCGGACTACACCGGATTGTTTGTTCTCATTCTCTTCAAACTCAAAATGTTTTGCCATGCTACGTGTCTAATGCTTTCAAAAATAGCATTTTGCATTACTTAGTTTAAAACAATTTTAAAATTTTCGATTTTACAGAGAAAAAAGAACTAGTTTTTAACCGATTGGTATTGACCAAGTTTTCTTCCATAAATAAATACTAACCTCTGTCCCATAATACGCTACTCATTTACTGTTGAGAACGAAAAATAAGGAATAATGTTATTAAAGTAGGAGTTGTGAGTGGGTAGGAAAAAGAAAGTGGGGTAGAGAATAGTAAGTATATAGTTGTTGTGGGTATGATAAGTGGATCCCATGTATAAAGAAGTATTAAAAAGTTTCTGTTAGAACATGGATTATATAACATGCATTATTAGTGAAAGTACTTAATAAAATAAGTGATCAATATTATAATGCTTTATATAAAGTATAGGATATAATATAATATGTAGAATTCCATAATATAAGACTACCATTAAATGATGGGCATAATGGTAATATCTTATATATCAATAGGTGTAGTCCCTAAATGAAGTGCCCCTTGAATTCCTATATAAAGGCCTTTCCATCAGCCTTAGAATCTACTAGTTATTACATTCTCATTCAGTCCATAATCTTCCTAAGTACTTGAAGACTAAAGAGAATAAGGGCATTCATCATTTAGAAGATCTACTCTTCCCTACCTTGAAGACTATCTTCATACTTTCCCCCTCTAAGAACAAGACTAAGAAATCATGGAATCACAAGGTACACGCTTCCGTCTTCTTCTTCTTCTTCTTTTCTTAATCTAGTTATGAGACAGTTCAAGGTTTGATGGATCATTTATGTTCCAACAATTAATATCAAAGCCTACTCATATACTAGATTGAGTTTGAGTTTCTTGTAAAGCCTTATGCTTTTAATTCTTGAAAAGATTCTATGTTTATCATGTGTTCTTGAATTATCATACTCTAATTCAGATTCTAGAGTATTATGTTACTTCTAAATTATAAATTTACTCAAAAGGCTTTCAATTCTTAATGTAAGATTTTCCTATTTTTTGAACATAGCCACCATCCTTGGATGCGTTGTGAGTTTATTCATATGCATAGCCACGCATTTAAAAATGTGATGTGAGTATGCGGATCTACTTGCTTTGGTTGAATATTGATTCACCATTAAGTTAAGAATTGATAGTCTAAATCTGGAAAATTGGATGTTATGGCTCGTTGTCCTGGCAAAGGGCCCGGTGCCCTCCGAGGGCGTGGGGCTAGCTGTCGTGTAGATTGGTATCGGACATCAAAGGGGGGTGCGGGGGGCGTAGCCCCCTGCGGAGGGCGCGGGCCTAGCTGTCGTGTAGACTAGTATTGGACATCAAAGGGAGTGCAGGGGGGGGGCTACGGTATGGTATGCCTCTCTATTTGGTTCAAATCTGTTCATAAAAGGGTGTAAAAATGGTGACTTTTCGACATTCTGGGCAAACTGTGGTCTTGGGCGGTCGCCCACATTCTCTGGGCGGTCGCCCACTCGAACAAAACATTTAGCGACGTTTGAACTTTGGTCTTGGGCGGTCGCCCATATTTCCTGGGCGGTCGCCCACTTGAACAGACCTTTTATCAACGCTTGAAAATTGGGGTTGGGCGGTTGCTCACCTTGTATGGGCGGTCGCCCACCTATACAGTGTTTTCAGGTTCATTTTTTGCCCAGAATTTTGTGATAATTCATTAATAAATTATAATATGTGGACACCAGTCGCGCTTCGGTGGTTCTTGGAGTTATTAAACTTTAAGAATGGACGGGTAGAACAAAAGGATATTGTCTTTTATTAATAAATTTCTCTTATTTCTTTACCTTTTAAATTTTCAGAAATTACCTTAAAGTCTTAAGTGCCCTAAAGTATGATTAATTATATGCTTAAACAAATTTATTCATTGTTTAAATAATATTGTTGCCAAAGCAATTTACGTTATTTAAATACAAATTTGTTAAAGTGATGAATGTAAGTGGTGATATGTGATAACATGCTTGTTTTCCAAAGGAGACCTTGTTGTTGACTAAGTATTTACATTCATGGGGTAATAATTGAACTAAACTTTTGGTCATTTTAAATGATGTGAACCATCCCAAAGGAAGGCGGGTGTTTAAAGTGAATCGTTTATGTTCTTTATTATCGGGGAACAAGTACCTTAAACTTTAGGACATTTTTATACTTGATCCAGCCCAAAGGAAGGCAAGTATTTAAAGTGTGTTGTTTGAGCTATTTGTTTACCCTAAGATAAATCAAATTGTGAGTCAATTCGCAATCCAAAGATTAGTCTTGATGTCATATTGATTATCTTTTTTATGGATTTCATTTTGATATAATTAATCATTGTGTAGTTTCTTATATATGTTTTGTTTCATTCTTTTGTTCTCTTCATTCAGATTTGATCAGTTCTTCATCTGTTACTACTGCCTTAAACTCAATTCCTTTGCTAACTGGGATAAACTTTAAAACTTGGAAAAACAAGATAACTATGGACTTAGGCTGCTTGGACCTTGACCTCGCATTAAGAGAACAAGCTCCTGCCCCTCTAACTGATAAAAGCACTGCGGAAGACCGCTTAAGTTCAGAGAGGTGGAAGCGTTCTAATCGCGTCAGCTTAAGCATAATAAAGAATGCAGTCTCGGAGACATTTCTGAACAGTGTCTCCGAGGATGATGGTGCTAAAGGTTTCCTAGATGCTCTAGAACAACGCTTTGCAAAAAGCGATAAATCGAAAACAAGTGCTACCTTGAGGAAGCTTGTTTCCATGAGGTATAAGAGCACCGGAAACCTAAGGGGATGCATAATGGAAATGTTTCACATATCAACGAAATTAAAAGCACTTAAGTTGGACTTGTCGAAAGACTTGCTTGTGCATTTGGCTTTAATTTCTCTTCCTCCACAATTTGGTCATTTTGAAATGACCTACAATTGTCAAAAGGACAAGGGGAATATTAATGAATTAATTTCACATGTCACGGAGGAAGAAGATAGGTTGAAACACATCAAACCCGAAAGTGCACATTAAGCATCTACCTCTTCTCGTGGGATTAAGAGAAAAGGTAAGGAGATTGCGGTTGCAACAAAGAAGCCTAAGGGATCATCAAATGATCAAAAGGTGAAGAAGTGCTTCTTTTGCAAGGACCCCACTCACATGAATCCCGACTGCCCTAAGTATCGCCAATGGCGAATTAAGAAAGGTATGTCATTTAGCTTTGTTTGTACTGAAGCTAATTAATTTCAATTCCTTCGTATACATGGTGGTTAGACTCCGGTGCAACTACTCACATAAGTTCATGTATGCAGGGTTGCCTGAACTACCGAACGCCCAATAAAGGTGAAAGATTCATCTACATGGGAGCTGGAAAGCCGGTAGAGGTGGAGGGCATAGGGACTTTTAGATTATCTCTTAGTACCGGATATTATTTAGTTTTGAATAATGTATTTATTATTCCATCTTTTAGACGGAATTTGATTTCCGTCACTACATTAGATCGGGAAGGTTATTCCTGTATCTTCGGTAATAATAAATGCAATTTATATTTTGATTCAAATCTTTTTGGTACTAGTTCTTTGTCTTACATTGATAATCTATATTTACTTGACACAGCCAATTCATTAAATGAGTCCCATAATAATGAAACTAACTCTCGAGGCATAAAACAAAAGTTTTCAACTAAAAACTCTTATACCTTG
This sequence comes from Adenophora triphylla var. japonica, assembly GCA_022495995.1. NCBI lineage: Eukaryota > Viridiplantae > Streptophyta > Magnoliopsida > Asterales > Campanulaceae > Adenophora > Adenophora triphylla. Next base: position 227,802 of record JAFEMH010001378.1, read on the forward strand.
TGGCATAGGCGTTTGGGTCATATCTCTAAAAGGAGAATTGACAAGCTTGTGTCCGAGGGAATATTGCATAAGCTTGATACTCCGAAAAATAACTTTTGTATTGAATGCCTTAAGGGAAAATTTACGAATAGTACAAACAAAAATGAATCCTTAAGAGCTACAAAAGTCTTAGAACTAATTCATACGGACATATGTGGACCGTTCCCTACCCCTTCATGGAACGGACAAACATATTTTATTACGTTCATAGATGACTTCTCTCGTTATGGATACATTTATTTACTTAATGAAAAGTCTCAATCATTGGACGTTTTCAAGTATTTTAAAGCCGAATTTGAAAATCAACTTGAAAAGACTATTAAGAACGTTAGATCCGATCGTGGTGGTGAATAATACGGTAGGAATGACGGTTCGGGAGAACAACGTCCGGGTCCTTTTGCTCGCTATTTGGAAGAGTGTGGGATTGTCCCTCACTACACCATGTCGGGGACACCTAGCATGAATGGTGTAGCCGAGAGACGTAATAGAACCCTTAAGGATATGGTAAGAAGTATGGTTTCTTGTACTTCTTTACCTCACTCATTATGGGGCGATGCTTTGAAAACCGCAACCTACCTACTTAATAGAGCTCCTTCAAAAGCTACTGACAAAACCCCTTATGAATTATGGACCGGTAAGAAACCGTCCTTAAATCATCTTCATGTTTGGGGTTGTCCAGCCGAAGCTAGGCCTTATACACCTAACGAAGGAAAGTTGGACGCTAAGACCGTTAGTAGTTATTTTGTAGGGTATTATCAAAGATCTAGGGGATATAAATTCTATGACCCAAAAACTAGAACCTTTTTCGAGACAGGAAGTGCTATGTTTTTTGAGGATGTTGAATTTAGAGGGAAAAATTTGAACAGTAATTTTGAATTTGAAGAAATGGAAAAGGAATTTGTTTTTATACCTCTTCCTATAGTTCCTATCGAAAATCAAGCAGTTGTGCCTGAAATTCGACAAGAAAATATAATTCAAAATGACGTTAATTCTCCTATTAATGAACAACATGAAAATGTTGATGAGGAAATTCAACACCCTCAAAATCAAGAAGAACTCGTGCCATTAAGAAGATCTAATAGAGTAAGAAGGAGTGCTATACTGGATTATTATGATGTGTATCTTGCTGAGAATGAGGAACCGTTAGGTTTAGTGGGAGATGAGCCAATCACCTTCCATGAAGCCATTAGTGGTCCAAATTCTCATAAGTGGATTAATGTCATAAATGAAGAATTAAAATCCATGAATGATAATGACGTTTGGGATCTTATCCCATTACCTTAGAATGAGAAACCTATTGGGTGTAAATGGGTCTTTAAGACAAAAAGGGATTCACAAGGTAATGTGGAAAGACATAAGGCTCGTCTTGTCGCTAAAGGATTTACTCAAAAAGAAGGCATTGATTACAAAGAAACATTTTTACCTGTATCCTCTAAAAATGCTTTTAGGATCATTATGGCTTTAGTGGCACATTTTGACCTTGAGCTTCATCAAATGGATGTAAAGACTGCTTTTCTCAATGGCGACATTGAGGAAACTATCTATATGAAGAAATCAGAAATGGTTACTGATTCGGATCAAACTAGTCAACTAGTTTGTAAACTTAAGAAATCCATTTATGGGCTTAAGCAAGCATCTCGTCAATGGTACTTAAAATTTAACCAAGTTATTCTTTCATTTGGCTTTGAAATGAATCTTGGTGAATATTGTGTGTACCATAAGTTCAGTGGGAGTAGATTTATATTTTTGGTCTTATATGTGGATGACATTTTACTTGCTAGTAATGATAAGGACCTTCTTAAGGATATCAAGAAATTTCTCTCAAATAAATTTGAGATGAAAGATCTTGGAGAAGCTTCTTTTGTATTAGGAATCCAAATACATCGTGATCGCTCATGGGGTATGTTAGGATTATCACAAAAGAGCTATATAGAGAAGGTATTACAAAGGTTTAGCATGGGAAATTGTAAACCACATGACACCCCGGTCTCTAAGGGAGATAAGTTCAGCTTAAAGCAATGTCCTAAAAATAATCTTGAATTCAAGTATATGGAAAATATCCCTTACGCATCGGCTGTAGGAAGCCTAATGTATGCACAAGTCTGTACTCGCCCAGATCTTGCCTTTATTGTTGGCATGCTTGGGCGATATCAAAGCAATCCGGGAAGAGAACATTGGGTCGCAGTCAAAAGAGTGATGAGATACTTACAAAACACGAAGAACTACATGCTTACATATACAAAGTCGGATCATCTTGAGATCATTATTTTTTCCGATTCCGACTTTGCTGGATGCCAAGATAGCCGCAAATCGACATCGGGTTATGTCTTCACTTTGGCCAGTGGAGCAATTTCTTGGAGAAGTGCCAAGCAAACATTAGTTACTACTTTCACCATGGAAGCCGAATTTGTTGCTTGCTACGAGGCATCCACTCAAGCTATATGGCTGCGTAAATTCATTGAAGGGCTGCGAGTTGTCAAAGGTGTTGAAAGACCGCTTAAGTTATATTGTGACAATAAAGCCGCAGTATTGTACTCCAACAACAACAAGAGTTCATCTAAGTCTAAGCATATAGATATTAAGTTTCTTGTTGTAAGAGAGAGAGAGTAAAAAATGAACAAATAGAAATAGAACTTATTGGTACAAACTCTATGCTTGCGGATCCATTTACTAAGGCATTATCCCCTTTAGTATTTCACGAGCATGTTGCTCATATGGGTGTAATGACTTTTGATAATGCTTAAATCAGTGGGAGTATTGTTTTCTATTTCCTTATGTTGTTTTTATTTAAATTGATCTCATTTGGTTAAAGTAGGACTAGTTGGAGAATATATATATGCATTCTTCATATATATTCGTTAATATTCCATGCTACATATCAATACTTAATCTATGTCATTTAGTTGGATATATATATGTGATTAATGTGGGTTTAGTTGCGAATCAATTACAACGACTGCCCCTTAAGTCCTTATACTTATATGACTAATGGACGGGATTGATTTCGAATGACAACAAAGTGCACATAAGGGTTGTCATTTATGTTATAAATATGATTGAAGGATTTTATTAAGTATAAATATATGTTATTATAATCCAAGTGGGAGATTATTAGAACATGGATTATATAACATGTATTATTAGTGAAAGTACTTAATAAAATAAGTGATCAATATTATAATGTTTTATATAAAGTATAGGATATAATATAATATGTAGAATTTCATAATATAAGACTACCATTAAATGATGGGCATAATGGTAATATCTTATATATCAATAGGTGTAGTCCCTAAATGAAGTGTCCCTTGGATTCCTATATAAAGGCCTTTCCATCAGCCTTAGAATCTACTAGTTATTACATTCTCATTCAGTCCATAATCTTCCTAAGTACTTGAAGACTAAAGAGAATAAGGGCATTCATCATTTAGAAGATCTACTCTTCCCTACCTTGAAGACTATCTTCATACTTTCCCCCTCTAAGAACAAGACTAAGAAATCATGGAATCATAAGGTACACGCTTCTGTCTTCTTCTTCTTCTCTTCTTAATCAAGTTATGAGACAGTTCAAGGTTTGATGGATCGTTTATGTTCCAACAGTTTCCTTTCTAGGAAAGTGTGATTTTAAAGTGGGACGTCCAAAATAACAAAATGGGTAAGATAATATGAGACGGAGGGAGTATTGTTTTGGTCATGTTGACTTCCGTCGGTTAGTTGTTAGAATGTCAAAATTCCTTGAGAGATTTAAAAAAAAAGAGAGAGCACAAAAATACAGGTTCCTATCCACAGAGACGTGCTAAAAGATAATTTAAATGAAAAAAAAATCAAAGTGAGGTGTGTGATTTTTAAGAATTTTGACCCTCCCTGATGACCGACCGTCCCTAGAGTCAACATCAACAAAGTGATGAGTATATTATGGTGGATTGCTAGTCGCTAGGATTCATTTCAAAGTGGATCCCACGTGCCTATAGGGCCTCTGCCCGCGAGACAGTCCATCTTGGGGGGAGTCGAAATACAAGTAAAATAGATAAAATACAGGGGGTCTATAGATTCATTCAATGATGGGATCCACTCATCCAAGAATGTGTATAGTTGTAAAAAAAGGGCAACCTTTCCAACCATTTTAGGACTTTTAAAAATGCTAATTTTTCCCCACCTAATTAATAAAGAAGCGTGTTGCATCAGCCAAAGCCTCCCCATCCCAGAAATTTGCAGTCTCTAGTCTTATGTCGAGTTCTTATTTCGAGTGGGAGGAAAAGGTTGGGTCCGTTCTCCGCTTTCAACAAGGCTCTGCAGTTTCTGTTGTATATGACTCAAATGTGGGTAGGGAATCAGTAGGTTAGGCACACCAAAAGATGTTATTTTTAAGGTATTTAAGTTTCGTATAGATGGAGTCAGTTTTAATGAAGGGACAGTTACCCGAAGCAGATAAGTTAGAGAGGCTAAATGGGCTGAACTACAAGCGTTGGAGCTTGAAGATGGAATACCTTCTCACCATTGCAAAGGTATTCTACGTGCTATGTGATCCTTGTCCAAAGGAGAATGAAATGATAAAGCAACCGAGACACAGAAAACCGAGGCTGCTGAAAAAGTGAAGAAATGGAAATCGGATGACTTCATTTGCCGATTCACCATTCTGCAAGCATTGAACAACACGTTGTTCAACGTGTTCCATATGCACAAAACCGCCGCTGAAGTTTGGTTTGCAATCAAACGAAGGTACGTCAATGAAGATGCTGGTAATAAATCTTTTTTGGTTAATAAATTTGTTGAATACAAGATGGTAGACTCGAGGCCTGTCATTGATCAAGTTAATGAACTCAATGACATAGCCATCGAATGTGCCGATGCGGGTGAACCCATTTCTGAGACATTCCAAGTTTCAACCATCATTGGTAAACTTCCACCCTCTTGGAAAGATTACCAAAAGAAATTGAAGCATAAGAAGAAGGCCATCACCTTAGATGAACTTCTTCAAGGCATCCAAATTGAGACTGAAAGTCTCAAACGTGATGGCTCAATTTCTGAGAAGATTGATGGTGTAAACTATGTGGAAAATAAAAATGTTGCCGGAACTTTCAAGGGAAACCAAGGAAAGTTCAAACGGAAAAACAACTTTAAAAATGATGGAAATGGTAAGGCTAAGAAAAAGCAGAAGAGTTCTTGCTATGTTTGTGGAAAAACAAATCATTTGGCTAAGAACTGCTATTACCGCAAAGGACAACAGAAAGATGAACAAGCAAATGTAGTTGAGAGCAACTTCATTAGCATGCTTTCCGAAATCTGTCTAGTCAACAATGTCGACTCAGATTGGTGGATTGATTCAGGGGCTACATGTCATGTAACTCCAAATCGAAGCTTGTTCAAAACATATGAAGAAGTAAAAGAGCCGAAAGCTGTTTATATGGGAAATGCTTCTACAAGCGAGGTCTTGGGCATAGGGACCATTATTCTCCCCCTCACTTCGGGAAAGACTCTTACTTTGAAAAATGTGTACCATATTCCCTCTATGAGGAAGAATCTTGTATTCGTTCCTAAATTGGACGAAAATGGCTTTAAAGTAACCTTTCGCGCCCAACAAGTGAATATCACTAAAAATGGGATGTTTGTTGGAAAGGGCTACATTAAAGACCAAATGTATTTATTGAGCATTGATAATAAAATTACCAGTTCTTCTTACTTTGTTGATTCTAATTTTAATGTTGAAAAGCATGATTTTTGGCATTCTAGATTAGGACATATTGGTATGAATGCAATGAGTCGTATGATTAAATATGAGTATATTCCTAAATCTTCGACTATTTATTCTATGAATAATTGTGAATGTTGCGCTCAATCTAAGTTGACTAAAACATCTTTTAAAAGTGTAGTAAGATCAACTAGGTTACTTGAGTTAATTCATACCGATATTTGTGACAACAAAGATATTTTGACAAGAGGTGGAAAACGTTATTTTATTACGTTCATTGATGATTTTTCTAAGTTTGCATATGTGTATTTACTTAGAACAAAAGATGAAGCTTTTGACAAGTTTAAAATTTTCAAAGCCGAAGTTGAAAATCAAACCAATCTAAGGATAAAACGATTAAGATCGGATAGAGATGGTGAATATTTCCCAAACGAGATGATTTCATTTTGTCAACAAAATGGAATTGTTAGGGAATCTTCAGCACCTAATACTCCACCACAAAATGGAGTAGCCGAGAGGAAAAATCGATCCTTAATGGAGATGGTTAGTGCCATGATTATAAATTCAAAATTACCAATGAGCTATTGGGGAGAGGCACTATTAAGTTATGTTTACATTTGTAACAGAATTGTGAATAAACATATGAAAACTCCATACGAATTATTTAATGGGCGTAAGCCTAATATTTCACATTTAAAAGTATGGGGTTGTGTTGCATATGTTTTAGATGCAACTTTGAAAAGAAATAAACTTGGGAGTAAAGTTGTGAAATCTATATTTATTGGTTATTCTTCAATAAGCAAAGCATATAGATTTATGAGAATTAATGACAATCGTGTGTTTGAAGCTACGCGTGCTATTTTTTATGAACTTTTGAACATAAAAAATGTAGACAAGGTAGATATAAACCATGAATTGTCAAAAGAACTTGAAGTAGAAAATGCATCAAGTTCACATGATAATGGTGATGCCATTGCTAATGATGAAAATTTAGATAACAATGAAAATGATGAAATAGTTGAGTTAAGGAGAAGCAAAAGACAAAGAATTGAAAAGAACCTTGGTCCTGGCATGTTTACATATATGTTAGAAGAGTATCAGAAGCTTCTCGAGGAGGTCAAACGGGTCCGAGAGCTAGAAAGGGAGCACTTCATCCATTGTATGTCCCAAACTGGTGTTCGTGTTTATATCAGTGTTGGGAATGAGGGTATCCTCACAGAGGATGTTACCAATTCTGCTGGCAATGTCACCCCAAATTCCAAAGGAACCCAAGACAACCCATTTTCGGTGTCGAGCTACTATGTAATGCCTCCTCCCCTTTCATATGGTTTAAGGTCATTCAGAATGCTCCAACACCAGCTATCTCTCAACCATCAGACACCACCTACCGCTATAGCCTGCATCACTTGGCTTCCAGTCTTCCACTTTCATCTCTCCCAATGCAACCGAATTTAGGGTTCCCTCATCTCAGCTACACTCCATCACCTCCTCACAACTCGGGCAACAATGGGCAGGTTTACATCCACATTCAGGCAGCTCAGCAAGCTCCCCAGTGGTTCCTTCAACCACCATCTCAACCGTGGTCCGTGGTCCGTGCTCCAAGTTTTCCGGCCCCGACATCTAGCTCAACACCGGTTACTTTAGCCACTACTTCCCATGACAATGCCTTCCTACTAGAGTAAATCGAAAAGCTCCAGGAAAGGATGGCCAAAATAGACAAATGTTGGGGTGCAAACCCAATCCCACATCGACAATTGAACAAAGTATTGCCAGGTTTATAAGAGCACACACCCACTTCATTAGTATGAGGCCTTTTGGGAGTTGACCCAAGAGCAAATCCGTGCGGGCTGGGCCCAAAGCGGACAATATCATACTAATGTGGAGTGGTGGGGATGGTCGCGGTCCCAACAAATGGTATTAGAGCCATGGTTCGGATGTTTCGGCCTGGGTGGATCGTGTGTGTGCGATTATAGTGGTGGTGGGATTCCCTCTTGTGTGACTTTGCGGATGGTCTTGGTTTGAGGGGAGGATTATTGGGGTGCAAACCTAATCCCACATCGACAATTGAACAAAGTATTGTCAGGTTTATAAGAGCACACACCCACTTCATTAGTATGAGGCCTTTTGGGAAGTTCTCAAGAGCAAATCCGTGTGGGCTGAGCCCAAAGCGGACAATATCATACTAATGTGGAGTGGTGAGGATGATCGCGGTCCCTACAAATGTTGGGGTGCAAACCCAATCCCACATCGACAATTGAACAAAGTATTATCAGGTTTATAAGAGCACACACCCACTTCATTAGTATGAGGCCTTTTGGGAAGTTCCCAAGAGCAAATCCGTGCGGGCTGGGTCCAAAGCGGACAATATCATACTAATGTGGAGTGGTGGGGATGGTCGCGGTCCCTACAAATGGTATCAGAGCCATGGTTCGGATGTTCCGGCCTGGGTGGACCGTGTGTGTGCGATTATAGTGGTGGTGGGATTTTCTCTTGTGTGACTTTGCGGATGGTCTTGGTTTGAGGGGAGGATTGTTGGGGTGCAAACCCAATCCCACATCGACAATTGAACAAAGTATTGTCAGGTTTATAAGAGCACACACCCACTTCATTAGTATGAGGCCTTTTGGGAGTTGACCCAAGAGCAAATCCGTGCGGGCTGGGCCCAAAGCGGACAATATCATACTAATGTGGAGTGGTGGGGATGGTCGCGGTCCCAACAACAATCATGGGATTGATTCAATTGATGTAGATCCTTCCCAAGTATGGTTTGTTGCCCCCAAAGATTAAGTTTCCTGGTATGGAATGGTTCGACGGAACTATTTGTCCCAAGAATCACATCGACAACTTAGTCCTTGCTATGATATCAATGAATCTGCCAAAAGAAGGGATGCCCCTCGTCTTCCACCATTCTCTTAAAAGGACTGCTTTGAAATGGTTCATGCAGCTATAATAGGTGATCACTTGGGCAAAGGTTTACAAAACTTTCCTGAGCAAGTATCGCGCTGACTTGGATTGGCAAACGAATGGAAGGGATCTCCAAGGTACCACTCAGAAAGAGAATGAAACTGTATCCAAATTTTACAAAACTTGGCATTGCAAGCTTTCGAAGATAATGACTCCGTTGACGGATGATGAACAAAAGGAGATTTCCAGTCTTGCCTAAAACCTCAGTTGAGGAAAGATTTGTTATTTGTTATTACTCCAGCTTAAGGGAGATGGTTAACGCCGGGGTCAGATTTGAGAATGAATCTTACATCTTTGCTCCATAGGAAAACCCAACTGCAAGAGCAAATGGGTCTTACCGGTACAACATTAATGCCGCCCCCAAGCCCAAAGACACCGCACCACAACAGATTAATTTCGTGAAGAATGAGGCATCTCTTGATGTTAAGGCCAATGAATCAGTACTATGACTTCGATATACCCTATGGGCAACTCTTTGATATATTCATAGAAAGAGGGTTGCTCAAACCCCTCTAGAACTTTGAACCCGCCAATAAAGACAAAATTTTGGACTCATCCAAGAAATGCTCCTACCATGCTCACATCGGCCACACCACTTACGGTTGCATCATGTTAAAAAGGTTGTGAAGGAAATAGTCAAGAAGGGAATCATGGACCCTACCAATCCCAACACTGTCAACCACCCATTGCACAGGAAAGGAAGTATAAACATGATAGATATTGAAGCTCCCATTAATGTGGATCCTCGCACTCTAGTGACTAAGGCTACGGGACAATTACAGAATTGGTGCATTGTTGGCAAGACCACCTCCCCTGTTATTGTCAAGATAGAGAATAGTGAGTTTGGGATTCTCAAAGATTACCGCAATCTGGGTACAGTCGGACGCAAGGCCGTTAACAACCCCCTCCCCGAGAAAGATATCATTAATGTTGTTGAGATAGGAGAAGTCCTCAATGATCATGCTAACTTTGTGGAGTAAATTGAGGCACGTAGCTTTGAAAATAGTGAGGTATTGTTTATAGTGCCCAGTGGGGCAAAATGTAACCCCTCTGATGATGAAATGAACTTAGTTTCCTGTTATATGTTGTCTTTGGCCGAAATATTGAGTGATGCCAAGAAACTACGAAAAAGGGTCCCGAGAGAAGATAATAGCCTCTACATCAGCTCCTCCAGCAGAGTATGATAAGGACTACAACGACGAGGAAGGTAGCAACGTTGAGACACGACTTATAGCCAATATCACCTTTCCCCTGCCTCTCAAAGCCATCCAAGAAGATGCCGCTAAACTCTCATCCCTAAACCAAAGACAGGGAGGCGTTAACTTGCTTACCCAGTTGGGAAAGACAATGGAGCTAGATTTTTCCAAACAAAAGGTGCCAGTAAAAAAGAACTGGAACCCATTCCGAAGTGACAAGGAATCGGTAGATGCCGTGGAAAATGAGGAAGAAGTCCCTCTGCTCACGAACTCAAGAAAACTCAAGCCAACATTTCTATCTGGGGCTTGCTTACCGATTCCCTGCGTTACCGTCAGAAGTTTTCAAAGAGTCTCACCAGAGTGTTGGTCCCTATCGACACGGACCTGACACCCTTTCTCAGATGATAGGTAACATTAACTTCTCCAATATCATAACCTTCAGTGAGCTTGACCTACCGATGTTTGGGGCCGACCACAACGAGCCCATGTACATTACTGTAGAAATGGAGAACAAAAGGTTGCCCCCTGCCCTCATTTACAATGTGTCCGCTCTTAACATCATGCCAGCTAAATGATGGATCTTGTTGGGGTGTACTTCTTATCAATATTCAGCCTTCCTGCCAGACAATTCGGGCCTATGACTCCACCAGTCGTTCAATTTTGGGAGTTACCACCTTGACCTTATTTATTGGAATCGGTGTTATGGCGGTAGAATTCATTGTCGTAGAAATCCTGGCCTCATTCACACTTCTCTTGCAAAGACCATGACTGCATACCATCGGAGTTGTCGCCTCCGCTCTACACCAGTGCGTCAAATTCCAGTTAGGCAATGAGATTTCAATCATTTATAGATATGTGGTAACTGCAGAGGGAAAGGACACCAGCGGGATTCCCGTCTTACATATCCAACATGATAAAGCAAATTTGAAACTAAGTGGGTTCAGTTTCATGTCACAGCCTCATATTCATAACATCAACCTCATCAGTAATAATGATAACCTCACCCCGCTGCCAGAGGGATGAGCAATATGGGGTACATACCAGGACTGGGGCTAGGCAAACGCTACCATTGTAAGCTAGAATATTTCCAATCACGGATGTGGTGCAGCAGTCCCAAAATTACCGTGATATGATTGTATCAAAATAGAGAATAGTTAGGAGGAGTTATATTAGAATTGTATAGCAATTATCCTTTCCATACTTAAGTCATATCTTCACGATTGTATAGTGATAGAGGACTCTTTGTAAATATTAATATATAAATAAAATGTTAGAAGAGAATGACAGCAATTGAGTCTTCTCCCAATTCTTTGTCTTAGATGGTATCACGATCCTCTTGATACGGAGCCATGACAAACGACACTGATTCCACCCCATCAGTCACCTCCAAATTCCCTTCTTCCGCTGCGATCCAAACTCTCCCTCTTAATCTCAACATTCAATCCTATTTAGGCCATTGTCATCTCACTAATGAAAATTACTTGAACTGGAGATCACTCTTCTATACGGTTCTTACTACCTATAGAATTACATCTGCGGTGACAAACACCACGCTGCCACCGGCCAAACAAGCGGATGGTTCTTCCAATCCCGATAGGGATTTTTTTCTTCAAGCTTCAAGCCTTGTCCTTGGTTGGATTAAAGCTACCGTCAGTGCCAAAATTCAGTCAAGGGTAAATCCCTGTGACACTGCTCCGGCAGCTTGGAATTTACTTGAGAAACGGTTCGGAGGACGGTCTAGAGTTCACGTCCAGAAACTCAAAACCGAACTCAATGCCCTCACCAAGAAACCTGAAACCTCAATTGATGACTATTTTCTCCAGGCTAATTCTATTTCCGATGCCCTAGCCAAAGCTGGTGAAATTATCTCTGACGATGACTTGCAGCAACGGATTGTGGCAGGATTTGGACACTCTTACAAAGAGTTCATCACATCTCAGAACAACCGTCCAGCAGCCTCCTTGGATGACCTTTAGGACCTTTTGCAAGAGGAAGACCTCCAATCCCGCTTCTCCACCTCCGTCGTACACCCTACTTCTGCTCTTCTTGCTGGCACTTCTACTAAGCCTCGGCACCACTCCTTCAATCCTACTGGTGGTGCTCCGAACCCAGGTCGTGGAAACAAAAAGGGCAAGGGGGGCCAGCATGCATCCCAGGCCCGTGGTGATAGTCACAAAGGGAAGGGTCGAGGTATTTTACCCACCCCTCAAACGGGTTTCCAGTTTAACCCACAACCTAAAAACCCAAGCCATTCCCCTAAGCCAATTTTTACTTACACCCCTCCAAACCCTTTTACCCATATTTCTCACTCAGCCTGTCAATTGTGCAAGAAGTCAGACCATACTGCCCCCGACTGTCCTGATCGTGGTAATTATGTGTTCTACAGTCACACTCCTCATTATCCATCTCAGATGGTTCATCCACCCTACAATCCGGAATATCCTTCTTTTCCCGGTGCTCCTGTCATGACTCTGTCCTATGTTCTAGATTCCGGGGCCACAAATCACCTGATCCCGTCTCCTGAAGGCCTCACACATGTTACCCCTTACCCAGGTAACAATTCAGTTACAGTTGCTAACGGTACTCGACTCCCCATTACTCATATTGGTCATTCTAAATTTTCTCACAAAAATCATACTTTTTTTCTTCGCAATGTTCTTTGTGTTCCCAATTTACATAAATCATTATTATCCATTCGTCGTTTCTCTCATGATAATAATTGTTTCTTTGAGTTTAATGGTTGTGGATTTTCTGTGAAGGACAATACCACGAGGCGTACCATCCTTTCTGGCAATAGTAATGACGGATTATACACACTCCGGTTTGATTCCTCTTCTCGGGTCAATCCACTAGCTCTTATCGGGGAGCGTGCATCCTCATCCACTTGGCATGCTCGTCTTGGACATCCGTCGTCTCAAGTTTTCAAGTCTCTTCTCAGTCGTGTCTCCATTCCTCTTTTAGGTTCTTCGAATAATAATAATATTTGTCATGTTTGTCGGATAGGGAAATCTTGTAATCTCCCTTTTCATTATCGTACTTTTCATTCTGTTGAGCCGTTAGCAATTTTACATTTAGATGTATGGGGTCCGTCCCCTGAACCTTCAATTAGTGGCTTTCGTTATTATTTAAGCATAGTCGATGATTTTTCCCGTTTTGTTTGGTTTTATCCGTTGATTCGAAAATCAGATGTGTTAAGTGTTTTTTCTATGTTCAAAACTCAAATAGAAAATCAACTTAGCCGAAAAATTGGGGAAATTCACACGATCAAAATAGTTCAAACAGATGGGGGAGGTGAGTTTATGAACCGTGCTTTTGAGTGTTTTCTAAAAATCCATGGCATCAAACACCAATCCACTTGTCCATATACTCCCCAACAAAATGGTACAGTCGAAAGGAAACACAGACATATAGAGGAAATGGGATTATGTCTTCTTGCTCAATCTGGGATTCCTCAATCTTATTGGCTAGAGGCGTTTAATACGGCAGTATATCTTATTAATCGCCTTCACATGAGACTTCTTGGTTACATTTCTCCGTACCAAAAATTATTAAAACGGACCCCAGATTACTTAGTACTCAAAACTTTCGGGTGTCTATGTTTTCCCCATCTTGTCCCATACAATCGTCATAAATTAATGCCTAAATCCACCCCTTGTGTTTTTCTAGGGTATGATAATTTTAAAAAAGGTTATCGATGCCTTGATCGCACCATCGGGCGGCTCTATATCTCAAGGCATGTTGTTTTTGATGAAGTGTATTTCCTATGTCCCAAAATATTTCTACAGGTCCAACCCATATTTCTGGCACAAAGAGCAACTCTCATCTCACAGCAGCCCAAATTTTGGACCTTGGCTATGAACAACAACCCACTATGAGTAGTGGCCAAATCAATCCATCCCCAGCTCATCAAATGGCTGCTCTTCAGCCCGCTAATTTGGGTTCCTCTCCTTCTGCCTCAAGTGTCCCACCTGGTCAAAATGGCCTGGTCCCTTCAGCAACCAGCCCAATCACTCACGAGCAGCCCTCTTCTGGATCCTCTTCCGCAAATACTTCTTCTGGGCAAAATTCGGACAGCCCACACTCTTCTCCAACTGGGCCACCTCCTCTCCCACCCACAAATCAACATCACATATAGACTAGAGCAAAATCTGGAATTTTCAAACCAAAACAAGTTGCCAATTTTGCCTCGACAGTCACTTCTCGACATCTGCTTCCTCTTGCTTTATCCGCAGTCACCAAAGATTCACTTGAGTTTGAACCTAAAAATCTCAAACAAGCAGCCCCCCTACCTCACTGGAACCAAGCAATGCATGAAGAATTAACCGCCATGCATAAAAATGGTACATGGTCACTTGTACCTCGCACCCCCTCCATGAATGTAGTCGGCAGTAAGTGGATATTCAAAGTTAAAAGGCGTGCTGACGGTTCAGTTGAGCGACACAAGGCTCGCTTAGTCGCTCAAGGATTTACACAACAAGAAGGTGTTGACTATGACGAAACATTCAGTCCCGTAGTCAAACCACCCACAATTTGAACTATTCTTAGCATTGCTCACTCCCGTTCTTGGCCATTACAACAATTGGATGTACGAAATGCATTCCTAAATGGTCATCTTCAAGAAGAAGTGTACATGTCTCAACCTCCAGGCTTTCATCACCCGGATTTTCCCGACCATGTATGCCGGTTACATAAAGCAATTTACGGTTTGAAACAATCCCCAAGGGCATGGTTTCAAAGACTACATGATCATTTACTATCCATTGGCTTCTTTAATAGCAAAGCGGACAGCTCTTTATTTATCCGACATTCGGGTAAGTCCTTAATTGCTATCTTGGTCTACGTAGATGATTTCATCATCACCGGTTCATCCTCCGCCGAGGTCTCTCACGTCATAGATCAGATTTGTGCCACATTTGATAGTAGAAAGCTGGGTAACTTGGGTTTTTTCCTTGGTATTGAGACTATTCGAACACCTGAAACTCTCTCACTTAGTCAAGCTAAGTATGCTTCAGATCTTCTTCGCAAGTTCAATATGGATGGTTGTAAACCGGTGTCCACTCCTGTAGTTCATGGCACTCATCTCTCTGCCTACGATGGTGATCCATTATAGGATTTTACTACATTTCGTAGTATGGTCGGAGGTCTTCAATATCTCACTTTGACAAGACCCGACATAGCTTTTGCCGTAAATCAAGTGTGTCAACATATGCATTCACCTCGATCGTCACACCTTGAAGCCGTAAAAAGAATTCTTCGTTACGTAAAGGGCACAATCACATTATGCCTCCGGTTTAACCGCTCTAGTGACATTTCCCTCTCAGCTTATTCCGACTCTGATTGGGCAGGTTCGATTGACGACCGCCGCTCCACCACTGGTGCATGCGTCTTCATTGGACCAAATCTTGTAGCTTGGACTTGGAATTACCCGGATCCAAGAGGCAGCGCGATCGCGCCCCGGCATCTGGCATTTTCGCTGCGTTGGGAGTTGCCTCGCCGTGTTTTTGCTTTGTAGAGTCGCCACGCCGTTTTGATTAAGCCCAAAACATTGAGAAAAGGCATCAGTTTAAAAAATAAATTGTTTTTGTGTGATGAGATTTTTGAGTTCGGAGGTCAGGTTACTCCTCGGGAAGAGAATATTAGAATATTAGAGCTCACCCGAGTCGCCTCGTAAAAACGAGTCTTTCGACACCCCTTCTTTCTTTAAATGTTGTGTGTGTGTGTGCTTTTAAAAATGCATGATGTGTCGGATGTCTACATTGTACACTGCTTATTGAATTGTATTGAAATAGTGTAAGAAGGAAGCCTTACCAATGTTGGTTCGTGTCTGTCTTCCGCTGGGGAATAGTGTTTGAGGATGGAATAGTGTTCCGGGACGGACCGGGATTACTTCAGGATGTGTCGGTTGTCTGCGGATAGAGTTTCGGCGTGCGTTGAGATCGCAGGGATCGTCGGTTGGATTCGGACAGAGGTTCGGCGTGCATCGGGATCATCGGTAGCGTTCGGGCAGAGTTCTGGCGTGCGTCCGAGTTACCGGTTTGACTCGGAAAGAGCCGGAACGCCTCGGGAAAGACCAGGCAAGGCCTCGGAGTACCACGAGGCGCCTCAGAGTACCTCGAGAGTGCCTCGAGGCATCGCGGGAGCATCTCGGGAGCGCTCGGAAAGGCTTTGAAGCACCACAAGGGAGCTCGAAAGGCCTCGGAAGGAACCGAAAGGGGCTGGGAGTGCCTCGGGAGGACTTAGAGGGAAAGCCAGAAGGCCTAGGGAGAGATTAGAAGAGGATGGTGTGTGAAATGAGGGAGGGGGAGCCCTCTATTTATAATGTTGGAAAAAATGCAAGAAGGTCCGTACGGACCTTATAGGTAATATAAAGTTTTGGTTTTTCCGGATTTAGGGGAATCTCGTGGACTTTAGAGGGATTCTGTAATTATGAGAGTTGGTAGCAGGAAGGTCCGTACGGACCTTTTAGCATGCAAAGAGGTCCGTACGGACTTCCATGCTTTTTCCAATTTCTGCATAATCCTCAAAAAGTCCTTTTGTGTTTTTTGGTCCCAGAAAGGCCCCCCCCCTTGATTTGGTTGGTGGTTTTTTGGACCTTTGAGGGTTTTTGAAGGGTTTTAAGGGCCTTTTGAGGGTTCCGGGTGTTTGAGACTGCGTTTGAGTGAGTCTGCGGTGTTTTTCGGATGCTCAGAAGAGGGTGATCCAGATTGGGGTACTTACAGAAGCCCCTCGACGACGTCACTTACGGAGGAAGTGGGGTCGTCGGTAAGATAAGGGTCCTGATCTGGATCGCGTGAGGATGTGGTGGTGTCCTGAGGTGTGTGACCGTTTAGGTCAGTTGGCTGGACCCTGTGATAGGATTCCTACGTATCCCTGGCGGGAATCAAGCCTGATCGTAGTTCGGGTGCGTGGGGAAGTGGACGTGTCAGTGTCCTGTAGGTGACCATTTAGGTCAGTTGTGAGGACGTGGTGGTATCCTGGGTGACCGCATTGGTAGGTTGTGAGAACGTGGTGGCATCCTGGGTGACCGCATAGGTCGGTTGTGAGGACGTGGTGGCGTCCTGGGTGACCGTATAGGTCGGTTGTGAGGACGTGGTGGCATCCTGGGTGACCGTATAGGTCGGTTGTGAGGACGTGGTGGCGTCCTGTCTGATCGTATAAGTTGGTTGTGAGGACGTGGTGGCGTCCTGGGTGACATATAGGTCGGTTGTGAGGGCGTGGTGGCGTCCTGGGTGACCGTATAGGTCGGTTGGCTGGACCCTGTGATAGGATTCCTACGTATCCCTGGAGGGAATCAAGCCTGAACGTAGTTCGCCGATGTCGTGAAATTGTGAGTGTAGGCGGGCATGGTGGTGCCCTGAAGTGATGTGACCGCTGAGGTCGACTGTGAGGACGTGGTGGCGTCCTGAAATGGAAATTTTATGGTTTTCCGAAACGGGTAATTTAAAGCCTTCCGGGCTGGAGATAATGATTTGGGAGGTTTATACGGTCTTCCTGACCGAGTGGTTTAAAGCCTTCTGGGCTGGGGATATAGATGAGGGCATGCCATACCCTGGGACTTGTGGTTGTGTCGTACGTGAGAATGTGTTGTGTCCTCTGACTGTGTTTATGTCGTGCGTGAGGATGTGTTGTGTCCTCTGACTGTGTTTGTGTCGTGCGTGAGGATGTGTTGTGTCCTCTGACTGTGTTTGTGTCATGCGTGAGGATGTGTTGTGTCCTCTGACTGTGTTTATGTCGTGCGTGAGGATGTGTCGTGCCCTCTGACTGTGTTTATGTCGTGCGTGAGGATGTGTCGTGCCCTGTGACTGTGAGAGGCGTGATTGCCTTGTGTTTTGTCCGCTAGGGAAAGGTTGGACTTACGATGACTGCCGGCGTTCGTCTGCTGGGAACGCGTAGTCTCGTATGGGCTTTGTCTGCTGAGAAGGTGATTTCGGGCTTACTTTGATGGTCGGTGTTTGGTTCACCGTTTTGTGTTTTGGGGGCATTTTGTGCCTTTTGTGTTTGTTTTACAGTTTAGTGGGCAAGGTCCGGGCTTACGATGACGACCGGTGTTTGTGTTGCTATTTAGTGGGTGAAATTCGGACTTACGATGACGGCCGGTGTTGGTTTTGTTGGGTTAAGGACCAAACTGCATTGAATCTGCTGAAATAGGCCTTTGGACAGCCAGGGGCAAAGATTATAAGGGCAAAGAAGTAATTTGGCCTTAAAATGCAAAGAGGTCCGTACGGACCTGTTATGTGTGCAAAGAGGTCCGTACGGACCTTTGTGCAATTTCGAATTCCCAGAATTTGACCAGTTCCAGAAACGAGGCATCACACCCATTTTCTTCTTCCAGTTTTGTGAACAACCGAGAGAGAGAGGGAGAAAACCTCCATTTTTTATCCAAATTCCTTAGTAAATCCTCCGCATTTTGCTTGAATTGCTTGTCAATGGCGGAAAGAGCAAGGAGAGGTCGTCGTCAACGGGGTCAAGAAGCCATTGAGCAAAGGGCTGACCTTCAAAGGAATTGCACTTCCTTCGTGCCTTCGTCGAGGAATCCGGATGTGTTGTATCCGGATCTGGAGGTACACAATATGCGGGATAGGGCCGTCAGAGAGGTAAGAAATCAATTTCGTCTTGATTCTTTGCTCGAATTATTGTATGCTAGAACTAGGTTTTAATTCTTCGCATATTTGAGGCTTTTTGTCATTGCCATGCTTTTTGTGAAATTCGTGATGAATTGTTGAAATTGAGCATGTGAGAATTGTGGGTATGTGATTTTTGTGCAAAAATGTGGGGATTAGCTCTTATTTGTAAAATAAAGTGCATCTCCTTGAAATGCATGCTTTGGTGTTTTGTACCCTATGCTATTTCTGTGTATGTACATTGTGAAAAATTGCCGTGTAGGGATGGACTTTGTAAAAAAGTGTGACATGTGTCGTGTTTTGTGACGGGTTTCGTCTTGAAAGTGTGTGCCATGTAGGGACGGACTTTTCGAAAATGTGTAGTGTGTACCGTGTTTTTGTGACGGACTCTGTGGGAAGTTTATGTGCAATGTGTGCCATATTTTGTGACGTTTTTTTTTTTTTTTGAAAATGTGTCGTGTAGGGCTTAATCCCTCTGTTGAGAAAATTTGTACAGTGTGTGCCGTGTTTTGTGACGGACTGCATGGAAAAAATTATGTGCCATGTGTGCCGTGTTTTGTGACGGGTTACATGAGGAAAATTACGTGCGATGTGTGCCGTGTTTTGTGATGGGTTACATGTGAAAATTATGTGCAATGTGTGCCGTGTTTTGTGAAGGGTTACATGTGAAAATTATGTGCAATGTGTGCCGTGTTTTGTGACGGGTTATTTTTGTTTTGCCGTGTTGGGACGGACTTTTTACGCTTTGCTTTGGTTTCCTTTTGGTATTTTGCATTAAGTACTGTGACTGACGTACCTTTGCTGTGTTTACCTGCAGGATGAGGGGCTTTTGTCTGGGAAAGCCAAGAAGATGAAGTCTCGGGGGTCGCTCGAGGCTGTGGTTGAGCTGTGGCAGCACTTGCCGGACATCTCTAGGGAGGGCAGGCCGAGCCCTAAGAGGCTAATCTTCACTTCTGGTTTGGGCGCGTTCGTGGAGAACTTGGCCGGGATTTCAGAGACGAGGAAGAACAAGAGTATCTTCCTGGCCTTGTCCGAGTATTGGTGGGACACCACGCACACCTTCCATTTGAGCTGGGGAGAGGTGACGGTGACTCCTACCGACTTTGCAGCTATTACCGGGCTTTCCTTCAAAGGAGGGCCAGTGAGATGGAGGGACAGGATGTCCGATGGGGTGCTGGCTGAGCTGTTAGGCTTTGAGCCTTTTCCTCGCAGAGGCCTGGGCATGTTATATGGCGATGTTGAGGCACAGATCACGACCAACATCAGGCCCTATCGCCGAGGTACCGGCTTGGTGACGGCGGAGCAGCTGGCGCGCTCTTTCTTGTGGTTTGCTCTCTTCGAGACTTTGTTCTCGAATCACGCTACCTCGGCTCCTTTTCCTCTTCTGGAGAGTTTGGTGGATTTGGAGAGGGTTGGTGAGATAGCTTAGGGCGAGGCAGGCCTGGCCGAGCTTTATTTTTCTTTGGACCGATTTAGCCGAGGCGTGGCCAGTTCTCTGGGATGCTTCGATTTTGCTTTGGAGGTATGAGTTTATTGCTGTTTTTGATTTAGCAGTTTGTCATTTCTCCGTTTTCTTTTGCACTGAGCCTTTTCTGCTTTTGTCGCAGGTGTGGTTTTATGAGATCTTCCGGTGCTTTCCGTGGGATCGAGATGCTGAGGCCATAGAGGCCTATCCTGCTATGCTGGGCTGGGCCCATCCGTTGAGGAGGAGGAGGACGTATAGAGGGAAGCTCACCATCGCCTATGGGGATGTGCAGGAGTACCTGGGAAGGGATAGCTCGGCGGAGTTTGAGCTGTATCCCTGGGCTCGGTATGGAGACGACGAGCTTGAGGGTGGTCCCGTGGTGACGGCGCAGAGGAAGTTGCTGCGGGGCTTGACTTGCGATGTTATGTACTTGGGGGAGAGGGTCTTCTGGCAGCTTGGTCCGGGTGTGCCCCCTGTGGCTCCGAGGGATCCGCTCTTTGGGATGATGAATCCCCATGACATGGATGTGATAGAGTACGAGAGGTACTTGGGCGGCGTGGATGCCGATGAGTTCATTTTGTTTGAGGAGTACGGGTCCTTCGTCAGGAGGAAGCTGAGGACGCCACAGGTGTTGGCGAGAGAGAGGCGGGATGGTCCACCTCGTCCCCCAGATGTTTTGGTGCCTGGGCCGGACTTTACATATATACAGGGTGACTCGTTGAGGCGGAGGGTGTCGGTACCCGTGCCTGAGTTGGCTCCTGCTGCCTATCGGGTTGACCCGGATGCGCCGGTGAGTGTGCTTACTCTTTTCCATCTTGGCATCTTTTCTGTATTTTTCTCTTTTGTTGAGTATGACTGTATCTCTTTTGCTAAGCATTTCTTTGGCTGCTTGCTTGTGCAGGTCTCGGGGAGATCCTTTGACACGTTGACCCGCCGTTACGTGGCGATGCGGTCTTTTGTGAAGAAGATGGCGGGAAAGTTGTCTTGCCAGTCTTCGCGGCGTGTGCCGGCGTATGAGCCGATGCCTTCGAGGCATTCTGTAGACGTTCCTCTATCGAGGGTTGAGCCAGGGCTGCAGCAGGAGAGACCCGTTCGGAGGCGGTATAGCATGGATGCAGGGACGTCTTCGGGGGTCCGGAGGTCGCCAATTTTTCATCAGTTCTTGCCGGCGCAGGAGTCTCAGGGAGAGGGTTCGTCGGAGCCTTCCTTCTTTGATCCTTTTACCGGGCTCGATCCTGGGGCTTACTTCGAGTACTTGCCCGAGGAGGGGGTTCAGTATTCGGATGATGAGGGCGTGACTGGCGAGTTTAGTGATATGCCCGACTTCACGTTTGATGAGGTTGATGATGAGGAGTCGGAGTGGGGCTCATTTGCTTTCCCTCTTTCCATTTTTTTTCTTTTTTTGTTTTTTAGCAACAGACATTTTGGGTACCTGTAATAAAACACTTGTATTTGCACAGCAAAGTATTTTATTTTAAGATGTAAAGTCGTATTTTGAGATTCCCGGGGTTTGTTCTAGGAATTGTTTCTAATTTATTATTTGTACATGCCACGTGAGCTGGGAGTGCGATTGTGGGTAGTGTATGCTTGCCGGGAATGGCTTTGGCCAGAATTTGGGCAGTTTGGAGCAAGGTCCAGCTGGGAACTGTGGCTATTGTACTGTTTGCTGAAAATGTGGGGCCATGTTGCAAGAAGGTCCGTACGGACCATTTAGGCATGCAAAGAGGTCCGTACGGATCTCCTTTGCTTTTGGGGAGAGGATAAGCTTTTTTAGGATGTCTGAACTTCCCCCACTTCCCATTTGCAGTCATTTCGAGCTTTCTTCCCCATTTTCTCTAGGAACCTCAATTTTTGCCATGGATTCTTCGTATGTTCCACGAGTTTTGCCGAGGATTTTGAAGGAGAGGCAAGCATACTTCCTTGAGCGGCTGAAAATGTGGATGCGACACCGTATGAGGCATCAGAGGCGGGCTTTCGAGGTGAGGTTTCGACTCTGCTCGGTTTGGTCCCTTAAGGAGTTGGTTCCTGATTGGGAATTGTTGCGGGCTGCCGCGAGGTTCTGGGACGTTAGGAGGCATGTGTATAGCTTCTCCTACAATGAAGTGACGCCCACTTTTGAGGATTTTCGAGCTTTGATGGGAGGACCGGAGGTGGAGGCCATCTCGCTTTCTTTGATTGGTGATGCTGTCGTGAGTGTGAAGCTTGCATGCTTTCTTCGGGCTTCGTTGGAAGAAGTGCAGGGTATGACCTTTGATTCGGGTCACATTGACATTTCTGCGCTGCCGGAGCGATTCATGAGTGATGACGAGAGTGACGTCTCGTGGGATGCATTTGCCTTGTGCGTGATAGCGACGCTCTTCATGGTCAGCTCCCTTGGGGTTTGTGACGGCGCTTTGCTGGATGTGGTAGGGCACTGCAGAGCCGGAGAGGATATTGTGCCATTGGTGCTGGGGGAGACCCTTCACGGCATTGATCGTTTGGCGACTGGAGATAGGTTCATGAGAGGGGGAAGCCCCGCTTTGCTCACTTTGTGGCTGCGAGAGAGACTTCAGGCTATGCCCGAGGCTCCGACGTCGTTTAGCCCGTGGTCGTTTGCTCGGTGACCTCTTGCATTGGATATGGATCAGTCCGCCTGGGAGAGATGGATGGCACAGCTTGGTACGTATCAGATCCGTTGGTGGGTTCCGCATTGGGGAATAGAGACTAGGAGGGCCTTTCAGGAAGGGTCCTATGTTGTCAGAGTTCCAGGTTTGTCTTGGTCCTCCTTCTACATTTCGTCGCTTGTTTCTCGGCAGTTCGGGATGAGGCAGGAGCCTTTGTTGGGCTGGGATGACCTTGCCACTGCGGAGGTGGCTCCTATTTTTATGGCAACTCCAGGTGCTCTTTTGTATTTCCTGAGGGTATGGATGTATTCTGATTTCCCTCCTGTTGTGCTCCTTCGACGTCGGGAGAGCGTTGTATTGACTACCGTGTACCTGGATTGGTACGAGCGGTGGGTTAGGCAGTCCCAAGTGATTTTGGGGAGCAGGCGTGAAGCGATTCTGGGGCCCGATTGCCATCGCAGCTATTGCCTTAGGAGTGCCGAAGCCTGGTCTAACCCTCAGGATGTTACGGGAGACACTCTGTTTGACTACGAGACCAGAGTTAACCTAGTGACGGAGAGAGGTCCTCTCTTGTAGACTCGCAGGGAGGATATCCGAGCCGAGGCACGAGCGAATGAAGCCTTACGAGCTACTGGATTGTTTGACTCTATGAGGAGGACCCCTTATCTCGGACTGAGAGATGCAGAACTGGCTCGCGTGGAGCGAAAGAAGACTCGCCGGGGACGAGGAAAGAAAGGGAAGAATGGCGAGGGGACAAGTGCAGATGGCGCGGAATGACCTCCTAGGTATCCATTCGTTGCATTGCAGACACATTATTTGTTTAATGTATTAAGCTGTCTTTTAGCATGTTGTGAACTTGAGAGTAGACCGTGCTTGAACTCATCAAGAAATGTTGTAACCGTTAGTGATTTGTGATTTACTTTTAAAGCTTTGTAGAGACGCAAGATCTCTTGTTTGCCTTTTGTTTCTTTTGTGAGCCTTGAAGGCGTCTAGCTTTGGACTTTTCTGTTGCATTTGTGGACTGTAGCAGCCTGGGCCTTGACGGTAATCCCTTTTCACCTGGGTTTTGTATTTGCATGGGAGGTTGAATGATCCCTTGACAAGTCGTTTTGACGGTCTTTTCCGTGACTTCCTTGCCTCTTGTTTGTTGGCGTCGGGCTCTTGACCTCCTTTTTTTGTAGCTTCTGCTTGAGTTTTTTTTTTGAAGCGCGTGAGGGCGAAGACAAGCCCCTGGCTTGGAAGTTGACATGGGTCAGTCATTTGACGTTGAGTGACCCTCGGATGTCCTTTGATGTTGTCGCCGTCGTTTGACTTGGTCAAGGTGATGTTGGGGCATGCTCTTGGAAAGTGTATAGTTTGATGGAGGTCTTGATTGACATTCAAACTTTTGACTTTTTTGTGTGTTTTTAGACCGGACCAATTAAGGTTGCCTACGTTCCCCCGGACTAGAGGGCTCAATTCTCCTTAGTTCGACACTACATGGAGTGCCAAGAGATGCACATTTGTTCTTCTTTAGGCGAAGTATCTGCGAAGTTTGCTTCCGTTGAATGGATTCATGAATGGATTGCCGTCTAGGTCTATCAGCTTCATGGCACCTCCGGAGAAGATCTTTTGAACCACGAAAGGGCCGATCCATGTTGGTTCCCATTTTCCCAGTGGGTTGGTTCGAGTGGGAGGCTTTTCTTTGAGTAGCAGATCGCCTTCCCTGATGTCTCGGGACTTGACTTTCTTGTCGAAAGCTCTAGCCATCCTGCTTTGGTAGGCTCAGACGTGTTCCATGGCCTTTAGTCGTCGCTCGTCTAGCAGAGCCAGTTCGTCGTGTCGGCTTCAGAGCCATTCGACTTCGTTGATTTCGTTTTCCAGCAACACTCGGAGTGAGGGAATTTCCAGTTTCACGGGTAGTACCGCTTCCATCCCATATGTCAGGGCGAATGGAGTTTCTCCCGTGGATGTTCTGACTGATGTTCGGTAGCCCCAAAGTGCAAGGTGCAGCTTCTCGGGCCAATCACGTCCTCGGGTGGTCATTTTTCGGATGATCCGTTCGAGGGTCTTGTTTGCTGCTTCTACGGAGCCGTTTGTTTGTGGCCGGTAGGGAGAAGACTTGTGGCGTGTGATCTTGAATTCGGCCAGCAGTCTGTCGCATTCTCCTTCAAAGTGGGAGCCGTTGTCTGATATGACCTCGTTCGGGATGCCGTATCGGCAGATGATGTTTTCCTTGAGGAAATGTGCGACTTTCTTGGAGGTTAGCACCTTGTAGGACTTGGCTTCGACCCATTTGGTGAAGTAGTCGATGGCTACCAAGACGAACTCGTGGCCGTTGCTACCTGGCGGAGCTATTTTCCTGATGACGTCGATTCCCCACGTGGCGAAGGGCCAGGGCGTAGTCATGCAGTAGAGATCGTGGGGAGGTAGATGATTGAGGTTGGAGAACCGTCGACACTTGTCGCAGCTTCGGACAAAGTGGATGCAGTCTGCCTCCATGGAGATCCAGTTGTAGCCCATCCGAAGAATGATTTGCATCAGGGCTCTGGCATTCATGTGGAGGCCGTAAGCCCCATTGTGGACTTCATTCATGAGCTCACTTGCTTCTTCCTGGCTGATGCAGCGTAGGAGCGGTCCTTGGTAGCGTTTTTTGTATAGTATGTCCCCAAGGATGACAAAGTGAGAGGCAAGGCGTTTTAGGGCCATGATGCTCTTGGCTTTGACTCCTTCCCTGTGTTGACCTTCCTCGTTCATGAAGGCGGTTTTCCCATTTTTGAGGTATTGGAAGACCTGGTTGTTATGCAGTGTTGATGAGGAGGCCTCCGACTTGCGTCTCTTTGGCTTTTCAGTAGCTATCCGAATTCACTTTGATTAAAACCTTTCTCGGCAGCTTGGGCCCGGTTTTTCTCTCGTTTGACAACATGCTTAAAGATGTGTTTAATGTATTGTTCGTTTAATGTGTCTGCTTCTTTGTTAGATGAATTGTTATTAACTGTTTTGATTAGTTAACTCATCATTCGTTAAAGATGCAATGAAATTATATTTTAGAAAGGTCGGACCTTTTATTGAAAGCGTAGAGAAGATACATTGTTGGTCATGGACTCACAATCTTTGGGCGTAAAGTCGTCAGATGACTCAAAAGACGTGAATTCCTAGACAACATGACTCGAAGCTAGACTCTAGGCGATGAGGGATTGGACCAGGCTTCATTACTCTTTGCGGGCTGCAGGCTAAGAGAGGGTGGCAATGGCTTTGGTGGCCATTCTTCAGTTGAGGCGAATCCCGGAGGATAGCTTGCCTGTGGTTCGACTTCAAACCAGATCGTGGAGGTTTTTGGTTGCTCCCCTGATGATGTCCCTCCATTAGTGTTGCTGCCAGACCTTGGGGGACCTTGATGATAGAAGTCGCTGAGAGCTACTTCCAAGAGGGCGAAACATTTGCTGATTCGGAGTGGATTCTTGCTGATGTTGATCATTTTCATAGAATCTGCCTCCTTATCTGGGATCTTTGCTTGGACGACATTTACGATGTCCGAGTCGAGGGGGCAGGCTATCTCTCCTTCTCTGATTAGGCTATGGAGGAGGTTGCGCCATTGTTCGTCTAGGTCAAACACCGGGATGTTGAATTGGACTATGCTGTGATGGCTGTCCCCGTGAGATCCGAGAGTGTCGGCCAGAGGGTTGTCCTGTACCGGTGGGTCGGTGATGAGCCAGTTTTCAAGAGGGTTTTCGGCGAAGTAGGGGTCTACTCCTCAGTCAATCTCCATCTGGGCATCCATCTCTTGATCCTCTTTCAAGCATTCTTCGCAGTCGCATAGGTCGGAGTTGTCGTCTTGACCCATGAGCTCTTCGATCTCTAGCTCATCGCGGCTTAGAGCGTGGATGTAGGGATCCACTTCGTAGCGGGACAGGGCTGGAGTCTCGCCTGCAGAGGAGTATTCGCTCATGTCGGGACCCTCTTCTGGGTCATAGCTTGCTGGCCAAGCGCTTGCCATTGTGCTGCTTCCGCGGATAACCTCGAGGATTCCCTTGGCGTTGATGAATTTCACGCATTGGTGAAGAGTAGATGATACCGCTTTCATCTGGTGTAGCCAAGGTCGTCCTAGCAGGGCAGAGAAGGTTGGCTTGATGTCCACCACTTGGAATTCCACCGACTCTAATTGTGCGTCGAATTGGATCCTTAGATTGATGACTCCTACGACAAGGCGTGGAGTGGAGTCGTAAGCTCGGATTATCCGGGGCGAAGGTCTCATCAGGGAGCGGTCGACGCGAAGGCGTTTCAGTGTGCTCAAGGAAATGATGTTGACTGCGGAGTCGTTATCAATCAAGACGTTCGGGAGGTAGAACATCTCTATCTTTATGAGGATGAGGAGAGCCTCGTTGTGTCTATTTTCACACATCGGCAAGTCTTCGTCTATGAAGGCTAAACCGCTTCCGGTGTTGCCGTTTGATTCAGTCTCCTCCGGGGAGCGTTCGATCCAGCCGTTGGTGTGTCTTGATCGTGGAAGATCGTAGGGAGACACTTTCCCTTGGGCGTTCTTGTCTGGATTCCCGGTCACGGGATCGTTTGACTCTGGTTTCGCGTTCCCAGTCGTAGCGGGATAGCATGTTGACGGTTTCAGAGATTGCAGGAGGCCTATTCTCGCTTGGAGTTTCGTCGACGGATATCGTGTTCACCCTGTCTTTTCGGGGGAATGGATTTCCAATGGTGTTGGGGCCACGGGGGCATTCCAACTTTCCCTCTTCGATTAGCCCCTAGACCACTTGCTTCAGCACGAAGCAATTGTCGGTGGTATGACCGGGGTAGTTGTGGAAGGCGCAGTGCTTGCTCATATCCATGTTGGGCTTGAGAGTCTTTGGTTGGAAATTCTCGAGAGGCTTGAGGAGATTTCGCTTCACCAATGCTTCGAATACTTGGCCCAGAGGCATTTCGAGGTTGTCGAAATGCTGGAACTGTGGGATGCGAGGGGGATTGTTGTTCCTCGGGGGTGCCTGATCACGGTTTACTTGAGCTCCGTTTTGGATGTAGTGTACCGTTCCGGCTGCTTCTTTTCCTTTGTTCGGGACAGGTGTTGGATTTGACAGGTTTGTCCGATAGCGGTAAGATGAAGCAGGGGTTGTTGTTGTCTTCTGAAGGCTCAGGGTCTTTTCGAACTTGGTTCCGGCGTTGACCATGGCTCGGAGATCTGGATAGAAGTGATGGCTGATCAAGGTCCTCAGAGAGGGTTTGAGGCAGGAATGGAAGATGTCCATTTGCTCTTCCTTGGAAAGCGGATCCATTATCTCGCTTAGCTTCCAGTTCCATCTTTTGTAGAACTCACCTACAGGCTCGTCGTCCTTTTGCTCGGTGGCTTGAAGATCGTGGCGGTTTGTCTCCCACTCAAGGTTGGCGCGGTACTTCTCCAGGAAGATCTCGCTGATTTGGTCCCACGTGGAGCGGTTTTCTGCCTTTACGTTGAGGAACCACCTTAGCGCTGTGGATTTGAGAGAATGCTGGAAGTGATTCGCCATTTGTTGAGGGGCTGCCCCTTTGGCTCTCATACCCAAGAAATATGTGTCGATGTGGGTTTTTGGGCATTGTGTCCCATCGAACTTTTCCATCTCTGGCATCTTGAATTTCGGATGAAGCGGGACCACCTTGTTTGGATTAGGGGGCATGAGGGAGTCCTTTCGAGAACTGGCTAGCTTGCCTTGCATGTCCTTCATTTGCTCGATCAGCCAAGCCATGTGGGGATCGGGAGGTTGAGGCGGGTTGCCGTTTTCGGGGATGGATACCGAAGATGGAGGTGGATTGGCTGATGGGATCGCCATTCGGGAATCTTGGGGAGGTAGTTGAGTGTATACCAACCCATACCCTGGAGTGTTGAAGTTAAGGGCGTGATTGCCCGGGCCGCTAAAGGTTGTGTTTGGGAATTGGGGAAATGTTTCATTAGCCCCAAGTGGCAGACTAGCGGGTGGTAGGTTTGAGATGTCGGGATATCCGTCGGGGATGCATGTCCCGGTTAAGCATGGGGATTTTTGGTTATGGCCACGGGGCTCGAATAGAGGCAGAGGATTGAATCCTGGGGGGTACCGAGATGCACTGGGGTCTGGTGGAGCAGGCCCATATGTGTGCTGTTGATACTGAGCTTGGGGCGCAGGGCCGGGAAATTGACTGTGCTGTGGCGGACCTGTCAGAGCTGCTTGACTGATGCCCGAGTGGATCTTTGAACGAGAGCTGCTTTGCGTTGCTGGGATCTCGTAGCTTGGCGGAGGTGGGACCTGCTGATAGCTTTGAGGACCCGGGGGAGCTGGTATTTCTTCATCTTCTATGAGGACGAAGGTCCCATCAATTTGGGGAACAGCAACGGTTCCACGAAGGCGCAGGGTGTCTACGATCCAGGCTTGCTCCTCCTCTTGGCGCTTCTTGAGAGTTTCGAAGGCTCGCAGCACCTCCTCCATTGTCTGAAGGTTCCTTAGTGGTGGGGTTCCGTTTCCCTCAACTTGTTGTCGATCCCGCCACGGGGAGTAGCGGACTGTTCGGACCGTTAAACCGGAAGGGCTGTCGGACCTTGTGACCTCGATACTGAAAAGGCGGCTCCCGAGTATTCTCAACCACTCTCGATTCGCTGGAGGGGGTGATGGGTAAGGTTTAGACATGGGAAGGCCTTTCGGGATAAAGGGGAAAAGCTCACGTGACATGCGGTTTCCGCATTTTTTTGTTGTTTTAAATTACTTAAAACAGTGTTTTCTCAGAATCCTAGGTAGGTTGGAAAAGATTGATCTTCTTTTTTGCAACTATGCTAGATCCTGGGTCAGTGGAGACCATCTGTGCGACTATAAGCCCCTCGTTTTGCACCTGTATTTCGACATCCCGGTGGATGTACCTGTGCAAGGGTCCTATAGGGCAAGCGGTTTCCATCGGCCTAAAAGAAAAATCGAACCTAAGGACCGAGCCTGTCATGTTCGTTTTAATGCGTTAGCCATGTGAATAGTGAGCCGAGCCGGCACCTGAGTCAAGATCGGGTCAAGAGTTCGGCATGACCTCTCTTTACCTTGCTTGCGCAAGGGATCTGAGACGTTAGGCGTTGGCTGGGTCATATCGTCATGGCTGACGTATTAAAGGCTTGATAACATGGTGTCATGTGGGCTTGGATGTATATCCGGGACGGCACATCGTCTGGGTGTAGCTTCGGAAAATCAAGATCAGGTCAAGATTTTAGCATGACCTTTCATCGCTTTACTTGCGCAAGGGATCTTGAGTTCCGAGCTTCGACTCAAAAAATGGCCGGCATAGGATATGTATCCAGGCTGTATGACACGGACTGGACAAAAACCAACCGAGTCTGGACAGAGTGTGACTCAAGACTCAAACGTGCATGGTTGACACTTGGCTAGGATGGGATGTTTGGAATGATCCCGTGCGCGTCCGAGAGGCGTAGGAAGGCCAACCGAATTGCAACTGAGACCACCCCGGGTTGAGGGTTGTAGTGTGCAGTGTATCCGAGGCAGCAGTGCGAGTAGCGTGCGGTGTACCGAGGCAGCAGTGCGAGTAGTGTGCGGTCTCTAAAATTCTTTTTCTGAGTAAAACAGAAGTTTTTGAAGAATTTTGTATGTATACAGATGTATATTGATGCATTTTTTTTGTATTTTTATTTTTTTTGTAAAATAAAAAAGTAAAGCACATGCACACACACACAACAGTTAAAGAAAGGGGTAAAATGAAAGTTTGACCCTCATCATTGTTTTAAAAATCTTTTGTTTTGTTTAAAAGTTTTTAAAACAAAACGCGTCCCCAGCGGAGTCGCCAACTGGAATTACCCGGATCCGAGAGGCAGCGCGATCGCGCCCCGGCATCTGGCATTTTCGCTGCGTTGGGAGTTGCCTCGCCGTGTTTTTGCTTTGTAGAGTCCCCACGCCGTTTTGATTAAGCCCAAAACATTGAGAAAAGGCATCATTTTAAAAAATAAACTGTTTTTGTGTGATGAGATTTTTGAGTTCGGAGGTCAGGTTACTCCTCGGGAAGAGAATATTAGAATATTAGAGCTCACCCGAGTCGCCTCGTAAAAACGAGTCTTTCGACACCCCTTCTTTCTTTAAATGTTTTGTGTGTGTGTGTGCTTTTAAAAAATGCATGCTGTGTCGGATGTCTACATTGTACACTGCTTATTGAAATGTATTGAAATAGTGTAGGAAGGAAGCCTTACCAATGTTGGTTCGTGTCTGTCTTCCGCTGGGAAATAGTGTTTGAGGATGGAATAGTGTTTCGGGACGGACCGGGATTACTTCGGGATGTGCCGGTTGTCTGCGGACAGAGTTTCGGCGTGCGTTGGGATCGCAGGGATCGTCGGTTGGATTCGCGCAGAGGTTCGGCGTGCGTCGGGATCGTCGGTAGCGTTCGGGCAGAGTTCCGGCGTGCGTCCGAGTTGCCGGTTTGACTCGGAAAGAGCCGGGACGCCTCGGGAAAGACCAGGAAAGGCCTCGGAGTACCACGAGGGGCCTCAGAGTACCTCGAGAGTGCCTCGGGGCAGCGAGGGAGCGTCTCAAGAGCACTCGGAAAGGCTTCGGAGCACCACAAGGGAGCTCGAAAGGCCTCGGAAGGAACCGAAGGGGTCGGGAGTGCCTCGGAAGGACTTAGAGGGGAAGCCAGAAGGCCTAGGGAGAGAGTAGAAGAGGATGGTGTGTGAAATGAGGGAGGGAGAGTCCTCTATTTATAGTGTTGGAAAAAACGCAAGAAGGTCCGTACGGACCTTATAGGTAATATAAAGTTTTGGTTTTTCCGGATTTAGGGAAATCTCGTGGACTTTAGAGGAATTCTGTAATTATGAGAGTTGGTAGCAGGAAGGTCCGTACGGACCTTTTAGCATGCAAAGAGGTCCGTACGGACTTCCATGCTTTTTCCAATTTCTGCATAATTTCCAAAAAGTCCTTTTGTGTTTTTTGGTCCCAGAAAGGCCCCCCTTAGTTTGGTTGGTGATTTTTTGGGCCTTTGAGGGTTTTTGAAGGGTTTTGAGGGCCTTTTGAGGGTTCTGGGTGTTCGAGACTACGTTTGAGTGAGTCTACGGTGTTTCCCGGATGCTCAGAAGAGGGTGATCCAGATTGGGGTACTTACAGGACTGCAAAGAAGCAAACCACCGTTGCTCGATCTAGCAGTGAAGCTGAGTACCGTGCCTTAGCATCAACCGCTGTCGAACTACGTTGGTTCTCCTATTTATTTCAAGAACTGGGTTTATTCTTTTCACCTTTGAAGCTTTTTTGGGACAATATATCTACTCTACACATGTCCCGAAATCCCATTTTTCATGCTCGCACTCGACATATTGAATAGATCATCACTTTGTCCGTGAGCTTCATCAAAAGGGATTTCTTCGTCTCGGCTTCGTCTCCACTAATGGTCAACTAGCTGACTTGTTCACCAAAGGTCTTGCGAAGCCACGTCTACAAATTCTCTCCTCCAAGCTGCAGCTCCACCATGTGCCGCTTAGCTTGCGGGGGGGTGTAAGCTAGAATATTTCCAATCACGGATGTGGTGCAGCAGTCCCAAAATTACCATGATGTGATTGTATCAAAATAGAGAATAGTTAGGAGGAGTTATATTAGAATTGTATAGCAATTATCCTTTCCATACTTAAGTCATATCTTCACAATTGTATAGTGATAGAGGACTCTTTGTAAATATTAATATATAAATAAAATGTTAGAAGAGAATGACAGCAATTGAGTCTTCTCCCAATTCTTTGTCTTAGAACCATGACGTGACCACAATCATCAACCCTCCCACTCAGACCACATTGAAGGGCCTGAGATATAACCCAACAACCGAGCATAAGGCCCAAGCTAAAAGGATCGAGCAAAAGAAATTCTTATGTTTTATCCTCAAAAAGCCGTACAAGCAACCAAACTTGAGGCCTTACCGGATGTCACTCAATGGTTACTTCATTGAGGAGGGGGCAAGAATGCCCATCCTAGTGTTTCTCGAAACCGTTCATCAATGATAAGGGCAGACTATACCCGAGCTTCAATATTTTCAATGATTGTGATATATCAACCCCCGCGGAGTTTGAGTATCAAGGACCAAGGCAGAACCTAGGGAAGGTGGTACGGTATAGTGCCATAAGCTGAAGAGGTCTTGTCAAGCAACAACTAAGTCACGAAAACCTGGGGAACCTGATGCAAACGAGCCTAGCTACAGAGGACCACTGAGAAATGGAAGAAAAGATCAATTATGTGGCCCAGCTCATGGAGGCTTTGACTATGGACAACCGTATGGAAATAGCAGTGGTAGAAATAGGGGCTGGCAAAGATATTAACCCTTGCACTCGAGTAACAAATGCAATAGGACAGTTGAAGAATTGGTGTACAATCGGAGGACCAATCGCCAACACCGAGGATATGAATGACATTCTTGGACTACATCCACGCTCACCCACAGATGAGCCTTTCCTCGAGTCAAACACTGAGACAAACTTTCTCGTATTCTCCTCTCCAGTTCGCAGAATTCACTTATGCGGGCTATGATCTGGTCGCCAATGTCGTCTTCCATTCCCCCTAAACGATGACTTTGATCTTCTTGAGTCCCCCTAGTGGCTAATCTTCTAATCGGTGAATTAACTGAACCAAATCATAAAAACATTAATAATGAATCACTAGAAGTTGTAGAAAACTTAAACAACAAATACTTGAATATATTGCTTAGCAGGTTACAGAACAAGGGGAAGGTTGTGCCAAAATTGCAGACGAATTATTGAAGTGTGTGAATTTGGGGTCAGAAAAAGTGTGGAGGGAGGTTCAGGTAGGATGTGGGGCAGAAAGGGAGGAGCTCATTAGCGTGCTTAAGAAATATGTAGACGTGTTTGCATGGTCCAAAGCAGATAGGCAGGGGCTAGAAGATTCTCCGAAAAAGCACAAGGAACCTCACTTCGTGGGAATTTCAAGGAGAGGAGAAGGCTTCACCTAATAATACCTAAATGGTCTCTCCAAGTGAAAGGGAAGGTTCAGAATCTAATCAAGCTTAGAAACATTAGGATCATGGAGTAACCATCATGGCTATGGCTGGTTGTTGGGTATGCATACTTTAATTCTCCTTACTTTAACTTTAATTTGATTGATACCATAACCTCATCTATATTTTCTATACTTTAGACACATATGCAATAAAGCTTAGACATCTATTTTTAGTACAAGTTCAATTTATAGAATACTAGTAAAAGCCCGAGTCCGAGGACACGTGGTATTTTTTTAATTAAAAGTGATGGCAAAATGGGAAAGGGACAACTTAGTGAGGGTAAAATGGGAAAAAAAAACTTTTGACACTATTCATACAACTATTCATCCCACTTCCCTCATTTATACTAAAGTGAGGGCAAAATGGGAAAGGAACAACTTAGTGAGGGTAAAATGGGAAAAAAACTTTTGGCACTATTCATACAACTATTCATCCCACTTCCCTCATTTATACTATAGATATTCATCCCACTTCCCTCATTTATACTAAAGTGAGGGCAAAATGGGAAAGGAACAACTTAATGAGGGTAAAATGGGAAAAAAACTTTTGGCACTATTCATACAACTATTAATCCCACTTCCCTCATTTATACTATAGATAATTATTTAGGCTTAAAGACTGACACAAATGCATTGGACATGAGGTTTCAAGTCAAGAGGTTTTGAAGTCATGAACCACAGTGCTAGTGCAAGCCTCATCATGAAACTGCACTCAGCAAATCGAAAGGCAAACCTCATCTGTGAGACCGCACGTCATAAGACCGCATCTCACCAACCTCATCCAATGATTAAAGACTTGAAGATTTGGATCACCTTTGATTGATTGATCCACGTCAGCAATGTTGATTTAACTACAAAATCAATCAACGTGTCTAACGGTCACTCAAAGTTTAAAAAAATTTGAAAAGGTGACATATGTCCTTTGTTGTGCAATGCAGCGGAAGCAATTGACAAAATACAAAAGCAATTTGGGAATCGAAAGAGAAAGAGATCGAATTTGGGTTATGAATTTCGGCCGCTTTTCTTATTCTCTGTGCAATAATACGTATTGTTTACATAGGGTTACAATCCTTATATACTAAGCAAACAAACCCTAGCCCAACAACTAAGATAAACGAAAATAGAAAAGCCCGCAAAACTACTTCAGCCCGTCAGCCCGCCTGGCATTCTTCCAGGCGCCAGCCTTGCTACGATGCAGCTACAGGATCCGCCTCTGGAGCCCAGGTTCCCGCCTCGGCCTCTTCCAGGCGCCCGTCTCACACATCCCCAGGCGGCCGCCTCACAGCTGTTGAAGCTCCACGTTTTGCTGATGTTCTGTAATCCATACCACGGGGGGCGTAGCCCCCCGCACCCCCCTTTGAGGCCCGTTGCCAGTCTACACATCAGCTAGGCGGGCCCTTTGCCAGGACATCGAGCCATTACATCCAACATCCTTCTTTCCAGAAAGTCGTGTGAGATCCGTACAACCTTATCAACAACTTCTGAACAAAAGGACAAAATCGGACACGTGGTTCAATCAGACTGCGCCAGCACTATACTTGCTACAGCTTTTCCAAATGGCTAATTTTTGGTGGATAGGTATAAATACCCCTAATATTCATCATTTGAAGATTGCTTGAGAATATCCATTTCAGAGAGTACTTTGAAGATTTGAAGAAATTTCCAGATTTCTAGAATTTTTTGAATCTTCATCTTCATCCTTCATAGCTTCAAGAAAAAAATCTCCAAGCCAAGAAATTCAAGCCTTTGTAACACCAGTTTTACTGTGTTCTAAATCATACAAATCTAAAGAGCCTTGAATTTGATAATCACACACACCTCACTTGATTAATCACATAGATTAAATCATCTAAGATACACCGGTTATAGTATATGATTTGCTTCATTGTTTAAATTTTAGATTCGAGTTTGATTCTTTTAACCTTGTAATCTCTCTCATTATCTAATACAAAATCTAGTAGTTATAAAATCCAATGCTAACCATCTTGCTAGTAGTCGTAGATTATTTACGATTGAACCACTCCAAATCTTCTGATCTTTAATTTCTTCATTCTCTTTATTGTTCATAGTTCAAACTAATTTGTCTTATCTGTTTAATCTAAATAGGTTTACCTGATTTGAGAATTGTGTTTAAAGTTAATCATTGTTAAATCTTACTTTACTGTTTTCTAAACCTCACTCTGTTACTTAGAAATTCCGATGTGCATTTTATAAATCTCACTTGTAGTTTTGATACACTGCAAGAGTGGTTTTGTAAGCCAGAGGTTTATTTTCAAAAAGGGTCAAAATTTGTAACAGTTATTCACCCCCCCCCTCTAGCTGTATTTCACACTTGTTGCCTCCTTTGGTACCAACAAGTGGTATCAGAGCGAAACACCTTTATAAAACTTTTTTGTTTTTCAAGCTCAATAGCTTGGGTGCCGACTAGTGATGGCAAACTCAAAAACCATGACAATGATTAACTACTAACACATTTCTTTACTGGATGAAGACCACTTTGATATCTGGAAGACCCGAATGTTAATTCATTTGGAAACTAATGATGAGATGCTGGTGGACTGTGTGATTAATGGCCCCTTTATTCCCATGAAGGGCAACACCAATCCTGCCACCAACACTGAGACCCCAGAAGTCAAGAAACTGAAAGTTGAATGGACTGATGAAGAAAAGAGATTAGTTGCTTTGGGCAGCAAAGCTAGACATATTATCACTAGCAATTTGACTGTTTCAACTCTTCAAAAAGTCATGAAATGCAAAACCGCAAAAGAGATGTGGGATGCAATTGAAAGCTACCTTGAAGGAGATGATCTCTGCAAGGAAAACAAGAAATTTGTTGTTGAAAGGAGATACATCAACTTCAAGACTGGCACAAGACTCATTGGATATGAGGTTGCAGTTCAAATCTAAGCTAAAGCTAGGGGGTTGCGGTTGAGGTTGCGGTTGGGGGTCAGGTGCGGTTGACTTTCCCTGGCAGCTTTTTGTTCTGTAGCCTTCATCTCAAACTTATTCAGCTCATCCCTGAAATAAGCAGTCAGATCTTCTTCAGATAAATTGGTAGTTGCCTCTTTAGCCTTTCTGGTTTTTGCAATTAAACCAGTAAGTCCATCATCTTCTTCGCCTTCTTCCTCATTTTCTTCATCAGGCTCATCAGCCAAGTTTAACTTTTTCTTTCCCTTTTGGCTTGGACAAGCACCAGCAGCAGTTGCAGCACGCAGTTTGGCTGGAGCGGTTTTTGCTTTCTTTACAGGCGGTTCAGCAGCAGGATTTTTCTTCCTTAAAGCCTTTTTTATCGCTTTGCCTATTCCTTGGACAGCGGTCTCAGGAGTCATTTCAACATATAACTCCATGGGTTGAAAGGTGTCAGCATCATAGAGAAATTTGTATTCATCATTCCCAAAGGAGTATCTGAAGTTGTGACAAACCCTTAGTCCAAGGGATTCCTCAGTACCCAATGCACAGACAGTTTTGGGTTAGAGATCCTCAAGTCTTCCAGATGCTGGTAGCTGCTAAAGAGGGCGGTTAGAAGCCTGCAGAAAGGTCTCCATCTTGTATCTTCATTCTTTTTCTTGGACTGATAGGTGTCAATACTGTTGGCAAGCTCCCTGAGAAGAATCTTAGGCCAATGGAGTTTGATTCCATTATAAATGGCATAGCAGTACATCCACTGCTGAGCGGTGAAGTTGTTGTGGTTTCCAGTTTTCCCACACACAGACT
Organism: Adenophora triphylla var. japonica; assembly: GCA_022495995.1. Lineage (NCBI taxonomy): Eukaryota > Viridiplantae > Streptophyta > Magnoliopsida > Asterales > Campanulaceae > Adenophora > Adenophora triphylla. The sequence goes on from JAFEMH010001378.1 coordinate 265,057, forward strand.
TCCCTACTAGGAAGCAAAGGTGGCTCATTAGCTCACCAAATGCTTTTCTGGGTTTCTTCTTGTAGTACCCAGTCAAAGAGGAGAGGTCACCAGTTGTTGTAGAGGCTGTTGCATCCATAACCTCTTGACTAACAGAATCAGGAGCACCTGAAATGTGGAATTCATACGTACTCCGAATATCCAAGTAGTCAATTGAAACTTTAAATCCTTCAACATTGGCAACTAGGCAGTTGATATTCTTTCCATTTTCAAGCACTCATTGACCAGGCTTTGCAGTTGCATAAAACTGGTCCACGAATGCAGGAATTGTATATGATTGCTTCTTGGTGAAGAGGGGAAGGATTCCAGAAGCATCCATCCTTCTGATCAGTTCTCTACCTAGAGCATCACTCTTTAGCTCAGTCTTATTTATCTCCCATCCTGGCAAGAAAAATCGAGGTTCCTACAAAGTATAGTATAGGAGTTAGATCCATTTAACAGATTCACAGTTCACAAACGGTTTGAACACTCTTACGGTTAGCAATTGTGCGGTTTGAATTATGAAGAACATCAAACCCCAAGTGAATTGTGAATACAACTGTAGGAAATAAGAAAATATAAGAGAGAAAATATTAGTATGTGGCATTGTAATCTAAAGTTATCCCACACTTCCAAGAAGTGCCGGTAGGGAAGGTCTTGGTTTCCAGCCTATATACTAAGTAATACTCAATAATATTTAGCATGTGGTTTTTAAAAAAATTAATATTATCGGTTTACCAACATGCGGTTTACTACTACAGAGAACGTGCGGTTTGAAACAAGGAGATATGCGATTGCAAGCATGCGATTTCAAACCAAAGGAGCATGTGGTTGATGTTTTAAAAAAAAATAAGTAAATCCATAAATTTTCAGAAAAAATCTTAAGTGTGCCAAACATAATCAAGAAATCATAGAAGCCAAAATATAAAAAAATTTCTTCAATTTATGAATAGTACCTACGAAGAACATGAAGAACATTCATGAGCACCAAGAACAGAGATTTATAAAAAGTTCACCAAAATCAACAAATAACATATCAAAAAAAAAAAAATAACATATCAAAATGATCACATTAAGCAAGGGATTAACAATATCACAATAAAATTTCAACCTTTGCTTAGAATCACCAGGAAAACAAGAAAAACACAAATGGGTTTTCGAAAAGTGAAACTTGAAGAATTCAAAATCAGTATCCAAAACATGTTTAGATCATGAAATAAACTACATAAATGCAATCTAAACATCAAGGCGAACAAAACCTAGTAATTTTCAAGCAAAATGAGTAAGAAATGAAGATTTGAGCAAGAAAATTCAATCATGGCAGACGAAGGGTTTTCTTGAGGTTTATCACTGGTAAATTCAACAATGTTTACAATAATGATTTGTAGATAAATAAGAAGTTAATGTTCAGAAATCATACCATGTATGTGAAGGGTTTCTTGGAAGCCATTGAAGTGTTTGTAGATTTTGAAAATTAAGGTTTTGAAGGTTTGAGGAAGAGAGAGAAAGTGAGTTGGTAGAGAGAAGGTACAATTAGCAGAGAGGACAGAGTTGGAAGAGTTGAAATTGTAGCCTGTGTCTGCTATTTATAGGTAATTTTCAGATTTAAAACAGTTGAAGGGACTGTTCCACTTGTTAGTGTTATGCCCTAGGCCTATGGTTGATAGACTTATGTGTTGACATTATTTATTATTATATGAAAAGTTTATTATTTGATTATTATATGTTTTGCATATTTATTTGTAATAATCTCCGTCCCTAATTATTAAGTGAATAATTAGTATAAATGTTAATGGATAATCATATGATGATTATATGCATAGAGATGCACATTAAATTTATGGGTACTTGTTAGAGAACAAGTGATTAGACTTGGCCCCTTTGAGATTTATGTCATGGTCAAATGTCATAATTAAATCTCATATGGTCACTTCATTTAGTTCCTAGACCTGAGATTATCATGACCTTACATATGATGAAAGTTATGTTTGATTTTAGTCAAACGGTATCTTAACACGATATCTATAAAGGCTAACTTTGGCATGATCGGATTCATAATGGGAAGGATGATAAGTCGAGATGGAATTTTTCCCTCGAAAAAGAGATGTTTTGCTTGGGCCCCTCGATGAGTGATAATGATGAAAGTGTATGGCCATACCCCAATGCAATTGGATTATCATTATACTCAAGATCGAGAAAGCATTGAACAAGTACAAGTTGACGTGGACCATGACTTGTGTTCAATATAACATCGTGAGACAAAGGGAGAAATGGAAGTGTACCATTGGAAATGTGAACTCTTACGTTATATTATTTGGGTAGACATAATGGCTTGCTAGAGTCCGCTTATGTTTTATGAGGGTCGATATGATCGAGCTCATTGCCAACATAATATAATCCTATTGGGTCACACACAACTAGAATGAATTGGTTAAACCAAAGGAAGAAAAATTGAGAAGTCCTAATATGGCATAAGGCATCGCGGACATAACATGTCCATAGGGCTCGTCTGGTCGTGCGACATTTCATGCCACAAAGGCAGTTTACAGACAGTTTCCTAATTTGATTAGGAAACAAATACCATACTAGATTAGTATAAATATGATATCTGTGAAACCCTAAAAACCTAGCCGAATTTCTGAAAATAAAATCACAACAAAAAGGTTCTCAATATTCTTCAAAGGTTTATGATCTAGCAATCATCAAGAAATCGTTCTTGGTTCATTCAAAGGTGTGGATACTATTAGAGGGTCTTCACTCGTACGACGATCAAGGCCTAGAGTTCAAAGTTTGTGATTCAAAATCACATTGCTTGATTGTTCGATAGCTCAAGAATGAAAAGCAATTAAGGTTGGTTAATTCTATCTCATAGGAATTCAATTTAATTATATAGAACGAATCTTAGGGCTCTTGAGTTTTATGTTATTAGATGCTTAATTCTGCTGCGCATGGACCCATAAAACCCAACAGTGGTATCAGAGCCCCATTCATAGGGTTAAGTTTGAATTATCATGCTAAAAAATTGATATAAATTGTTTATATGGTTTTTGCATGTTTTGTATGCGATAGTTTGATTGTTTTTGAAACAATATGCCTAAATCGTGTTCTATTCATATTGAATTAAATCTGTTAAAAGTTGTTTATATGATTTAATTGCTCTATGAATAGAATTGATTGAAACTGGAAATCTGCAAATCTGGTAACTCAGTGTCACGCGACAAAGCTTGCTTGTGTCACGCGACAAAACTTGCCCAATCTGGGCAGAATCAGTTTGTTAAATAATCCTGCTAATCTGTGAATATATTTACAATCTGATATGTTTATGTCTTAATCTGGATGCTATAAATTTCTGGAAATTAAGTTTATAGGGCTATGCTAGATTAATTCATTGTTTATGCATGCTTAGTTAATTAAAATATGATTTTATTAATTGTTGCGATGCATGAATTATGTGTTCTTACGTGTTAAGAATTTTGTTAGATGTTTAGTTGAAACATTGCATTGTAATTTCCTGAATGTTTAAATTGAAACATTAAAATTTTGGTTTTCTGATTGTTTATGAGAAACAAGTCATTTTACGCAAAATTTAAAGGAAACTGATTGTTTATACAAAGTATTGATTATGTTGCAAATCAGAGTTGATTTCTGATTGTGAATGTCTAGGAGAGTTCTGTCGAAGGAGAGATTTGGTACTTAAGTAGTCCTTGTGGCTCACCTATCTTCCTGGGAACTTACCTGGTGCACGATTATGATTATCTTTGCTGATATGCTTATAATCTGCTTTAAAGAACCTTCATTTAACTTTTAAGTTCTTTATGCCAATTCATGATTAAAACACTTGAGACCACTCGGATAGTTTTGGGTGGGCTTGCCATAGCAAGATACTTTGATTCTATTCGTTTGCGAGCAAGATGAGGAAATGGTGGTTCCTATACGTTTAAAGTGAATGAACTTAATTGGGTTATCAAAATGGTTTTGGACCCAAGGCATAAGATGAGATTAAAATATGCTTAGACATACGATGTCTTGAATAAATTTCATAAAAGATCTAAGAGTCATATATGTGATATGATTGATGTTTCTACCTAATTAATTTAGTTTTGAGCGGTTTGCCATAGCAAACTTGAAATTAAATTAAAGTTGGATCTTAGCCCATTAAATATATATTATGTTTATTTGTATTGGAAGGTGAATAATTTAGTGGGAGCATTTATATTCATGTAAATGCATTATACTTCTCATATAATATGTTTGCTTATATGTGTTCATATTTTATGTATATATTTTTGTAGAATAAATGACATCAAACAATAATCATCTGTCACTGCGATCTGTTCTTGAGAAGGAAAAGTTGGAATAGAATGGTACAAACTATATGGATTGGATCCGTAGCGTGAGAATTGTTCTCAGGCAAGAGGAAAAGTTGTACGTTCTCGAGGAACCTATTTCACCTGAACCAGCTGCCAATGCTACTAGGACAGTGAGGGATCAATATCTGAAGTATAAGCGTGATGCTACTGATGTTGGTTGCCTCATGCTCTCCGCCATGTGCAAGAGCCTTCAAAAGGATCTTGAGCACTTGGGGACAGTTGATCTAAACAATCGGCTGATGGAAATGTTCCAAGTTCAAGCAAGGCAAGAAAGGTATAACATAGTTAAGGCCCTAACCTCATGCAAGATGAGTGAAGGACAAGTTGTTGGTCCCCATGCTCTAAAGATGAAGGGCCACATCGAGCATCTTGAGAGGCTTGGTTTTCCAATTAGCCAAGAGTTGGCTACTTACAAGATATTGAATTCATTGTCCAAAAGTTTTAGTAATTTCATAATGAACTACAACATGGGGGGCATGAATAAGAACCTTTTCGAGTTAGTTCAAATGTTGAACACTGCGGAAACCAATATTGTCAAGAAGAAAATCGATCAAGTGTTGATGGTTAACAAGGGGAAGGGTTTCAAGGGTAAGGGAAAGGCAAAAGTTGCTAATCCTAAGGCAAATGTTGCCAAACCCAAAGAGGGTGCCAAACCCAAAGAGGCTAAGCCCAAGTCCCAAGAGGACGCGATGCCGCTTCCATTGCATTGAGATTGGACATTGGAGGAGAAACTGCTTAAAATACAAGAAAGCACTGAAGAAGAGCAAAGGTGTTGCTTCGACTTCAGGTATCTTTGTTATAGATATATTCCTATCTACTTCTAATTCTTGGGTATTGGATATCGGATGTGGATCTCACATTTGTTTAAATGTGCAGGGTCTAAAGAACAGAAGGATGCTTGAAGATGGTGAAGTGGACCTACGTGTGGGGAATGGAGCAAGAGTTGCTGCATTAGCCGTAGGAACTTATGAAGTTACTTTACCTAGTGGACTAATACTTGTTTTGAACAATCTATAGTATAAATGGCAACTTGCCATGAACAGTTGAATGAACAGTACCAAAAGCCAAATTTTCCATTTTGCCCTCACTAAGTTATTCCTTTCCCATTTTGCCCTTAAAAAAATATTTTTTAAAATTAAAAAAAAAATTGATTTAAAAAAAAAACAAACAAACAAACAAAACACGTGTCCTTGAACACGGGCTTGCTCTAGTTGTTATTACGTTCCAGCTTTAAGTAGGAATATTATTTCGATTTCATGTTGGATAATGAAGGTTTTAATTTTCTTATATGTGATAAGAAGTTTTCTATTTACAAGAGTGATATGCATTATTGTACTGCTATTTCATTCAATGGCCTTTATATCCTTGATGTTGAAAATCGTGATAATGATGTCTATAACATTAACAAGAAATCTAAACCCAATGATGTAAACCACACTTACTTATGGCATTGTCGTCTTGGCCATATAAATGAGAAACGCATTTCTAAACTCCATAAAGATGGATTTTTAGACTCACATGATTATGAATCATATGAGACATGTGAATCTTGTTTACTTGTCAAGATGACTAAGGACCCATTTATCAAAACTGGTGAAAGGGCGGGCGACTTATTAGGCCTCATGCATACCGATGTGTGTGGACCTATGAGTAGCAATGCTAGGGGAGGATTTCAGTACTTCATAATATTCACTGATGATTATAGTAGATTTGGATATGTTTATCTAATGAAACATAAAAGTGAATCGTTTGAGATATTTCGAATATTTCAAAATGAGGTGCAAAATCAACTTGGCAAAACTATTAAAGTACTTCGATCCGATCGAGGTGGCGAATATTTGAGCCAAGAATTTGACAGTCATCTTAAGAGTTGTGGAATCATTTCAGAACTCTCTCCACCCGGAACACCACAATGGAATGGTTTGTCTGAAAGGAGGAATAGAACTTTGTTGGACATGGTTCGTTCTATGATGAGTCAAGTTGAGCTTCCTTTATCCTTTTGGGGACATGCACTAGAAACTGCTGCTTTCACTATAAACAGAGTTCCTACCAAATCGGTTCAAAAGACCCCATATGAGATGTGGCATGGAAGAAAACCTAGTTTGTCTTTCATGAAGATTTGGGGTTGCGATGCATATGTCAAGAAGTTAACTTCTGACAAGCTAGCACCTAAGTCTGATAAATGTGTTTTCGTGGGTTATCCTAAGGAAACTAAAGGATACTATTTCTACAACCGAAATGAGAACAAAGTGTTTGTTGCTCGTAATGGTACCTTCTTAGAAAAAGAGTTTCTTCGCAAAGGAACCAGTGGGAGTAAAATAGACCTCGAAGAAAATCGATAACCCGAAAACAACATTGAACCAATGGTAGAAACTGAACCAAGTTCATAAGGAGTTGTGGAACCGGTTCAAGATGCACAAGTCCTTCTCCGAAGTGGTAGATCACGATCCGAACCCGAGAGATATGGATTTCTCGTTACGGAAAGTGATGAAGTGGAGTTAATCGAAAACGATGAACCTACTTGCTATCAAGAAGCGATGTCCGCTCCTGATTCGGAAAAATGGCAAGAGGCCATGAAGTCCGAATTACAATTCATGGCTGATAATCAAGTTAGGAACTTGATTGATCCACCCGAAGGTGTAAAAACCATAGGGTGCAAATGGGTCTTCAAGAAAAAGACCGACATGGATGGGAAGGTGCACACCTATAAGGCTAGGCTTGTAGCTAAGGGATATAGGCAGATTCATGGTATTGACTATGATGAAACTTTATTGCCTGTAGCTATGCTTAGGTCTATTAGAATTTTAATTGCCATAGCCGCATATTATGACTATGAGATATGGCAAATGGATGTCAAGACAGCTTTCCTAAATGGGAAGTTACTTGAGGATGTATACATGATACAACCTGAAGGTTTTGTCAGTCCAGAAAATTCAAACAATGTGTGTAAGTTGCAGAGATCCATTTATGGATTGAAGCAAGCTTCTAGGAGTTGGAATCTACGTTTTGATGAAGCAATCAAAGAGTTTGGCTTTATCAAGAACGAAGATGAACCTTGTGTTTACAAGAAAATTAGTGGGAGCGTAGCACTATTTCTAGTGTTATATGTCGATAATATCTTACTTATTAGAAATGACATTCCTGCACTACAGACTGTCAAGTCTTGGTTGGGAAATTGCTTTTCAATGAAAGATATGTGCGAAGCTGCATATATCCTTGGTATCAAGATCTATAGAGATAGATCTAAAAGGATGATTGGTTTAAGTCAAAGTACTTACATTGACAAGGTTCTTAGAAGATTCCAAATGGAAAATTCTAAAAGAGGAAACTTGCCAATGTTGCATGGTGTATCTCTTAGCAAGACTCAAAGTCCTAAGACTAATGATGAGCGAAAGAGAATGAATGGTATTCCATATGCTTCGGCAATTGGGTCTATCATGTATGCTATGTTATGTACTAGACCCGATGTCTCGTGTGCTCTAAGCATGACAAGTAGGTACCAATCGGATCCCGATGAACCACATTGGATAGAAGTCAAGAATATCCTCAAGTACTTACGAAGAACTAAGGATGTATTCTTGGTCTTTGGAGGAATGGAAGAAGATCTTGTAGTAAACGGCTACACAGATGCTAGCTTCTAAATCGACAAAGATGATTTCAGATCGCAGACAGGATTTTTGTTTACGCTGAATGGAGGCACTGTCAGTTGGAAAAGTTCCAAGCAAAGTACCGTCGCTGATTCTACAATCGAAGCTGAGTACATAGCGGCATCTGATGCAGCTAAGGAAAAAAGTTCATTAGTGATTTGGAAGTCATTCCAAGCATCAAAGATCTTATTGAACTTTACTGTGACAATAATGGTGCTATTGCACAAGCAAAGGAACCAAGGTCACATCAGAGATTCAAACACATACTTCGACGTTTCCACATTATCCGAGAGATATGCGAAAGGGAAGCCGTAAAGATATGCAGAGTAGACACAGATGACAACGTGGCGGACTCATTAACTAAGGCTCTCCCGCAAGCTAAGCATGATGGTCATGTTAGGTCCATGGGTATTCGATACATGGGAGATTGGGCCTAGTGCAAGTGGGAGACTGTTAGTGTTATGCCCTAGGCCTATGGTTGATAGACTTATGTGTTGACATTATTTATTATTATATGAAAAGTTTATTATTTGATTATTATATATTTTGCATATTTATTTGTAATAATCTCCGTCCCTAATTATTAAGTGAATAATTAGTATAAATGTTAATGGATAATCATATGATGATTATATGCATAGAGATGCACATTAAATTTATTGGTACTTGTTAGAGAACAAGTGATTGGACTTAACCCGTTTGAGATTTATGTCATGGTCAAATGTCATAATTAAATCTCATATGGTCACTTCATTTAGTTCCTAGACCTGAGATTATCATGACCTTACATATGATGAAAGTTATGTTTGATTTTAGTCAAACGATATCTTAACACAATATCTATAAAGGCTAACTTTGGCATGATCGGATTCATGATGGGAAGGATGATAAGTCGAGATGGAATTTGTCCCTCGAAAGAGAGATGTTTTGCTTGGGCCCCTCGATGAGTGATAATGATGAAAGTGTATGGACATACCCCAATGCGATTGGATTATCATTATACTCAAGATCGAGAAAGCATTGAACAAGTACAAGTTGACGTGGACCATGACTTGTGTTCAATATAACATCGTGAGACAAAGGGAGAAATGGAAGTGTACCGTTGGAAACGTGATCTCTTACGTTATATTATTTGGGTAGACATAATGGCTTGCTAGAGTCCTGTTGGTCCCAAAGGTGGCAACAAGGGTGAAAATACAGCTAGAGGGGGGGTGAATAGCTGTTTAAAATTTTTCGCCCTCGTTTAAAGACTGAACCTCTTGCTAACAAAATCCTCTTGCAGTTGATAATAGACTGCAAGTGATAGTGTAAAATGCACAGCGGAATAATAGAGTGTAAAGCGGTTTTGAGAGGCGGTTTGTAAAATGCGGTTTTGGTGGTGCGGTTTTGGGAAGTGCAGTTTTACAAACACGTGTGGTTTTGACTTTGTTAACTCCAAACACTATTTCACAATAATGGATAACTAAATCAAGATCAAACAGAGACAAAGATAAATAATTAGCAAGCACAAGAAATATAAATGCAGAAAGTAAGAACACGCTATTTGGAGTGGTTCAATCGATAAACGATCTACGTCCACTACCAAGATGGTTAGTCTTGGATTTCTAAGAGAGATTTTATATTAAGTATTGTGAGATTACAAAGTACAATAAAATCTTTTCTATGAAGAACAAATCCAAAACTATAACCAGTGTATCTCAAATGTTTAATCTATGTGATTAGAACAAGTGAGGTGAGTGTGTGAGAACAAGATCAAGGCTCTTTAGATCTGTGAGATGTAGAGCACAATGATTCTTGATTGTTTTAATGCTTGATTTCTGGGCTAGGAATATTTCTTGAAGTATGAAGATGAAGATTCAAAGGGTTGAATAATTTAAGGGCGTAGCTTCGGCTTCTATGAACACAAGACTTCTCAATTTTTCAAGCAATCTTCAAATGGTGAAGATTGGGGTATTTATACCCAAGCATCAAGAAACTAGCCGTTGGATACATGTTGAAGGACAAGACTTGATGCAATCCTATTGGTCCACAAAGAACCACTTTTGTCCTTTGGTACAGTGCTGCAGATAAAGCCGATCGGGCTCCACCGCAAGCAATGAGGTTAGGACACCTGTCACCTTTTCAAGATCCTTGCAGATCTTTTCGACATTGAATCACGTGACAAGATATGGTGGTTGACTTTTGATATTGCTGACGTGGATTCCAACGGATAAAAAGTTGTTCACTCCAAGTAGCCAATCATTGGATGCGGTTGGTGAGACGCGGTTAGGAATGTGCGGTTTGCTACACCAGGGGGTTGCAAGGATGCGGTTGTAGGTGAACTGCAATGATGCGGTTCAACAAGCGGTTTGCACTGAGGTAGTTCATTGAGCAGATTCAAGGAATCATACATGCGGTTTGCATGTGCGGTTCTAATGGGCGGTTTTGAATACTGCTGGAACTGCAACCTTACATCCAATGAGTCTTGTGCCATACATCAAGCCTAAGATTAACCTATTCTATAAAATGGACTTAGCTAAAAAATTGAAGTCTAAGCTTCATTACATAGGATCCTAAAGTCCTTAAAATAGACAGGAGGTTATGGTATCAATCAAATCTAATACAAAATAGGAGGGTTAAAACATGCATACCCAACAATCTCCCCCTATTTGATTGATGCCATTACCTACTATAACAAAAGCAAACATTGTACTTGGTAAGAACATGTCCATAGGAATTAACATGGTAATTCATGTCCCAAGTCAATGCACACACTTAGCTTAAGCTATAGATTTCTATACTTTCTAAAAGATAAAAACTTACAATATGGAAAGTATAGAAATGCATTCAGTGCACTTAAGAAATATGAGTTTAAGTTCAAAGTGCGGTTTAAACTGAATGTTTAAACATCAATTCAAAATAGTGATTTTTAAGTTGAAAAATATTTTGAATGAGGTTATAAACCATAAGAGGTTTCATTGTTCTACAAACAAGCAGTTTGATATGAACAAGGTTTTGGAACCAATGATGCATTTTTCATTACTACCAATGCGGTTACACTTACAATGGTAGAGAAGCAAAATACAAAGGTTTCAAAAACAAAAGAAAGTTGGACAAAAATTACATGGAGTGTGGTCCAACAAAACAAAAAAGAGTTCAGCAAAAAGGATAAAGAAGTTACAAAAGAGAAGTCCTAATGCTGACGCGGTTGATGATGCGGTTGATGATGGCGCGGTTGATGTTGATGGCGTGCTTGCTCTCTAGGTTGATTGACTTCTTGCTGGGGCAGCTGCGGTTCTGAAGGTCTGAAAGCTGAGCTTTCACCTCTGATATTTCTTCTGAGGGCTCTGAGGTCTTCAGCCTGTCTAGCAAGGGTAGTCTCAACAGTTCGTAGTGCGGTTCTGAGAATCAGCGGCGGCGGTTCCAACAAAGATCAACAGATCTAGTGTTTCCATCAACACTTTCCTTGATCTGAGTAGTGAATCCTTCAATGCAGGCCTTCAAAGAATTGTAGAATGTGAAGATCTCATCCTGAATGGCTACTGTTTGAGTAGAGAGAGCATCTCTAAGCGGTTCCAGATCAACAGTCACATTCAGGTTGGACTTCAATTCCTTGATGGAGTTGTCAAGCTTGAGGTTGAAGCCTGCCTTGAGATTCTCAAATCTGAAGGAAATGTCATCATCAAAATTCTTTACCTGCTCCTTGATACTGTCTCCCACTATGTTGAGGTCAACATTGATTCTTTCTTTGAGGGAGTCCAGTTCAGAAAAGATTTTGAGTAGCAGTCATCCAACGCGGTTTGAGAAGGGGCGGCTGAGGTAGAGGCTTGCTGCGGTTGAGGATGGGAATCTTCAAGGGTTTTCATGAAGGATACCAGGGCAGAGTTGGTTGAGGAGACAAACTCATTAGATAGTAGGGAGAGCATCTCTTGGAGTTGAGTCTTTGAAACCGCATCTCCCATGGCATTTAGCACTCCTTTGGCTAAGTCTTCCTTGAAACCTTGGAAGCACTCTGTAGCTGCGGTTTTAACAGCTTCAGCGGTTTGGATAGAGGAACTTCTCTCCCCCTTAATGGTATCAATCAAAAAGGTTTTAAGATTTGCCAATTCTAGGGCTTGAGCATCCACCTTGGCTAGAAGGGTTTGGTTGGAAGCGGTTAGGGAATTATTGGAGGCCTCAAGAGCGGCATTTGAAGCGGTTAGCTTGATCATGTGGCCTTGGTTTAAGAGAAGTTGGCCTTGGATAAGATTAAGGGTTGAAAGAATTTGGGAGTAATCTGTTGGAGGTGCGGTTTGAGTGGAAGGAGTTTGGATAAATGAGGGTGGCGGTTGAGATTGTGTTGTAGGAGCGGTTTGAGATAAAGGATTCAGAAGGGTTTGGAAAAGGCGGCTGGCAGGGACTGTGAAAGGTGAAGCGGTTGAGGGAGGAATTGGTTGTGTTTGGGGTAAAGGGATAGAAGCGGTTGGGATAGGTATTGAGGGGATTGGTGCGGTTGAGATAGGTGCGGTTGGAGGAGGTGGAATGATAACATTTGGAATAGCAGAAGTTATAGGGTTGGAATTTGATGAAGAACTGGTATGAGAGGTATGGACAGAAACAGGAGGGGTTCTTTGCGGTTGAGTGGGTGCGGTTTCAGGAATGGGTGAGGTTTGATGAGGCGGAGTAGGAAGGCGGTCAGGAGTAGGTGATTTATGAGGAGGAGAATTTTCAGGAGGAGGGGTATTGACTCGGTTTGGGGAAGGAGTTCTGTCGCGGTTAAGGTTGGAGATTGAGATGGCTGGGGTGTGATGTGAGTAAGGTGGTGATTGGGCGCGGTTTGAAGTAGGTGACTTGGAGCGGTTGGAAAGTTGAGGTGAGGCAGTTGGGGTGTTGGATTGGTTAGAGGAAGAATTTGATTTGGAAGTGGATTGGGATGAGGAATGTGAAGAGGATGAAGGGGATGAAGGTGGGGTAGGTTGTTTGGAAACACGGTGCAAAAAGCGTTTGGGGCCTTTGGTTGGTGTTCTTTTCTGGGCAATCTGCTTAACCCTTTTTGGTTTCTCCCCCTGAGCGGTTGCAGCTCTTTGCGGTTGAGGAGGAGAGAGCGGTTTAGGTGATAGGGTTTTGGCTGGTGAGGAATGATGGGAGCGGTTTGGAGAGTGAGGTGGTGTTGGAATAAGTGTTTGGGTTTGGGGCAGTTTTGAAGGAGGCGGTTGGGGAATTGGATCCTTGGACTTTCCTTTGTTAGCTTCCCTCTCAGCTCTTTCTCTTTCCAATCTCTCAAACTCAGCTTTGTAAAAGATTGTCAGCTCCTCATCAGTCATTTGGGCCAGATCAATCTGAGTCTGCTTGGCCTTCTTAGCCCTGGCCACCAGTGGAGGAATGGAGTTATCCTCTTCCTCTTCTTCATCCTCATCAATGAGGGACATCTTCTTTTTCTCTTTCTCTTTCCTTGGTTTCTTTTGGCTTGGGCCTGCATCAGCTGAACCACGCGGTTTAGAGGGTGCGGTTGAGGTTGGCTTAGGGAGCGGTTCTGCAGGGGCCTTTCTCTTCCTTGAGGCCTTCTTTATTGCTTTTCCCAGAGCGGTTGAGGCAGTAGCAGGAGTCATCTCAACATAGAGCTCCTTATCCTTAGAGGTATCAGCATCATACAGAGCCTTATAATCATCATTCCCAAAAGAGCGTCTGAATGAGTGCATTGCCTTGAGGCCAAAGGATTCTTCCAATCCCCAGTGGATAGATAATTCTGGGGTGGCAATCCTGAGCTCCTCCAGATGCTGATAGTTCCCAAAGATTGCGGTCAGCACTCTTCCAAAAGGTCTCCACCTTATCTTCTCATTCTTAACCTTCAGCTGATACGCATCTATGCTGCTGGCAAGCTCTCTCATCAAGATCTTGGGCCAATGAAGCTTCATGCCGTTGTAGATGGCACAGCAGTATTGCCATTGATGAGAGGTGAAGTTGTTGTGGTTTCCAGTCTTCCCACAAACTGACTTCCCAACTAGGTAGCACAGGTGGCTCATCAGCTCACCAAAATCTTTCCTGGGCGTAGTCTTGTAATTGCCAGTAAGAGAATCCAGCTTTCCAGTCAGTGTAGAACATGTAGCATCCTGGACTTCTTGGGAAACCTCAACTGGAGCACCAGACACATGGAAGCCAAAAGTACTCCTGATATCCAAATAGTCAATGGATACTCTGAATTCTTCTACAACTCCCACCAAGTTAGGAATCTTGGAACCATCAGAAAGCTCAGTCTCTCCCTTCACAGCGGTTTCATAAAATTGGTCAATGAAGGAGGGGATGGTATAGGTTTGATTTTTGTTGAATAGGGGAAGGATTCCAGAAGCTTGCATCTTCCTCATCATCTCTCTTCCCAGAGCATCAGACCGCAACTCTGGTTCATTTATCTCCCAACCTGGCAGGAAATACTTGGTATTCTACAAATAAAACACACAAGTTAGAACACTTTAACACAATCACAGTTCCCATGCGGTTGGTGCACACATGCGGTTGGCAATAGTGCGGTTTTGGAAATGAAAATTTCCAACCTCAAGGAAACTGTGAACACAGGTAGGAAAACAAATAGAAAAATACAAAAGTATATTTACTTAGTACGTGGCATTGTAATCCAAGATTATCCCACACTGCAAGCGGTGCTTAGAGAGGAAGGTTATGGTGTCCAGCCTATATACTTAGTAACACTTAAGTAATTTTAGCATGCGGTTTCAAAAGAATATGCGGTTTTGAAAACATGTCATGCGGTTCTGAGATTGCGGTTGAAGAACCAAAAACACATGCGGTTTTAACAATGCGGTTTTGAAACAAACATAAGTAATTATATGTGCGGTTTCATAACATGCGGTTCCATGAATGATGCGGTTCAAACAAGCAATATAGGCAAATTTTTCAGAAATTTTCTAAGTATGGAAAAACAAGATTAAAAGTTAGGGCAAACCAAAACATAAAAACTTTCTGAAAAAGATGATGAACAGTAACTTGAGTGCATGAAGAACACGAAGAACATCAAGAACAAAGATTTTGAAAAAGTTAACCAAAATGAACAAATAACATGTCAAAATGATCACATTGAGCAGTAGATTACTAATATAACAATAAAATTATCTACTTTACTCAGAATCACCCAGAAAATGAGCAAATCATAAAGTGGGTTTTCGAAACAAAAATCTTCAAAAGTTCAAAATCAGTGTCCTAGATGATCATTGATCATAAAATAAAGTATATAATCCTAATCTAGTCAAGATTCCGAACATAACCCAACAAATTTCATGCAAAATGGTTAAGAAATGAAGAACATATGAACAAAAGTTAGGTTATGGTGTTCGAAGCTTAAAAGGTTCATCAATGGCGGATATGAGCAAGTTAAACAAGTATGTTTGCAGAAAAGTAAGAGGATTAAAGTTTAAGAAATCATACCATGTCTTCAATGGGTTTGGGAGCCATTGATGAAGAAAGACTTAGAAACTTATGAAGTTTTGAAGGTTAGAGAGAAAGTGAGTTGGTGAACTCTGACAGATAGTACGATGACAGAGGAAGAAGACAGTGAAAAGTTTGAAAAGGTGAGTTGTGTCTTCTATTTATAGGAAAGGATTAGGGTTTGGCAGATGAAAGGACACATTAGCTTCACCAACTCAGTGAATCATTGCAAATTAGCACCCTTTCAGCTTCACACATCAACCAATGACGGCTGACATGAAGGCCATTTAATGCTAATGTTCCCTTTGCATTAAATGCTCTCAAAATTTAAATTTTCGTGGGAAAACATTTGCAAATAAACCCTTAAAGAAAAAGATAAGGACTGAAAAATAAATAAAAAGAATTTGAACAGTTTTGTTTTTTTTTTTTTTTTTTTTTTTTTTTTTTTTATCATAAGCAAAAGTTAGAAATTACTCCAAGTTGAAACGCGGTTGAGGTCCAAGCGGTTGAGCTGCAGCATGCGGTTTAAGTGAAGCGGTTGGCTGCAGTGCGGTTGGACATCCTTGCGGTTTGATGCACGCGGTTTCAACATGGCCTTGAAACTATACTCAACACCCAAGTTAGCTTAAAAAGAATGGAATTTATTTAAGTTCAAGCATACCCATTTCTCCTCTGAGGAAAGAAAACCTCTTGGAGTCAAGAGCCTTTGTGAGGATGTCAGCAATCTGGTTGTCTGTCCCCACGTACTCTAAATGGATATTCCTCTTCTCCACATGGTCTTTGAGGAAATGATACTTGATATCAATATGCTTGGTCTTGGAATGCATGACAGGGTTGTTGGAGACTGAAATAGTTGAAGTGTTGTCACACATGATGGGGCAATTCCCTTCATGGATTCCATAGTCTACCAACTGCTGCTTCATCCAAAGGATTTGACAGCAACAACTACCAGCAGCAATATACTCAGCCTCTGTGGTTGACACTGAAACTGAAGCTTGCTTCTTGCTGGCCCAAGCAACTAGTCTATTTCCGAGGAAATGACAAGTACCACTAGTGCTTTTCCTGTCAATAGTACAAGCTGCATAATCTGCATCTGAATAACCTACAAGATCGAAGTTCGAATCTTTGGAATACCAAAGTCCAAGGTTAGTGGTTCCAGATAAATAGCGGATTATACGCTTGACTGCAATAAGATGTGCTTCTCTAGGATCTGCTTGATAGCGAGCACATACACAGACACTAAACATGATATCTGGCCTACTAGCAGTTAAGTAAAGCAATGAGCCGATCATACCTCGATATAAAGTTTGATCAACCTTCTTACCTTTGAGATCCTTATCTAGCTTATTGCCGGTGGCCATAGGAGTATCATATGCTTTAGCATTTTCTAATCCAAACTTCTTTATTAGCTCCTTGGTGTACTTGGCTTGGCTGATGAAGATACCTTCTTCGCATTGCTTGATTTGAAGCCCGAGGAAGAATGTTAATTCTCCCATCATGCTCATCTCAAACTTGCTTTTCATTAGCTTTTCGAAACGCTTACAAAGTAACTCATTAGTAGAACCAAAAATAATATCATCGACATAAATTTGAACAAGTAAAGTATGCTCATTATATTTGGCAATAAAAAGAGTTGTATCAATTTTACCACGTTTAAATCCTTTTTCTAGTAGAAATTTAGAAAGAGTCTCATACCATGCCCTTGGAGCTTGCTTAAGTCCATACAAAGCTTTTTGGAGTTTGAAGACATGATTGGGAAATTTGGAGTCTTCAAATCCAGGTGGTTGGGCAACATACACGGTCTCTTGCAGTTCGCCGTTGAGGAATGCACTCTTTACGTCCATTTGATATAACTTGAAACGCTTAAAAGAGGCGTAGGCTAAGAAGATTCTGATAGCTTCCAATCTTGCAACTGGAGCAAAGGTTTCATCATAATCAATTCCTTCTTCTTGCATATATCCTTGTGCAACCAACCTTGCTTTATTCCTAGTGATGCTTCCATTCTCGTCCATCTTATTCCTAAATACCCACTTAGTTCCTATTACTCCTTGATCCTGAGGTCTAGGCACCAAAGTCCAGACCTTGCATCTTTCAAACTGGTTGAGTTCTTCTTGCATTGCAACGACCCAACTGGAATCTTGGAGTGCTTCATCAATCTTCTTGGGTTCAACTTGAGATAAAAGAGAGGTATGCTCGTCATAATTCGATCTCCTTGTTTGAACACCGGAAAACAGATCACCAATCACATTTGTGAGAGGGTGACTGCTGACTTCACGAACCTCCGGGGGTAAGTCTGGTTGGACTGAGGTTTGCTGAAGATCTTCAATTGGAACATCGTTAGATCCTTCAGCGAAGTCATGGAATGTAAGTTGACGAAGAGGTTCTATAAGCTGGATAGGGGAATTCTCAACTTCTTCTTCCCTTGGAGTTGCATCTGGAGTAGGAACTTCAGGTGCGGTTTGAAAATTGCGGTTTGAGGGAATTTCAGTTGAGGGTGCTGGATTTTGCGGTTGAGGTTCAGGTGCGGTTTGAGATGGTTCACCTAGTTCATTATGCTCAACAAAATCATCAGCAACATTTGGAGCCAAATGTGGCTCAAGGAGAGAATGCTCATCAAACGTAACATGGACAGACTCTACTATTTTTAAACTAGTTTTATTGAAAACACGAAAAGCTTTAGAATGTTTAGCATACCCAACAAAAATACCTTCGTCGGCCTTGGCTCCGAATTTACCTCTATTTTCTCTTCCGTTGTAGAGGACAAAGCATTTGCAGCCAAAGATCTTGAAGAATGCAATGTTGGGGGTTCTTCCTCGCCAAAGCTCATAGGGAGTCTTGTTATAGGTTTTGTTGATGAGGGAGCGGTTCTGAGTGAAGCATGCGGTATTGATTGCTTCACCCAAAATACCGAGGTAGCTTCGCTTCGTATATCATAGTCTTTCCATCCTCAATCAACGTCCTATTCTTCCTTTCCACAACCCCATTTTGTTGTGGAACACCAACTGTGGAAAAATTGTGATCAATCCCATGGTCATCACAATACCGAGCAACACCGTTGTTCTTGAATTCTCGTTCCATTATCTCGATCTAACACTAACGATGTCATCTTCTTTTTGAGTTTGGAGCCGTCTAAAAAGTGCGGTGAGAATCTCATAACAATCATCTTTGGAAATCATCATCTCAACCCACGTATATCTTGAGTAATCATCCACCACCACTAAAGTATATCTATTTCCTCCAAGGTGGCAGTGGTAACGGGTCCAAACAAGTCTATGTGAAGCAGTTGTAAGCATCTTGAAGTTGATGGAGCGGTCTTTCTGGTGAAAGACGACGCGGACCGCTACTGCCGGCATGCACCGCATTTCTCAGGATGGTGGTCAGACACTTTGGGTAAACCACGAACGAGGTTTTCCCTACCAATCTTTGCAAGATACTTGAAGTTCAAGTGGCTCAACCTCTTGTGCCATAGCCAACTATTTTCGCTCACATTCTTAGCTACAAAACAGAGATTAGTAATACTACATGCAAAATTTAGATCAATAATGTAAATATTACTCTTACGAATCCCTGTGAGTAGGGTGACGCCGGAAATGCTATCTTTGATAAAGCAATTTGATGACGTGAAGTTGCAAAGCATTCCTTTGTCGCAAAATTGAGAAATTGAAAGGAGGTTGTGCTTGAGTCCATCGACAAGAGAAACCTTCTCAATAGTTAGGTTTCCTCTCCTAATCACACCATATCCAATGGTCTTGCCTTTGTTGTTGTCACCAAAGGTTACAGACGGACCACTCGCTTCAATGACATCTTCAAGTAATGATCTATCTCCAGTCATATGTCTTGAGCAGCCACTGTCAAGATACCATTCATTATCCTTGGAGTGACCAGCCATGAAGCAGAGGACCTGAAATGTAAACATTAAGAATGAGGTCCCCCTTTATTCCTTGGGTCCCGGAAGTTAGCAACCCTTTACGACCCACACCTGCCGAGTAAGGAGGTTTACTCTTCCCGGCATTGGATGTGAACCGCAAAAGGCATTCTGCAGCCTTGTGACCTAAACCATCACACACGTAACATTTATAATAGCTACAAGCTTCATGAGGTTTTACTAACTCCTTACTCTTCTTAGGAGTTGCATGCCGTTTTGGACAAGGAAGCGGTTTGGGAGGTGCGGTTCCAGCTAACATTCCAACTCGATACAAAGGGAACAGCTTTGGTTTGACCACGTATTTCTTGGGAACGCTATTCCTGCTTTTGAAGGCAGGAGGAGCGGTCGAAGAAGAAGCGCGGTCGACCCGGAGTTAGCAGAACCGCCTTTTCCACCGTAAGCGGTTGGAGCAGGATTCTACCAATTCCATAAGCCATTTCCTCTTCAGTGCTTCCACGTAATTCTTAGGTTTTAAACACGTAATTCTACCCATATTGCTTTCCTTTAGGGTAGACATAATTTACTTGTCTTGCTTTACCCTTACCCTTAGCATGCTTCTCTTTGGGAATTTCTTTAGTCAGTTCTGGAAATTCCTCATCCTTTTCACTCAAGGATGCACACTTCTCCTCTTCCTCAGATCCAAACCCTAGACCATCCTTAGTTCCAGGAGGAACTTGGATGTCCAAGATTTTATCCTTGGTGGATTGAGACTTGAGCCACGAATCAATAATCTTTTGGCGATCATCGATTTAGGTTACCAAGTCATCATTCCCGAGTTGAAGTGCAAAGCAACCTTAGTTTCAAGGATGCGGTTTTGATCGGCAAGAGGAGTCATCTGTTTGATTTGGTCCTTAAGATTAGAAATTTCAGACCTCATCACGCTTTTCTCCGTCTTGTACAGATTAAGTTCATCATGAGCTAAGCTTAAGGCTTTCTTAAGATTTGAGAATTGATGGATCACCATTTCAGCTTCCTTGAACATCTTTTCATGTTCCATGGGAGAAACTTCTTCCACCACCTTTTTCAAAATTTTCTTTGGAATAGCTTTTGAAGGTGGAGCAGTTTTAGATGAGAAAATGGGACGTGAATACGAACAATTTCCTATCTTAACGCTAGGAGTAAGTTTAATATCATCATCCAATTTATAATTTGGAAGTTTTGCAAAAACCTCCTTTTCCTCCATATCATGCAACTCAAATGATTCGTAATCCGAGTCATCGAAGCGTCTCGCAACTAAGCGAGGTTAACCTCTTCGGTTTCACCGTCACTTCCATCCTCGTAATCTGTTTCAATCCAAGTTGCTAATTCCTTGGAATTCTCTTCCTCCTCAAAGCAACCATTCCCTTACGATGAGAAAATTTCGAAGGAAAAGTTTTCTTTTTCATATATTCATATTTAGGCCGTGGACACTCGTGATGCAAAGTGGCCAGGTTTCCTACAGCTTGTAGCATACCAAGTCACTCTTCTTCTTTGTATCTGCAGCCCTAGAAAATATTGCAGGAGGTTTGCCTTTTGAAAATGATTTTGTGAAAGGTTTTGAGGATTTTCTAAATTTTTGGAATCTTTTCACAAACATGGCAAAATCATCATCATCCATCTCGATGAGTGATGAGGTTGATATGGAAGGATCAGTGGTTTGATTGGATGTGGATGGTTTCTCTTCATGTTCCACTACAGACATAGAAAGTGATTTGGTTTTTCCTTCTATCTCTTCAATATGATTTAATTTAAGTTCATAGACTCTAAGATTGGCATACAAGTTACTTAATGACCAAGTACCCAATACTTTGGAGTCTTCTAGAGAGGTAGCCTTATTTACCCATCTAGAACCTAAAGCAGATAGGAAAGTCATATTGATTTCCTTATCGGTTAAAGTTTTACCAAGAGATCTACAAGCATTAACTACCTCAACATAGCGATCGTAGGTTTGACGCAAGGTTTCGTTGGGTTTTCTGTTGAAGTTGTTGTAGGATCTTTCAACAAAGTGTATAATTTGTTTTCCTTGCACTCATCATCACCTTCGAGGTAGCTCTCTATGGCATCCCACATCTCGCTTTGCGGTTTTGAGGTACATCACTTTCTGTAGAGTTGATACGGGAGGGTTCCAAATGATGAACCTCGCCTTGCCCAAGGCAACTATTCTCTTCTCTTCATCCGACCACTCATCTTTTGGCTTTTTGACCTCTCGGAGTTTCAGCATTGGTGGTTGCATCGTTGTTAGCCTTCATTGGAATTAGAGGGCCATTGATCACGCACTCCACCAAAGATTTCATCTATGGTTTCCAAATGAATAAGCATTCGGCACTTCCGTATGTCAAAGTGGTCTTCGTCCAACATTGGAATGTGTGAATAGTTAACAGTAGTCATTGTCTTTGAGGTTGCCATATCGAATCGGCACACAAGCCGTTAAGCTTGAAAACAAAGTGGTTTTAAAATGTGTTAGCTCGATACCACTTGTTGGTCCCAAAGGTGGCAACAAGGGTGAAAATACGGCTAGAGGGGGTGAATAGTCGTTTAAAATTTTTCGCCCTCGTTTAAAGATCGAACCTCTTGCTAACAAAATCCTCTTGCAGTTGATAATAGACTCGCAAGTGATAGTGTAAAATGCACAATGGAATAATAGAGTGTAAAGCGGTTTTGAGAGGCGGTTTGTAAAATGCGGTTTTGGTGGTGCGGTTTTGGGAAGTGCGCTTACAAACACGTGTGGTTTTGACTTTGTTAACTCCAAACACTATTTCACAATAATGGATAACTAAATCAAGATCAAACAGAGACAAAGATAAATAATTAGCAAGCACAAGAAATATAAATGCGTAAAGTAAGAACACGCTATTTGGAGTGGTTCAATCGATAAACGATCTACGTCCACTACCAAGATGGTTAGTCTTGGATTTCTAAGAGAGATTTTATATTAAGTATTGTGAGATTACAAAGTACAATAAAATCTTTTCTATGAAGAACAAATCCAAAACTATAACCAGTATCTCAAATGTTTAATCTATGTGATTAGAACAAGTGAGGTGAGTGTGTGAGAACAAGATCAAGGCTCTTTAGATCTGTGAGATGTAGAGCACAATGATTCTTGATTGTTTTAAGGCTTGATTTCTGGGCTAGGAATATTTCTTGAAGTATGAAGATGAAGATTCAAAGGGTTGAATAATTTCTCGCGTAGCTTCAGCCTTCTATGAACACAAGACTTCTCAATTTTGCAAGCAATCTTCAAATGGTGAAGATTGGGGGTATTTATACCCAAGCATCAAGAAACTAGCCGTTGGATACAAATGTTGAAGGACAAGATTTGATGCAATCCTATTGGTCCACAAAGAACCACTTTTGTCCTTTGGTACACTGCCGCAGATAAAGCCGATCGTGCTCCAAATGCAAGCAATGAGGTTAGGACACCTGTCACCTTTTCAAGATCCTTGCAGATCTTCTCTGACATTGAATCACGTGACAAGATTTGGTGGTTGACTTTTGATATTGCTGACGTGGATTCCAACGGATAAAAAGTTGTTCACTTCAAGTAGCCAATCATTGGATGCGGTTGGTGAGACGCGGTTAGGAATGTGCGGTTTGCTACACCAGGGGGTTGCAAGGATGCGGTTGTAGGTGAACTGCAATGATGCGGTTCAACAAGCGGTTTGCACTGAGGTAGTTCATTGAGCAGATTCAAGGAATCATACATGCGGTTTGCATGTGCGGTTCTAATGGGCGGTTTTGAATACTGCTGGAACTGCAACCTTACATCCAATGAGTCTTGTGCCATACATCAAGCCTAAGATTAACCTATTCTATAAAATGGACTTAGCTAAAAAATTGAAGTCTAAGCTTCATTACATAGGGTCCTAAAGTCCTTAAAATAGACAGGAGGTTATGGTATCAATCAAATCTAATACAAAATAGGAGGGTTAAAACATGCATACCCAACAAGTCCGCTTATATTTTATGAGGGTCAATATGATCGAGCTCATTGCCAACATAATATAATCCTATTGGGTCACACACAACTAGAATGAATTGGTTAAACCAAAGGAAGAAAAATTGAGAAGTCCTGATATGGCATAAGGCATCGCGCGACAGAACATGTCCATAGGGCTCGTCTGGTCGTGCGACACTTCATGCCACAAAGACGGTTTACAGACAGTTTCCTAATTTGATTAGGAAACAAATACCATACTAGACTAGTATAAATATGATGTCTGTGAAACCCTAAAAACCTAGCCGAATTTCTGAAAAGAAAATCACAACAAAAAGGTTCTCAATATTCTTCAAAGGTTTATGATCTAGCAATCATCAAGAAATCATTCTTGGTTCATTCAAAGGTGTGGATACTATTAGAGGGTCTTCGCTCGTACGACGATCAAGGCCTAGAGTTCGAAGTTTGTGATTCAAAATCACATTGTTTGATTGTTCGATAGCTCAAGAACGGAAAGCAATTAAGGTTGGTTAATTCCATCTCATAGGAATTCAATTTAGTCATATAGAACGGATCTTAGGGATCTTGGGTTTTGTGTTATTAGATGCTTAATTCCGCTGCGCATGGACCCATAAAACCCAACACCACTATCCCATATAAGTGAATCATTACCTCTGTTGCACCTTTTCATCTTCCACACTTTAGCCAATGACGGCTGATATGTGGGCTTTTAATTCTAATGTTCCCTTTGCATTAAATGCATTTAAATTTTAAAATAACGTGCCAAAATAAGGACTAAAATATAAAAAAAACTTACCTGGGATCCACGTGGCATGTGCGGTTTGAAAAAGAAGAGTAGTTAGGAATATCAAACCGCTTTGAGATAGCTTCTTCAAAAAAATTTAAAGACATTTGAAAATATTCCAAGTGTTGAAAATGCGGTTGATAAATATGCGGTCAGGATGCAGCATGCAGTTAGAACTACGCGGTTGGCTGCAAGCGGTTGACTGCATGTGATTTTGATTACGCGGTTCAACAGGGGTGAGGTTTGAAACCTCAACAGGAATTTCAACCTAAATTTCACACACTTAACACACAAGCTATCAAATAAAATTATGGACTTATTTAAGTTTTAGCATACCCATTTCTCCTCTGAGGAATAAAAACCTCTTGGAGTCCAGAGCTTTGGTGAGGATGTCAGCAATCTGGTTGTCAGTCCCCACATAATCTAGATGGATATTCCCCTTTTCCACATGGTCTTTGAGGAAATGATACTTGATATCAATATGCTAGGTCTTGGAGTGCATGACAGGGTTGTTGGAGACTGAAATTGTTGACGTGTTGTCACACATGATTGGGCAATTTCCTTCATCAATTCCATAGTCCACCAACTGTTGCTTCATTCAAAGGATTTGACAGCAACAACTTCCAGCAGCAATGTATTCAGCCTCTGTGGTTGACACAGAAACTGAGGCTTGCTTCTTGCTGACCCAAGCAACTAGTCTATTCCCAAGGAAATGACAAGTCCCACTAGTGCTTTTTCTATCAATTGTGCAAGCTGCATAATCTGCATCTGAATAACCTACGAGATCGAAATTCGAAAATTTGGAATACCAAAGTCCAAGGTTAGTAGTTCCAGATAGATAGCGGAGTATACGCTTGACTGCACTTAAATGTGCTTCCCTAGGATCTGCTTGATAGCGAGCACATACACAGACACTAAACATGATATCTGGCCTACTAGCAGTTAAATAAATTAATGAGCAATCATACCTCGATATAAGGTTTGATCAACCTTCTTACCTTTTAGATTCTTATTTAGCTTATTGCCGGTGGCCATTGGAGTATCGTATGCTTTTGCATTCTCTAGTCCAAACTTCTTTATCAACTCCTTGGTGTATTTGGCTTGGCTGAGGAAGATTCCTTCTTCGCATTGTTTGATTTGAAGCCCGAGAAAGAATGTTAATCCTCCCATCATGCTCATCTCAAACTTGCTTTTTATTAGCTTCTCAAAACGCTTACAAAGTAACTTGATGCTACAGGAAATGTGCTTATCAATCTTCCTCCACGTGGCAGGACTGATCACCTGGCTCCTTGACCTGAAAACAGAACCCACGACTAGCCGGATGTGTCTCCGGCGAAGACGCTCGGGCGTGAGAGTAAGATTACCGTTGTTTATAGCTCAAAATGTATAGAATAATGAATTCTGATAACAAAATGGCAGTTACCTTTGCACCGTTGGTAGTGACGAAGTATTTATAGGCAAGAGTAATGTATTTTTGGTGAGGAGACATGTCCTCCGAGATTATAGCAGCGGTTATTCAGTCATGTGAACGTGTTAGTAACTGTCCCTGATTTGTAGGGATGCGGTTACGTGAATGGTTCAACTAAATAAGCCAGCGAGTGTCAAGTCGCTACTTGTAGGTTAGGTCGAGGTCGCCACTTGTAATATGGTCGACCTGACTGTCGGGTAGAGCATGGTTCGTACCCGAATTGTAACATGGATCACGAGGTCGGACTACGTTAGGTCGGGACCTAGTAGGCCGGACCATGGGCTTAGTCGATCGATACTTGAGATGGGCTCGGGCCTTGTCCTGATTGGGCCAGCCTTATTAAGAATGTGGGGACCAAGGCTGTCTATAATTGGACTTTACTCGTTTGGCCCAACTCGACACTTTTGGTATGTTCAGTGGCCCCCAACTTTCGAGTTGACTTTGTCGACTAGGAAGTTAAGGAAATCTTGTTGGAAATTTGTTGTTACTCGCAGGTCGTTACTCGTTTGGAGGTTTAGTCGACCAAGATGACGTGGCACAATCCAGAACGTTGATGATGAACGGTTACAGATGAAGGAGCGCCATTTCGGCTATAATGATTACACTTTTGTCGTTTGAGAGTCCGCCTAGGGAACTGTTTCCACCATTAATTAGGAAAATTAATTTCAAATTTCATAATGCCCTTTCCAATTCAGGAAGCTATAAAATCAATAATCCTTCCCCATTTACAACTTTTGTCTTCCCGGACTCGTGCGTGATTCCGGCGGTGATAAGGGACATTGATTCTTGCTATAAATCGGTGTTTTTGCTCTCCGTTGTTCCGTTTCTCCCCGCTGCTAAAGGTATTCTCCTTATCCTTTAGAGTTAGGGTTTTAATTTCGCAATCTCTTTGATTTCGCCATGGCTAGGACCTTTAGTTGTGAGGTCGGAGCCGGGTATGGCTACCGTGTTGTCAATCATAGAGTTTACAAACATTTGAGTGGAGAGTGGAGGGAGATAACAAAAGAGAGGAGTGTTCTTCAATTTTGACACATTGGGACTCGCGTTTCAATGAACCGAGTTTGCCCGTAGGGATGAACTAGGTGTCTTAGGAACGGATGACCCAAGGGTTGTGTCTTTTCACCTTTTTCATGAGCTTCTCGACCATATAGCCGTGTTTTATGTTAAAGATGCCGTTAAGCCCTCCTTCATTAGAAATAGGATAGGATTTCCTGGAATCTAGGTCGCCCCTTAGTGCGTCTATTAGGGCTCCCGAGACATCATGTAGAACCGATTCCCCGTTTCCCTTCTTCTTGTACGTATATGGAGACTCAAGGTGGAGCCAATGCTTCGACCTCATCAAGCCCACGCATTGTGGATGCCTTTGAACCGACCGTAAATCCAGCAGAATGAGAGGATATGTACTGTAACCGCCGCTTAGTGGGGAAACAGTAACTTTGCCTCTAGAGTGTCCACCCTTTATGACTTCGCGAGGTGAATAGGGATGACTTTGAGGTCACTCTTTACAAAGAAGGCCGACTTCTTCAAAAATTTTGGAAAGACTTACAAACCGATGCCACCAGGGGTGGCCTTCTACTATGGCCGCTTCTTTGCCGGACTTAGATTGCCATTAGACCCCTTCATCAACGAATTTTTAGAGTGTGCCAATGCCTTACCTCTCCAACCGGGAGCCAACACATGTAGGGTCTTGGTTTGCTTTATTATGGTGTGTCGCTTCTTGGGGTATGAGCCTTGTATGAGAGTTTTCGTGAGTTTTTGCTTTGTGAAGTTTGATAAACATGGTGGCATAAGCACTCCCTCCAAGGCCAATTCTCCCAAATTATTCATTAACCCGCCTAGCAAAGTGGAGGCTGGAATTCCCATGTAGCAGTGGTGGAGAGTAGGTTAGGATGGGAGTTCCCTCTACCAAATAAGGAGACCAAGGTGGTGAAGGATGAAGATCACTGGGAACCTCATTGGCACGGGACTTGCGTAGAAAGTTGGTGGAGTTGGTTCTTGATAATCCCATCGCTTGGAAGGTCTTGGGAACCACTAAGAACAATTATATCAATGCTTTGGATTGATGGTAGGAGATGATGATGTAGTACCCTGGTTCCTGTAGTGAGATGCATGAGATATCCAGTGGGTGACCCATGCTCATGCCAAGTTTGAGAGAATGTGTTCCTTTGTCGAAAGTTGAGAATTACCGCAGGAATAATGGAGAACATTGTGGTGGTAAGGGTTTACTCGTCCTCGTTCATTAGCTCGTCCACTGTTATCGTGCATAAGTGATTTTTTTTTATAGGCATATAGGATTGCTTTGATCGCACACTTAAATCTCGCCTAGTCACTTGCTTGCTCGCATGTATAATCGGCCAACTCGTACGTAGAACTGCTTGTAATCGTATCTCCGCATTTATCAAATTACCGGCTCGTATGTAGAATTAATTCGTACATAGAACCTGCTTTGAATTGTATCAATTAGCTCGATAGTTGTTTTGCTCGTACGTAGAACTATTTAGCTCGTACATAGAACTTATACTTTTGATGACGAGCTAACACTTTACCTTTTTATGCAGTGCGCTTTTAACCCCGCTCGAAGCTAATATGGGGAGAGTCCTTGACATTAGGAAGGCCAAGAAGAGCCAGGAAGAGCTAATGCCAAGGAGAACCGTGAGACTGAAGCTGCCAAAAGGAATGATATGCTGAAAATGGTAGAAGAGGATACCACAAAGTTTATTCCTGCTGAGGAGAACTTGGAAGAGCAAGCTGATGCTAGTGAAAATGAGAATGCTGCTGGTGCCGAGGACCAAGGCTCTGAAGAGGTCCATGCTTTGTTGATGAGGAGGAGGGTGAGCCGAATATAGAGCCGAGAGAGGGAGGTCGCTCAAACCAGACCCGAGCTCAAGCTAAGTCCAAAGCCAAGACCAAAACTAAAGTCGCTTCCAAAAGAAAATCTCATGTCATTTCTTTTGGATGAGGATGAAGATGAAGATGATGGAGCTCCCATCGGCAAGGTGATTAAAATTGGCCCCTCAAGAGTGAGCTCGGCGTCCGAGCGGAGGTTGATGCTAGTGAGCCAAAGGAGACCGAAACTGTAAATCCACCAGGCTTCTCCCATTCGTGTCTCATATGACGAGCCTGATTCGGAATAGAGTTGCTTGCCGAGCAATGTGACTCCTTTGACAAGGGTAAATAGCTTGGCCGAGGAGTATCCTGAGGCCGGAGTATGGTCAAGTGATTGTCCGTAGGGGGCGATCGTGACCTGATTAGGGAGTTTACCAACAAGCCACCGACTCCAAGCTTGCCGGCTAGGGTTGGACTAGCTTCTTCCGAGGTAACCCATGTGTTTTTAATGTTCCTATTTTTCCTTTCCTTTTTTATCGTCTCTTTCTTATGCTTGATCTAACCTCCTCCCCCTTTCCCGATAATATAGTCTCTTGCTATGATCGACTTGGCCACCACTTATTGGAAGGCCGCCGAGGAGCAGAGAAGCTAGCCAAGTCCATGCCGGCAAAAAGAATGACGAGCCGTTGAAGCTTGAGAAGGAAGTGGCCAAGATAGGGGAATTGCAGGAGGACAAGAAGAAGTTGCGGTGCAGAGCTTGAGAAGGCAAAGGAGGAGCATTCTCGATTTGGATAGCTCTTATGAGGCCTTGAAGGCTGGTGAAAGATAATGAGATCAAGGCCAAAGAAGAAGTCTCGGGGGCCTCATGGGTGAGGCTAATAAAGAGCTCGCTCTCAAAGAGGAGAAAAAGCCATGGCCGCAGATCTTGAAGTGGCGACTCGCCAGTTGGAAGAATGGCCGGTCACCTGGCCAAGAAGCGAGGAAGAGCTTGAAGCGGCTAGACTTAACTGGGAGGTTGAACTCGCCAATGCCGTGAAGAGTGCCAAGGAGGAGGTCATAAGGCTTACAAAGACGGCGACGAGCTCCACCAATATATTACCGAAGAAGCCGGGGTTCTACGAGGTGGGTCTCGAGACATATGGCTCGGCGAATCATAGTGGACCCTTCGTTGATATTTCCATCGAGCGCTAGCCACATGGGCCTCGAAGATCAATATAACACTGCAGCCCGACAAGGTCATTCTTTGGTGCCATTCAACGACAACGACACGGAGCTCATAAAGAAAGATGATGAAGCTGCAGAGGCATCACCTTGGGACCCCCCTGCTATTGAAAAGGTTAATTTCAACACTATCTTGGCTGAGCTTGATGAATATGAGGATTCGGCTTTTGACGAGGAGACCCCAAAGTTCACAATCAGTGACTCACGGAAGGTGGTTTATCGGGTGAAAATGTTCTTGGTGAGCCATCTACCGTGGGTGATCGGGCGAGGTCGATCCAACGTCCGTCGCCGGTCCAATAGAAGGCATTTCTTCTGAGTAGACTTTGATTTTAATGGTTATTGTCATCGAACAAGTTCCAAACAATTTTTGCCTTTTTTGATCTAACATTATCTGAATGCCTTGGCCCAGTTTTTGGGAGGCATAGAAACAAGTTATCATATTTTAAGTCTTAGCCCGCTTTAGGGAGACTTGTTCATATTTAATCGTAGCCAACCTTTCTTGATTGCATGTTGTATGCTTGTTGAGGTAAGTGTCGAGCTAGATATAGATAGGGTAAATGAGTCAACTTGAGCCTAGAGGCGACCTAATCTTGTTGATTTAGTCGACCTCAGACTTGGTTAACTTTTTCCTGTGAACAAGATTGACCATGAGTCGAACCTGTTCTTATTATTGTAGCTGACCTAGGGTCGAGCTAAATCTAAAAAACTGACCAAGGATCGAGTCTGTTAGAACGAAGTCGACTAAGAGTCGGACTTGTTAGATAAACAAAGCTGATTAAGAATCGAGCTTGTTAGAACGACGCTGACTAAGAGTCAAGCTCGTTAGAACGAAGTCGACTAAGAGTCGGACTTGTTTAAATAAACAAAGCTGATTAAGAATCGAGCTTGTTAGAACGACGCTGACTAAGAGTCGAGCTCGTTATAACGAAGTCGACTAAGAGTCGGACTTGTTTAAATAAACAAAGCTGATTAAGAATCGAGCTTGTTAAAACGAAGCTGACTAAGAGTCGAGCTTGTTGACGTTAATGTAACAGTATGTTTGATCGAATAAACTGCGTTTTTCATTGAAGTAGGAAACATGCTTACATCAACTTGAAACTAGGACTAACACAAGCTTGAACCTGAAAACTAAAGGCTAGAAGTAGTATTTGATGAGATGAGTAGCATGCCAAGGGTGTTTCAACTCGTCACCTCCGGGATGAGCTATCATGTAAGTTCCTTCCTTGATGACTCGAGTGACTACATAGGGACCTTCCCAGTTAGGAGATAGCTTGTTCTGCTGGGTCCTTCTACCCGTTGCTTCAATCTTTCTCAACACATAATCTCCAACTTGGAACGACCTTGCCTTGACCTTCTTGTCGTGGTAACTCTTAGTTCGCTGTTTGTAGTTAACCATTCGGAGGTAGGCTGTTTCTCTCTTCTCGTCGATGAGATCCAAGTCGATCAATCTGCTTTGTATCATTCGCTTCTTGATTGAAGAAAGTCACTCTAGCAAAGGGGGAATCTCGAGCTCGCCAGAGCCATAGCTTCGATCCGTAAGTGAGAGCAAAAGGGGTTTCCCCCGTAGCCCCCGAGTGGTTGTACGAACCGCCCAAAGAGCAAGGGGAGTTCGTCCAACCAATTGTTACGTCGACCTACGAGTCCCGTCTTGAGCGAAGATAGAACAAGTTTATTTGCCGCCTCGCCTTGTCCATTTCCTTGAGGATAGGCGACGAGGATTGCCAATGCTTGATTCCTACTCGGCTCATCTCTCGCTTCGAAGGCTCTAGAGAACCCATAGTTCATTGTCGATACTATGGCTCTTGGAAAACCAAATCGACACCAAATGAAATCATGAATGAAGTTGATGGCATTCTCTTCGTGATGCGAGCTAGTGGTTTTGCCTCAACCCATTTGGTGAAGTAATCTATGGCGACGATCACATACTTGCAAGCTACTCCGGCGGGAGTGGAAGGGTCCAATCAAGTCGACACCCCACATGTCGAATGGCCAAGCCGCAATTACTCGGAGTCTCGCTCGGTTGTTGGCACGTGAGGTAAGTTAGCAAATCTTTGGCATTGATCACATTGCCGAACAAAGTTGTGAGTGTCGGCTCATATGTGGCCAATAGTACCCCAAAGTGATTAACTTGTCGCCAAGGGTCCCGGCCCCCGGTGTCCACCACAAATTCCACTATGTACCTCGTGTATCAATAGGGCGACCTCGAGGGTGGATGCACTTCAAGAATGGTCGAGTGTAGGATCTTCCGAACAGGTCACCTCCTTAAATGACATATCTTGGAGCTTTCTTTTTGATAGCTCGAGCCTTCTTCTCGTCATCCGGCGCCTCGCCACTTCCAATGTATGCCTTCATTTCCTCGATCCAACACTTCCCCGAGTCCAATTTCTTGTGGGATCATCTATGCATTGAATTTTCACTCTTTTCATAGGCCGGATTCTCGAGGAAGGAGATGGGCTCCTCATGTGGCTCATCCGAAGTAGCTAGTTTCGAGAGGAGGTCGGCCAGCCTCGTTATCTTCTCTTCCAATCCTTTGAATCTCCTGCAATTCTAAGTCCTTTATCGCTTCTTTCACTGTGTCGCAAGATTTGATCAATATGGCACCGAGCACCTCATACTCGCCCGACCTGGTTGACTATCAACCTGCGAATCACAAGAAGCCATGATCTTAGTCGCTCCAAAACACTTGGCATACTCGATAGCCGCAATCAAGGCTTCATATTCAGCCTTGGTTGTTGGAAGCGTCAAATTTGAACCTTAGCGATTCCTCGTAAACAGCCCCTGCACTGCTCGACCAAGACAATTCCGGCTCCACCGACATTTTTGGTTGCCGACCCGTCTCGAATAGACCTTCCAACAATCGACGGGTAGAGTGATGGCGACTTGTGACTCGGCTCTTTCCCTTTGCCCTTTCTTTTGGAGCTCGCCGCTCGTCATCTTCCTTGGTGAACGTAAGCTCGACCAAGAAGTCGCCCAGAGCTTGAGCCTTCAACGCCTTTCGAGGTCGATACTCAATGTCAAATTCAGCGAGGGCAATTGACCAATTGAGTAGTCGACCCGAACTCTCCTGGCTTGTGCAAGATTTTTCTTAAAGGAGCATTGGTAAGAACCACGATTGGATGAGCTGTAAAATAAGCCCGTAACTTTCTTGAAGCTACGACTAGAGCATAAGCGACTTTCTCGGCCGTTGTAATACCCGCTTTCCACATCTCGATAAAGCTTTGCCGATATAGTACACGTGCTTCAAGCCCTTCATCCTCTCTAATCAATACCGCAAAGAATCGACTTGTCTCCTACGTATAGATACACAAATAAAGTCTCGCCGGTCGTCGGGCTACCGAGCGAGAGGTGGAGTAGCAAGATAATCCTTCAATTGTTGGAACGACGAATGACATTCGGTCGTCCATTCAAAGCTTTTCGTCCCCTCAACGCTTTGAAGAAGGGGAGAGATCTCTCTGCCGATTTAGATATGAAGCGACCAAGAGCCGCTACCCTTCCGTTAAGTCGCCGCATCTCTTTGACACCGGTAGGAGCCTTCATGTCGACTAAAGCCTTTATCTTCTCTCGGATTAGCTTCTATGCCTCTTTGAGATACCATGAATCCCAAGAACTTTCCAGTGAGCCCACTCCAAACACACATTTCTGATTGAAGCTTCATGTCGTTTGCTCGTAAATTGGCGAATGTCTCCTTTAGGTCGACTACGCGACTCCCGCCTTGGTTTTAATGACCATGTCATCAACGTAAGCCTCCATATTTCGACCAATTTGTGAGGCAAAGACTTTATTCACCATTCTCTCGATAAGTTGCACCCGCATTCTTCAAACCAAATGGCATCATATTGTAGCAAGTGATGCCCCCACCGCTTGAAATGCCGTTTTGACTATATCATCCTCGTGCATCTTAATCTGGTGGTAGCTCGAGTAAGCGTCGAGGAAACCGAGGTGGAGTGACCAAGAATAGAATCAACTAGCTTGTCGATCCTTGGAAGGGGATAACCGTCCTTTGGGCAAGCTAGATTAAGAGTAGTGAAGTCGACACACATCCGCCATTTGCCATTTGATTTCTTCACCATGACCACGTTGGCCAACCACGTTGTATGAGTGGCCTCTTTGATTATCCCCGCACTCAAAAGTTTTTGTACCTCGTTTTTATAGCTTCCTCCTTGTCGCGAGCAAAGCTTCTCAATTTCTGGGGTCTAGGCTTAATGGTCGGGTTGACTTCGAGCCGATGAACAATGACCTCCTCCTTGATTCCCCTCATGTCCTCTACTCTCCATGCGAAGACATCACCGCTTTCTTTGAGTAGCTTGATAATTTCGCTCGCTCCTCAACTCGATAACCGCTTTCCAATTTGAATTTTTTGATCGGGGTAAGAAGGGTTGGTGATTCCGACTCTAGCTCATCCACAGCCTTCTAGCTACGTCCATCTCTCGAATTGTAGAGTCTCCACTATGATCTCCCGACCTTTTGTCTTTCCTCGCCTCCCAAGTGTGGAGCCTCCTCGCCTATCATATCATCGAAGCTTGTCTCGCAACCTTGTTGGTAGGGGCCCCGAGTTATTGTCTATCCGGGAGGCATAGGTCTCCTATGACGACTTGATCGACCATAACTACATCCGAATCGACCTCGGTGGTGTTAGAGTGACGTGTCGACTCAAGCATGACCTCGTCATTTGAGCGATAGGTCGACTCTACCACGCTCTCTGATTGTTGACAATCGGGTAGTTTTGTGATCGACCGAGACAGCTTTAAGTAACCATCGCCAGCCTCAATCTCTAGCTCCCTTTTCTTTCTTTCTCTTAGAACATGATCCGAGATAAGCACGAGCCGTGCCTCAGACGCAACCCACTCCACAGTGTGGGGAACTTTACTCGCCGATGAGGAATTGATGCTACCATTCCAAGAGCGACTGTCCAGAATTCCAAGTATGGCGGCATAGTCACTATTTACATCAATTACGATAAATTGTACCTTCGAGACAATCCCGAGGGGTGCCGGCCTAGGTCAACGTCGAGCACTATCTCGGCCTTTAGCATCAACTCGGTGGTTGGTGAAGCCCTCCAACCTCGCCATCATATCTCTCCACTGCTCATCATTAAGACCCATCTCCTTGAAAGTTTTGTAAAACAAAATATCCTTGCGAGCCCCCGTGTCGACTAAGAGCTTGCTCGTCGTACATCCATCAATGAGACCCGGGATGACGAGAACTTGCTCCCTAGCCGCCATATTTGTTGCCAATTCGTGGGGGTAGAAGCCGATCGCCTCATCTCTTATTTCTCTCTCCTCGAGGCACATGTGGGGCCTTATTAAGCCGGAATATCTTGTGCTTGATGGTCGTGTTGCTTGCTTGTTCGGATGACCCCCGGTGTCCGCCCTAGGCCGCCTAGGTCCTTGTTGCCCACCCGCCGGCCGCTCACCTCCCCAGCCTTGAGGTCTCTTCACATAAGCTTCGAGTCTCCCCGGTCGACCATTCTCTGGATGATACGCTTTAATCCCAAGCAATCCTCCGTGAGATGACCGGTGTCTTTGTGGTAGTCGCAGCATTTGCCGTTATCCCGCCTAAACTTGTTGCCTGGATTCATTGGGACCGGAGGAGCCGGCTCGACAAAGCATTCAAAATCTCGGTTCGACTCACCGTGAGGGAGTGAAAGCCGGCACCTTCTCCGTCGCCCTAGTTCTCGTTCTTTCCATTTTTATTGTTCCCCATTCTTGTTGGAGTCCTTTTATCGTCGCCGACTTCAACCTCGGGGCTCTTACCGTTCTTCTTTTCTTTCCTTTCCTCGCAGAGCGACATTATACACCTTTTCAAACAACTCCCGTCGAGTTGTGACCGTTCGGACTGTGAGCTCGTAGTCCATGTCTTCTCGAGGAAATACCACTTCGGAAGCAATTGATTACCTCCCCGTCCGTGAGGTCTTCCTCTATCTTATCAACCATCTCTTTGAACTTGGTGAAATAGCTCATCGAGCTTTCATTCTTACCCTGCGCACCAAGTTATTCGGATCGGTGACGGTTATCTTTCGAGCTCCCGCAATCGAGAAGCGATCTAAGAATTTTGTTCGAAGCATGCCCAAGTGGTGATACTACCACACCAAACCATTGAACCAAGTTAAGGCCGCCCCGCAGTGTGCTTAGGAGAGCTTTGCACATGTTGTCATCCTCATTGGCGACAAAACACATAGTGGCTTCCGGATGGGATATGTGGCTCCTGGCATTTGTCGACCCAGTACTTCTCCGTAAGAGGCAACCCGAAAGTAGGAGGAGGTCGACTATCTCTCGATTTCTTTGGAAAAAGGTCGAAGAGCAAAGTCAATTCGTTCAACCTTTCCCGTCTCTTTTTCTTCTCCTCCTCCCATTGCTCAAATTTCTTTTCATCAACAACCATTCTCCTCGCATCGGGTCTCATCTCCCGGAGGAGCGGCATTGGACCTCTCGGCCTTCACTTCGGGGGAGTCACCGCCTACTCCTTCGTCCCCGTGAGAATTGGTCCTTTCGATCTTATTGGAGATCTATGTCTGTTACTTCTTTGAGGCGACCCGCGCCTCTCGCAGCCAGACGGCGACTGCGCCGTGATCTCCATGTGGCGACTGCGCCTTTCCTCTCACAGCGACCTATGCCCATTTCGTCTCTTTGAGACCCCGATCTCTGTGTTAGGGCCGGGGAAACATGTCCTGCTTTCTATTGGCCGTTAACCGAGTCCTCAAATCGAGATTGAGCCTCCGTTCTCTCGTTTCGTTGAGGCTAGCTCTTAAATCATTACTCGGCACATGAACTATAGTGGGAGCTCGACGTACCATTCTGTCCTCGCCGTTACGTCCCACACCTTCATTTGGCCTAGCACTCCCGGCCCGTTGCCCATTAGAAACCCGAGCGGGTGCCACTCTCTCGGCGTATGTCGGCTGTTTCCCGCCTCCTCCATGGCTATTAAGTCGCCTGTAATCCGGGCTCGCTCTAGCATCATTTCTTTCTTGCTCATGGGATTAGCTGGAGGGACCTGCCCTTGCTTCCCACATTAGCCTTTGCCCGGTTATGCGTTTTGGGTGAGGTGGAGCTCCTTGTCCTTCCATAGACGCTTTTCTCTCCTTGCATCCGGCAATCCCACGCCATCGCCCACGCCTGTGAGCGTGTCGCTAGCATGATGTCGTTGAGGAGGGGGAGGAGGAGGCAACTGCATTTCCATTGCAACGTTTGCATTGTTGTTGTTGTTCACTTCATCGTGCCCAAGTGAAGCCTCGGATACGTGTCCTTCTGAAGTCACCATTGTTGCAGGTTTGATGGAGTTTTCGAAGTCAAGTCTAAAGCACGTTCCCGGCAATGGAACCAAACTAATGCTACAGGAAATGTGCTTATCAATCTTCCTCCACGTGGCAGGACTGATCACCTGGCTCCTTGACACAGAAAAACGAACCCACGACTAGCCGGATGTGTCTCCGGCGAAGACGCCTGCGTGAGAGTAAGATTACCGTTGTTTATAGCTCAAAATGTATAGAATAATGAATTCTGATAACAAAATGGCAGTTACCTTTGCATTGTTGGTAGTGACGAAGTATTTATAGGCAAGAGTAATGTATTTTTGGTGAGGAGACATGTCCTCCGAGATTATAGCAGCGGTTATTCAGTCATGTGAACGTGTTAGTAACTGTCCCTGATTTGTAGGGATGCGGTTACGTGAATGGTTCAACTAAATAAGCCAGCGAGTGTCAAGTCGCTACTTGTAGGTTAGGTCGAGGTCGCCACTTGTAATATGGTCGACCTGACTGTCGGGTAGAGCATGGTTCGTACCCGAATTGTAACATGGATCACGAGGTCGGACTAAGTTAGGTCGGGACCTAGTAGGTCGGACCATGGGCTTAGTCGACTGATACTTGAGATGGGCTCTGGGCCTTGTCCTGATTGGGCCAGCCTTATTAAGAATGTGGGGACCAAGGCTGTCTATAATTGGACTTTACTCGTTTGGCCCAACTCGACACTTTTGGTATGTTCATAACTCATTAGTAGAACCAAAAATAATATCATCAACATAGATTTGAACAAGTAAGGAATGATTATTATATTTGGCAATAAAAAGAGTTGTATCGATTTTACCGCGTTTAAATCCTTTTTCTAGTAAAAATTTAGATAGAGTCTCATACCATGCCCTTGGAGCTTGTTTGAGTCCATACAAAGCTTTCTGGAGTTTGTAGACATGATTTGGAAATTTGGAGTCTTTAAATCCAGACGGTTGGGCAACATACACGGTCTCTTGAAGTTCACCGTTGAGGAAGGCACTCTTTACTTCCATTTGATATAACTTGAACTGCTTGAAAGAGGCGTAGGCAAGGAACATTCTGATTGCTTCTAGTCTTGCAACTGGAGCAAAGGTTCCGTCGTAGTCGATTCCTTCTTCTTGCCTATATCCTTGTGCAACCAACCTTGCTTTGTTTCTGGTGATGCTTCCATTCTCGTCCAACTTATTCCTAAACACCCACTTGGTTTCTATCACTCCTTGATCCTGAGGTCTAGGCATTAATGTCCAAACCTTGCATTTTTCGAACTGGTTGAGTTCTTCTTGCATAGCCATGACCCAACTGGAATCTTGGAGTGCTTCATCAATCTTCTTGGGTTCAATTTGAGATATCAAGGATGTATGCTCATCATAATTAGATCTCCATGTTTGAACACCGGAAAACAGATCACCAATCACATTAGATATAGGGTGACTACTGACTTCTCTAAACTCCGGGGGTAAGTCTGGTTGGACTGAGGTTTGCTGAAGATCTTCAATTGGAACATCGTTAGATCCTTCAGTGAAGTCATGGAAGGTAAGTTGACAAAGAGGTTCAATAAGCTGGATGGGGGAATTTTCAACAACTTCTTCCCTAGCGGTTGCATTTGGAGTAGGAACTTCAGGTGCGGTTTCAAAGTTATTGCTTGAGGGAATTTCAGATGATGGTGCTGGATTTTGTGGTTGAGGTTCAGGTGCGGTTCTAGAACTTTCACCTGTTTCATTATGCTCAACAAAATCATCAGCAACATTTGGAGCCATATGTGGTTCAAGAAGAGAATGTTCATCAAAGGTAACATGGACAAACTCAACTATCTTTAAACTAGTTTTATTGAAAACACGAAAAGCTTTAGAATGTTTAGCATACCCAACAAAGATACCTTCATTGGCCTTGGCTCCGAATTTACCTCTATTTTCTCTTCCGTTGTAGAGGATAAAGCATTTGTAGCCAAAGATCTTGAAGAAAGCGATGTTGGGGGTTCTTCCTCTCCAAAAGTCATAGGGAGTCTTGTTGTAGGTCTTGTTGATGAGGGAGCAGT
Source organism: Adenophora triphylla var. japonica (assembly GCA_022495995.1). Classification (NCBI taxonomy): domain Eukaryota; kingdom Viridiplantae; phylum Streptophyta; class Magnoliopsida; order Asterales; family Campanulaceae; genus Adenophora; species Adenophora triphylla. Next base: position 303,944 of record JAFEMH010001378.1, read on the forward strand.
TCTAAGTGAAGCATGCTGTGTTGATTGCTTCAGCCCAGAAATACTGAGGCAGCTTGGCTTCAGAAATCATAGTCTTTCCTGCTTCTATCAATGTCCTGTTCTTTCTTTCCACAACCCCATTTTGTTGTGGAACACCAGCAGTCGAAAAATTGTGATCAATCACATGGTCATCACAATATTGAGAAACACCGTTATTCTTAAATTCTGTTCCATTATCTGATCAAACACTAACGATGTCATCTTCTTTCTGAGTCTGGAGCCGTCTAAAGAGTGAGGTTAAGATTTCATAGCAATCGTCCTTAGTTATCATCATCTCAACCCATGTATATCTTGAATAATCATCCACTACCACTAAGGTATATCTACTTCCTCTAATGCTGGCAGTGGTGACGGGTCCAAACAAATCTATGTGAAGCAGTTGTAAACACTTTACAATTGAGGGCGCGGTCTTGCTGGTGAAAGACGACGCAGTTTGTTTACCAAATTGACATGCACTACATTTCTCTGGATGGTGGTCAGCCACTTTGGGTAAACCACAAACAAGGTTTTCCCTTCCAATCTTTGCTAGATACATAAAGTTCAAGTGGCTCAACCGCTTGTGCCATAGCCAACTATTCTTGCTCACATTTTTAGCTACAAAACAGAGATTAGTAATACTACATGCAAAATTTAGATCAATAATGTAAATATTACTCTTACGAATCCCTGTGAGTAGGGTGACTTCGGAAATGCTATCTTTGATAAAGCAATTTGAAGAAGTGATGTTGCAAAGCATTCCTTTGTCCCAGAATTGAGAAATTGAAAGGAGGTTGTGCTTGAGTCTTTCAACAAGAGAAACCTTCTCAATGGTTAGGTTTTTCTCTCCTTATTACACCATACCCAATGGTTTTGACTTTTTTATTGTCACCAAAGGTTACAGACGGACCACTTGCTTCAATGACATCTTCTAGTAATGATCTATCTCCAACCATATGTCTTGAGCAGCCACTACCAAGATACCATTCATTATCCTTGGAGTGATTAGCCATTAAGCAGAGTACCTGAAAGATAAACATTTAAAATGAGGTCCCCATTATTCCTTGGGTCCTGAGGTTAGCAACCTTTGACGACCCACACCTATTTGACAGAAGGAGGTTTACTCTTCCTGGCATTGGGTGTGAACCGCAAAAGGCATTCTGCAGCCTTGTGACCTAAACCATCACACACAAAGCATTTATGAAAGCTATGAGCTACATGAGGTTTTACTAACTCCTTACTCTTCTCAGGATTAGCATGCGATTTGGGAATATAGGTTTTAGCCTTGACAAAGGTAGGTATCTTAGGTTTGACAGCTGTTTTTCTAGGAACGCTCTTCTTGCCTTTGAAAGCAGGAGGAGCGGTCAAAGAAGAAAGGCAGTCAACCTAGCAGTTGGCAACACCACCTACTCCACCAGATGCGATTGAAGTAGAGGTGGCATAAGAAACCTCCTCTGCAGTTTCACTCTCAGAATCTTTTCCTTTCATCTGAGAGTTTTTCCCAAATTGTTTTTTTGGGTAGACATTATGGAAGTTAAGTTGAGCATTTTGTTCTTGTCCTTTACCCTTAGAAATAGCACGCTTCTTCTTAGGAATTTCTTTAGTTAGTTTAGAAATTTCCTCATCCTTTTCACAACAGGATGCACACTTCTCCTTTTCACCTGTTTGAAATCCCAGACCTTCTTTAACACTGGTCGATTGGGAATCTATAATTTGATCCAAGGTAACTTGTGACTTAGTCCACCCATCAATGACCTTTTGGAGGTCGAGATTCTGGGCAACCAAATCATCATTCTTAAGTTGAAGTGCAGCAACATTAGTTTCTAGGATGCGGTTTTGATCAGCAAGAGGAGACATACTTTTAATTTGGTTTTTAAGATTAGAAATTTCAGACCTCATTACAGTTTTCTCCGTCTTGTACTGAGAAATTTCCTCATGAGCTAAAGCTAAAGCTTTCTTAACATTTTGAAATTATTGGATCATCATTTCAGCTTCCTTGAACATCCTTTGATGTTCCATGGGAGAAACCTCTTCCACCACCTTTTTCAAAATTTTCTTCTTTGGAATTACTTTTGAAGGTGGAGCATTTGTAGGAGTAAAAATAGGACGTGAATACGAACAATTCCCTATTTTAATGTTGGGAGTAAGTTTCACATCATCATCCAATTTAAATTTGGAAATCTTTATAGGAGCCTCTTCATCCTCCATATCTAGCGACTCGATTGACTCAGTATCTGAATCATCGAAAGCATCTGCAACTAAGTAGAGATTAACCTCTTCTGTTTTATCTTCACTTTCATCATCAGAATCTATTTCAATCTAGGTAGCTAACTCCTTTGTGTTCTCTTCCTCTTCAACAACCATTCCCTTGCAACGAGAAAATTTTGCAGGAGAGGTTTTCTTTTTCATATATTCAAATCTTTGTTGTGGACACTCAGATGCAAAGTGACCAGGTTTCCTACAGTTGTAGCAAACTAGATCACTCTTTTTCTTTGTATTAGCAGGCTTGGAAAAAGTTGCTGGAGGTTTACCTTTAGAAAATGATTTTGTGAAGGGTTTTGAAGATTTTCTAAATTTTTGAAATCTTTTCACAAACATGGCAAAATCATCATCATCCATTTCGATGAGTGACGGGGTTGATATGGAAGAATTAGCGGTTTGGTTAGATGTGGTTGGTTTCTCCTCATGTTCCACGACGGACATAGAAAGTGATTTGGTTTTCCCTTCAATCTCTTCAATGTGATTTAATTTAAGCTCATAGACTCTAAGGTTTGCATACAAGTTACTTAACGACCAAGTATTCAAAACTTTGGAGTCTTCTAGAGATGTGGCTTTATTGACCCATCTGGAACCTAAAGTAGCTAGAAAAGTCATATTGATTTCCTTATCAGTCAAAGTTTTGCCAAGAGATCTACATGCATTAACTACCTCAACATAGCGATCGTAAGTCTGGCGCAAGGTTTCGTTGGATTTTCTGTTGAAGTTGTTGTAAGATCTTTCAACAGCATATAATTTATTCTCCTTGCACTCATCATCACCTTCGAGGTAGCTCTCTATGGCATCCCACATCTGCTTTGCGGTTTTTAAGTACATCACCTTTTGAAGGGTTGAAAAGGGAAGGGTTCCAGAAATGATGTGCCTTGCTTTACTGTCTAAGGCAACTAATCTTTTCTCTTCATCAGACCATTGGAGTTTCTGCACTGGGGGTTGGATTGGTGTTGGCCTTCATGGGAACGAATGGGCCATTTGTCACGCATTCCACCAGCATCTCATCAATAGTCTCCAAATGAATAAGAATTCGGACTTTCCAGATGTCGAGTGGTCTTCGTCCAAAATGGGAATGTGTGAATAGTTAACAGTTGTCATTGTTTTTTAGTTTGCCATATCGAATCGGCACACAAGCTGTCAAGCTTGAAAAATAATGGTTTTATAAATGTGTTTGCTCTGATACCACTTGTTGGTTCCAAAGGTGGAAACAAGGGTGAAAAACAGCTAGAGGGGGTGAATAGCTGTTACAAATTTTTTGCCCTCTTTTGAAAACTCAACATCTTGCTTACAAAACCGCTTGTAGTCAATAAGAAACTGCAAGTAGATTTGCAAAATGCACAGCAGAATATTTAGTATTACAAAGCGGTTTTAGAGGTGCGGTTTTGTAATGTGGTTTTTTGTGCGGTTTATAAAACTAAAAGTGAGGTATTAACAAAGTTAATTCCAAACACAATTCACAATTATGGATAACTGTAAATAAGATCAAATAGAGATAAAGATAGATAATTAGTAAACACAGCAAATAAATTGCAGAAATAAAGAACACAATATTTGGAGTGGTTCAATCATTAAATGATCTACGTCCACTACCAAGATGGTTAGTCTTGGATTTCTAAGAGTGATTTTATATTGAGTATGAGAGATTACAAATTACAAAGATCAATACTCAGGTCTAAAATCTTTTCTATGAAAATCAATCCTAGACTATAACCGGTGTATCTCAAATGAATAATCTATGTGATTAAGCAAGTGAGGTGTATGTGTATACAAGATCAAGGCTCTTTGAATCTAGGAGATGTAGAGCACAGTGATTCTTGAAGTGTATAAGGCTTGATTTCTGGGCTGGGAAATATTTCTTGAAGTAGGAAGATGAAGATTCAAAGGACTGGAAATTTTCTGGGCTGAGCTTCAACTTTGTATGAACTTATAGCACTTTCAATTTTTTCAAACAAACTTCAAGTGATGAAGATTAGGGGTATTTATACCCAAGCACCAAGGAACTAGCCGTTGGACACAGCTGTTGCAAGGACTTGCAGTCAAAGTTAATCAGACTTCAGCTGCAGTTAAGGAGAGAAGGACACATGTCACCTTTTCAAGATCCTTGCAGATCTTGTCTGACATTGAATCACGTGACAAGATTTGGTGGTTGACTTTTGTCATTGCTGACGTGGATTCCAATAGACATAAAGTGGTTCACTTCAAGTCTTCAATCATTGGAATGTGGTCTGGTGTGAGTGCGGTTGTGACAAGAGCGGTTACACCAGTGAGGTTGCTGAAATGCGGTCTCAAGATTGGAACTTGCACTGCAGTTTGTAAGTGCGGTTCTTAACCTACGGTTGCACAGAGGTATTCAAGGAGCGGTTTCAAAAATAGAATTCCACATGCAGTTTGCATGTGTGGTTCATATGTGCGGTTTTGAAACTACTTTGAACTGCAACCTCATATCCAATGAGTCTTGTGCCAGTCTTCAAACCTAATTTATCTTATTCTATAAAATGGACTTAGCTAAAAAATTGAAGTCTAAGCTTCATTACATATGGGCCTAAAGTCCTTAAAATAGAGATGAGGTTATGGTATCAATCAAATCTAAGCTAAAGCTAGGAGGGTTAAATTATGTATACCCAACACTTTGTCAATTTGGTCAACAACAGGATACTTATATTTTTGAAGGAGCCTCTCGTGAAGTGTCCTATATTGGTCCAGAGTTTGCAAGGGTGCTAGCTCAAGCTTGTGGTGAAGGGACCAGTAGAGATCGTTGGACGAACCTTCGAAGCTTTGATGCAAGTGTCTTCTTATCAGATAAATACTTGGATTGGTTCTTCCATAGTGGTCACCCAAGTTCGGAGAAGATTGATGAGGTATGACGTCCATTATTAGGAGATTCTTTTGTGGAGAGCAGCGTTTTGAGAAGGACCGAGGCTCGATCGAATCCTGCTAATGTAAGAACTGATCCAACCCAAGATTACCTTGATGGGGATTGGTATGAGAGAAGAGGTAAAGGTCTCCCCGGAAAGATGCAAGCCTAGGATAGGCCTAATGTCTTCAAGAGGCTTGCAAAATCTGTTTTCACTCGCCTTGATGGATGTTCTTCCTTGAAGGGCCCGAATCGCAAAAGAGATCGAGACGATGGTAGGGATCATGTCTGCCGGCCTACAAAGTCAATAAAAGGCTAGATCCTAGATAGTACCAAGAGATTGCTTTGATAGATCAAATGGTTTAGTTATTAGTATTTTTTTTCAAGATTCTTAGCTTAGAAAATTTGTCGTTGTCGTTGGAATTTTCCTTTTGTTATCAACAAATGCATTCAATTAATACAAGGACAAGATTTGATTTTATTTATTTGATTAGACCGAACCCGAAAGTTGCCTACGTTCCTCTTTTACATCAATTAAATAAGAGGCTCAGGTCGACATTTTTCATTTTTGAGAGAAATTGGACAAAAATTTGATTTTTGATAGAGGGGTAGTCTCGCGCGAGACAAGGCCCTTTTTTATTATTTTTTTTATTTTTATGCACACCCTGGTTTTTGCCTAGACCGCCTTTTCAGGTTTTCAATCCAGCGGGTTTCTTTTCTTGTACGAGTTCTAATTTTTGCCTAGGCCGTTCCCTTTTGGGATTTTCAACCTAGCGAGCGATTTTTTTTTCAAGAGGCCAAGTCATGCGAAGTACTTCTTGAGCTTGTCCATGTTGACCGGCTTTGGTAGTTGATCTCCGTCTAAATCCTCCAGCTGAAGGGCTCCCCAGAGAATATCTTCTTTATGATATAGGGTCCTATCCATTTTGGTCCCCACTTGCCGAGAGGGTTAAAAGGTCTCGGGCGGTGTTCACGGAGAACTAGGTCGCCTACTCTTATATTCCTTGTTTTGACCTTTTTATTGAAAGCTCCCGCCATTCTTCTTTGGTAGGCTTGAGTGTGCTCGGCTGCTCTCAGTTTCCTTTCGTCTAGCAGGGCTAGCTCTTCATATCTGTTTTCCATCCAGTCGACTTCGTTCACTTGGTTTTCTAGGAGAACCTTAAGTGAAGGTATTTCCAGCTCTATAGGTAAAACGGCTTCCATTCCGTATGTGAGGGCATATGGAGTTTCGTCGGTGGCTGTTCGGACCGAGGTGCGGTATCCCCAAAGTGCGAAGGGTAGTTTGAATCCTTTCCAGTGACCGCCATTTTCCTGATGATAGTTTCAATCGTTTTATTTGCGGCTTCAACTGCTCCATTCTTTTGAGACCTGTAGGGGGAGGACTTGTGCCTTACGATTTTATACTCTGTTAAGAGACGGTCGGTTTCTTTCTCAAAGTGGGAGCCGTTATCAGATATCATCTCTTGCGGTACCCCATATCGGCAAATGATGTTGTGCTTGATAAACTCTGCTACCTTTCAGGCATTCAAGACTTTGTAGGAGGCGGCCTCAATCCATTTAGTTAAATAGTCGATGGCTACTAGAACGAAACTGTGCCCGTTGGTTCCTGCGGGTGTAAACTTTCCAATCACATATATGCCCCGTGTAGAGAAATGCCAAGGGGATGTCATAGGATACATTAATGAATGTGGTGCATGCTGAAGGTTAGCATATATCTGGCACTTATGGCATTTCTTGACCATGTTGGTGCAGTCCACTTCCATGGTTAACCCTTGTCTGATGATCTTCTTGGCGAGTATATTCCCGCTCATGTGGGTTCTGCGTACTCCTTGATAAACATAGTCCATTATCTCTTGGGCCTCTTCTTCGGTGGTACAGAGGAGGTTTCTTTTGAAGTACTTTTTGAACAAGCGATTAGGAATGATGACATAATTAGCTGCAATCATTTAAAGGCAACCTGAGTTTTCTTATCGGCCTCAGGCGGGAAGGTTCCATCTAGGATGAAATGCCAAATGTCATAGTACCATGGTTATTTATCGGAATTATTGATGGTGGCGCATTTGGACGACCATTCATCCTTACAGTCATGGAGGTCTATGACGGCGCAGTAGGTAGGAGTTACTTGCCGAGTTACTTTGAAGGGTTTTACTGCTTTCCCTGCAGGAATTTCGACCAAGGAAGCAAGCGTAGCCAAAGCATCTGCAAACCGGTTTTTGTCTCTTGGGAGGTAGTGGAACGAGACATCTTGGAATTGTTGCACCAACTCTTGGAGGTGTGCATTATATCTTTGAAGAGTCGGATCTTGGATCCTCCACTTCTTCAGTGTCTGATTGATAATCAACTGAGAATCTCCAAATACCTCGAGTTCAGTTACATTGCGTTCTAGAGCAGCTTCGAGTCCTACTATACAAGCTTCGTATTCGGAAATGTTATTAGTGGCATCAAAGTCAAGGCGTATCGCTAATGGAGTATAGATGTCGTCGGGATCTACCAATAACATCTCGATGCCATAACCTTTCTTATTGGCTGCGCCATCGAAAAATAGTTGCCACTTATATTCGTCCTCTACACTCATGATGTCTTCATCAGGGAATCCCGGGTCTTCCCCCTTCACTTCGTCGCAAGGAAATTTGGCTAACTGATCTGCGAATACACTCCCCCTGACGGATTTCTGAGTGACGTAAGTGATATCATATCCCGCGAGCATGAAATACCATTTTGCCAAGCGCGAAGATAAATCGGATTTCTCAAGGATGTACTTCAGTGGATCCATTCGTGCGATGAGACTAATTGGAAAGGCTTCCATATAGTGTTTCAACCTCTGTGTTACCCAGATGAGCGCATCACAAGACTTATCAAGTGGAGAGTAGTTGACTTCACTGCCCTGGAATCGACGGCTGACAAAGTATATTGCATTTTCTGTGTGGGAAGCTGGTTGTTCTTGAGCAAGCATAGCCCCTAGTGCATTGTCAGTAACCGTGAGGTAAAGTTTCAAGGGTTTCTCCTTGTGTGGTGGAACCAGGATGGGTGGGGAAGTTAAGTAGTGCTTTACTTCCTCGAATTCTTCTTGACGTTCTTCGATCCATTCTTATGGTGCGTTTTTCTTAAGTAGCTTGAAGATATGATCGCACATTGTAGTCAGTTGATTGATGAATCGACTGATGTATTGGAGTCTGCCCATGAATCCTTTTACCTCTTTCTGTGTTCTAGGCGGTGGCATGTCTATGATAGCCTTTATCTTGGCTGGGTCTGCTTCAATGCCACGTTCGGTGACCATGTATCCCAAGACTTTTCCTTTGACCACCCCAAATGAGCATTTTGCGGGGTTGATCCTCATCTTGTGTTGTCTCAATCGATTGAAGAATTTTCTGAGATCTATGAAGTGCTGACCATTTGTCCCTTTGGAGTGGATAATCATGTCATCCACGTAAACCTCTATTTCCTTGTGGATCATATCATAAAATAGCGTTGTGACTGCCCTCTGATAAGTAGCCCCTGCATTCTTTAGACCAAACTGCATGACCGTATAACCAAACGTTCCCCAAGGTGTGGTGAAAGCTGTTTTGTGTTGGTCTTCTTCTGCCATGAGAATTTGGTTGTATCCTGCGAAACCATCCACGAGTGAGAGGATTTCATAAGTTGCGGTAGCGTCGACCAACATGTCTATGTTTGGCAATGGGAAGTCATCTTTAGGGGATGCCTTGTTCAGGTCTCGAAAGTCAACACATACTCGTATCTACCCATTTGATTTGGCTGCCTGCACTATATTGGCTAGCCATTCTAGGTATTCGATTACCTCGATAAATACTACATTCAGGAGCTTCATTATCTCTTCTTTCACCTGCATCGACCATTCAAACTTAATCCTGCGCAGTTTCTGTTTGATTGGTTTGGCGTTAAGTAGCAGCGGTATTCTGTGTTCTACAATCGACTGATTTAATCCTGGCATATCTTTGAAGGACCAAGTGAAGACGTCAACATATTCTCTGAGGAGCTGTGTTAGGACTTCTCTGTCTTCCCCCTTGAAGAAGCTGACGATCTTGGTTTCTCTGGGGTCTTCTGTCATCCCAAGGTTAACCGTTTGCATTTCTTCATTGTCAACAGGGCCATTCTTTCCGCAACGACCTACTTGCTTTGCTAATTCTTTTAAAATTTGTTCGTTTTCTTGATCTATCTCATCATATGATTCATTATTAACTAGTTCATTATATTTATTATTTATTAGTTATTCATCATTCACGATGTTAGCAATCTCAAGGTACTCGGAAAGATCAAATTTTCATTAAGGAAGTAGGGGAATACATGCTCTGCCACCACCTCAATTTCCTCTTGAGTGAGTTCATCAGAGGCGGAGCCTGACTCTAAAGTGAAAGTTACAGGGCCTATCTTCTTGCGGGGATGAGGAGTGCAACCAAGCTCTTTGATCATGAAATCTTCATCAACAACCAGTCCCCCGGTGATGTGCCAGTTTAAAATTGGTTCATCACACTTTTGGATTAGCTTTGTGTAATCAATAGTTGGAGCGTCCCCCTTGGATATTGCATGGATCTGTTTGTCTTCTAGTCGGCACAGATTCTTGAATTGTCGCAGCATGTCTTCTCCCAACACAAAGTCCCATTCGTTGGTCACTTCAGCTTTCGTACCCCACAAATCTTTAAGGATTAGTGGGAAGGGCTCTGTTTCATCTGAAGAAGCATTGCAGTCATTGTAAATTTTGAAGCCTGGATGGCGCTTTCCCTCATCGTCAGTCCCTGGTTCTGGAAAGATGAAGTATGGGATGTCTTCCCTTTCTCAAACGAAATAGCCATTGAGCGTCTTTCGGTATGGTTAGAGGTTGTGGCCCTTGGTCCTTGAGTTATGGTGACCTTTTTATGCAGTTCCTTCCCACTTGATCTGAGTAAGGGCACACTCTTCTTCTTCACTTTCGTTATGAATGGTAAGGATATATCCTAGGCCATGCTTCGTGTGTAGTGGGGGAACAAGCAGTGGCTCTGTTACCCCTTGCAAGTATTTGCCAAGTCCCAAGCCAGGAAAGTACCTTTTTGCTTGCATCAATCTTAAAACAGGAAAGTTTCCAGAAAACCAAAGTGCTTTGGAGTAGTCATTTTCGTTGCAAGTCTGGATGACGTTATTGGTGTTATCCTTCTCAATTTCAAAACCACTGAACAAGTAGTCGGAAGTGCTATGCTGTAGACAAGAAGAGATACTGACTAAACTATTATTATGAAAAACGGATACTCTTGTCCACAAAATGGGAATCTTTAGACAAGTAGTATCTAAATTGAAACTAAAATACTATTTGTCTTTCTTGAAAGTAAAAGAAAATGACTAAAAAGGAAAAAACTCTCATTCTTCTAAGTCTTCCAAACTATGCCACCGCTAGGGGAAACTCTGATGGTGTTGTTGTCAATCAAATCTTGGACTGCATTCTTCAAATTTGAGCAATCATTCATGTGGTGGCCGTGGCACTAATTATAATTGCAATAAAGGTGTGGAGCTCGTCCTTCCCTTTTAGGTTGGTAACCCTCCATTGGGCCTAGTTTCCCATCTTTGTGGAGGCTTCTGAAAAGCTTACCGAGCAAAATCCTTCCGATGTTGGTGTAGGTCCTTCCTCTTCTCGGTTTAGTCAATTGAGCATAGAGGTCCCAGATGTGGTTCTCATAGTATTGCACAGAGGTGTTGTGCTGAGAGCGATAGTCTTCTTCCATCTGTTCCTTAAGATCATGGTAGATAGTACTGAGGCAGTACTTAACTCTTTCATCAACATCATCGTCTATATGAGCTTCAAGTGCATTGCATTTCTGAGTTATAGCCTTGAGTTCACCTTTGACTTCTTCGAGTTCCTCGATTAGCATTTTTGTCTTGCCAGCTTTGATGGATCCTTCCAAGTCATACCATGCATCATTATTTTCAATTTGTTGCAGGGCATTGGCAAGCTGTGTCTTGATGTCACTTAGCTCCTTTTGGATGGAGGGTTGTTCAATATCGAGGTCAACAACTTCCATCTTTCTAAAATCCTTAGCAATTCTGGTGGCAGGTACTTTGAATGCTTCTTTCCATCCTTCTAAGTGTTCCATCTCAACAACGAGTGACTTGGTCATGTCTCGCAGATTTGGCTGTTCAAGATCCTTTTTGGTGACGTAGTAGGGGTGGTACTCTTCCATGGACATTGTGTTGGGAGAGTCTTGAGGCTGATGTAGCTTCGGAAAACTGATAAAGAAGTGCGGAGATTGTGTCAAGATCAAATATAGCCCCAACGGGTCAGAAGAAGGCTTAAAGAGTTCTGGCTCAACAAAGCAAACAGAAGCTTTGTCCCGCCCAGAAAGTAGTCTCGCGCGAGACAATCACACTGGAATTCAATTTTTATTAACCCTAAATTTTGGTCGGAACGGGCAATTCGTTTTGAGGGGTTTCTAAGGTCTTTATTCAAACCTAACGACTAAGTAATCAGACCGTTCTTTGTAAAATAAAGCCATGTAAAATTGACTTGAAGGAATTTTCTTTTTAAAGGGACCACGCTTCTTTGAAGGGACAATTCCGAGATGGTCAATCTGAAGGGACTTTTCTTTTCCGAATGGACTTTTCCGAATCCTTCTTTATGGTCAATTTTACATTAGCTTTATTTTGGTCAAAGACATAGAAATATTACCGAGTCAAAACCGATCGGTCACGGAGTGTTCTTAGAGAAATAATCTATATGATGCATGAGGCGATGCAGGGCTGAAGGCTAGGCTCCTCGCGATATGATAATCTAGATGGATTGAAGACGCGAAGTGGGATGATCCAACTTTAGAGAGACCGGCGATTAGGTGATTACCGTCACCCGTCCTTAGTGTTGGTCCTGGGTTTATCAGGGTATGTAGTGCAATGACAGTAATAATATGAGTGTGCGTGTGTGAGAGTCCAATCTAGGTGATAGAGAAAATATAGAGATTTTTTTAAAACAAAAGGAAAACAGATAATGGTCGCACCAAGTGGTTACTTACGTTTATCCCAAATTAGGAAGACTCAGGCCGTCGTAGTTCCACATAAAGGAGAGAGAGAGAGAGAATAAAATTAAATTACAACTCTCGAATCCTCCATGGACCGGTCTTAAAATCGAAAAACCAATCTCACGCAGTTTAAATAAAGAGCAATAATTTAAACAAAATATGATTTCAAGTCCTACATCTTAAGGGAGACCTTGAGATGAAAGAACTCTGCAAATACTGTAATCTGGGATCCCCCTTGCATGTTCGAATCTTATCTCGAATCTCAAAACGAACAAGGAAAACCAGAAAATAAAACGGTTTATAGAGGCTTTATCTCGTGCGAGACAACGGGTTGTCTCGTGTGAGACTAGCTTGAAACTGAATAAGAAAATGATTTTTTGAAAATTCCCCTTAATTGACGCAAGTCTAAGCCACTTTAATTTTTAAAAATCCCCAGCAGAGTCGCCAAACTGTAGCGATTGCGGAATTTTCACCTCTTTTTCATTTATTTTGTTTGAGTCGCCACCTATATTATTATGGAAATATAGAAAAACCATTTTTTTTAAGAGATTTGGGTTCGGGGCTTAAGTGATGAATTTGGAAGATCAAGGAGCACCGCATCCACCCAATCCGAAGATCGGTCTTGCTAAAAGGGGGGGGGGTTTCAAATAAATAACACTTTTCAATAGAAACAAACAAAACATCCATTTAATTAGATTAAACGGAATGTGGGATCGATTGCTTCGAGACCATCTTCATGATTTAGAGAGGCTCTGGGCCAATCCTAGATTCAATGGATTTATACCACTCTAACAATCAATTAGAACAAGTAAAAAGTAAAGGAAGATTACCTTTAGGTCAAGAAGTGATTCGGACAGAGTTTCGTCTCGATCCTAAACTTGAATCTCGACGTTCGTTGATCAACAAGGTTGATAAACGAATTTAGGTGCTTGTTTATGAGTGATTTACATGAATCTTTCAAGGAGAAAAACCAGTAAAATAGTATGTCTGACCGTCCTCCAAAATACTGGAAGTCATCTAGTATTTATAGGGTTTGAATTACTTGGTCACCAAGATTAGGAGACTCTAGTGGATTGGGATTCCTACCAAGGAAGGTTCCAGAACTCTAAGATCAGTAGAGACCTGGATTAGAGAAGTGTTATCAAGAAAAGAGGTTGAAATCGACAAGAGAAGTGATTCTGCACATCCTGCAGAAGGTTAGTCTCGCGCGAGACAAGGCTCACAAATGACAGATTAGTCCCCCCTTGTTATCTCGTATGCAGTTCAGTCCAAACTAATGCCCGTTAGTCAAAACTTAACGAAACATGACGAAATGGTGAATTTCTACTCCAAAACCAAAGGCGAGACTTAGAGTGGTATAACTCTACCACGATAATTTCAGAATGGGGTGTCTACAGGCCTCTGAACTTTTAAAACAAGCTTAACTCCTCATTTTTCTGCCTAATTGCAATGTAGCCCCTGTAATTTCAAAACACTAACAAACATATTAAATTTCAAAGGTTTTGAGCACCAAATAAGCTTGGAATTATATATTTATGATGGGTAAAACCGCCAACATCAATATGCAAGCCATCAAATCAACTTAGTTGACATCCATGCTAGAGACAGAAAGGCAATAAGGGTGCTTAATACCTTCGTTTCACGCAATATAGCCTCCGTACCCACTTTCTCTCTAAAGAGGTTTTGTTTTTGTTTCGCTTTACAAAATAAATGTGGTGGAAACTTTAGCATGTTCAAACTCCAAACATGTCATTATGTGAAACATAGTGCATTCAACATGCATTAGCACGAGGAAATTCATCATTTTACAACAACGATAAGGATGCGCGGGCGCATGCTCTTACGATGCTGAACTACAAGTTTGACATGGCTCTTCATAAATCAAATCATTAAGCTATGCTCCCTATGTCTCAGCTCAAATCGGGCCATCTCTTTGGGCATGGTAAATAAGGAAAAATGAAGTAGAAGAGATGTTTTGTGAGTATGAAATGTATAATATGAGAGATAATAAGTGGGATGCATAGCAAGTTGATTGATGTTGTGAGTATAAAAGTAAAGTATGCGAGAGAATGAGTGAGAGAAATAGTAAAGATACTTTGCCATTTTGGGAAGTCCGATTTGAAGTGTGACGAACGAAATGACAAAAATTCTGATTTGAGTTAGGACTAAGGGAGTATGCAATTTAGTAAGTCCACATGTCAAAGTGTAAATAAATATTTGGTCAAAATTCAATTGAAATGAATATTAAAATAAAATTTAACAATCTGTTTTAGGACAACCAAAATAAGAAATATATTACAATTTTTTATTTTTGAATTAAAAGAAAATAAAAAGAAGAAAAAAGAGTTGTTCTAGTGTTCTAGTTTAGTTTAAATGAAAGAGAATTGTTATTCACTAGCCCACATTTCCAAGTATATCCTAAAATAATATTATTTTTCCAAATTACCTCAACGTTTCTTCTCGAAACTATTCCCTTACTAAATACACCCTCTTTTCCACTATTGATGCCTCATTTTTCATCCTTCAACACTAACAGTTTCACCTCAACCATAGTCTATCATCGACGTTCCTCCTCCTCTTTCAAGTGTCGCCCTCCCACCTACCATCATCAACTTCCTTCTCTCTGGCCCTCCCACAAACACAACCCTCTTTCTCCTTCGTTTGCCACATTTTCCCATCCCCTTACAACCCTCATCGATATCCCCCATCGCCACCCATATTTGTTTCAAACTAGTTGGAGATCTATAACAATGGTCGCTCATCTACTTACCCACCCCCAAACACACACGCCTGCCAACACACGCACAGTTATACAAATACACACTAGCGCACACATGGCTAAAACTTTGCAATTATCGCAAAAGGGGAGAGGCAAAAAATGATTGTCATATTACGGAGGAGGATATGGGGAGGTAGATGACGGTAAGACAAAGAGAGCTTCAGGAGCTTTTGCAAGAAGTATGCTTATGTGATGGTGTTGGCGATGACGATATATTGCTAGGTGCGGGAGATCATGGTGTGTGGTTGGAAGCTTGGGCATTGGGAAGAAGAGATTGTATGGTGGATTGGTGAGAGTGGGGGATGAAGTGAAGATAAAGACGAGGGAGTGAAAGGAAGGGGAGGAAGTAACAAAGATGGGAGGGAGGGGAAGATGGGGTGTATTAAGTAATTATAAAGATTGGGCATTGTGGGACATTATTAAAGTAGGGGTGTGAATAGCAATTCTCAAAGAAATGAGGTTTGTTGACGTGCCAAACGCGCCCTAAAGATAAGCCATTCCAGAAAGTTCGTTAACAAGTAAACGGAGAGATAATGACAAACAACAGGAAGATAGCAGCAGGAGGAAAGAAAAGAGACAGTTGAAGTGAGAAAAAGCATACGGTTGAAGTGAGAAATAGCTATGGAGAAGCCATTGTCGCCAACGACGAAGATGACTCAGGATGGATCACAAGAGCTTCAATGCGTAGGAAAATTGGAAATTGTTAGAGCCAAACCAGTTGGTTTCCTCTGCGGCTCAATCCCTGTTCCCACCGATAAAGCCTTTAATTCCTTCGAATCCGCCCTCGTTCCATCAACCTCAGCGTATGAACATTTTCCTTAGCTCTTTTATTCAATGTTGGCTTTTGATTTTGTTGGAATTATGAATAAGTTTCTATTAAAATCTGCTTTGATTAGAGAAAGAGCTCCGAGGTATAGGGTAATTCCGACTGAGACTGATCTCAATACTTTGCCCCTTCTTCGCAATATTCCTGATAGAGTTCTACCGATGGTGGCCGCTCACTCCAGGACCGGTGGAGGTACTATTTACTCAATTCTAGGGCATCATGTTGATCCATTTTCTCTTTAGTAATTTAGTTTTTTCCTCGATCATGAATTCTAGACAGAAGTACTACCCAGAATAAGATGTTTGATGTGGGAGTGATTAGTAACTTATAAAAAACACGGACATTCATTGGGTACAATCCTTTTTTTTTTCTTTTTTATTTTTTTTGAAAGGGGACATTCATTTATTGACCGAGGAGTAGTTTAATTACTTAGTTCTTATCATGTTCTAACTAATTGAGTTTAATGACACGAGACCCTCTAGGTGCAAGCTTAATTTAGGAGTGGTTCCTTGATCACCGATAGCTTCATAAATTCTCAGTTGATGATCAGTGTGGTTTTGTGGATAGAACTACTTACCCTAAAAACCAGATGCTTGCCTAATACATATTTAGATTGAAAATTATTTCAAAAGAGAAGTTATGAGTATTATCGATGTTTGTGCAAAAGTAACCTCACCGAGGAAGAACATATTACCATGGACAACCAATTGTTGGGACTTGCTAGCCAAGATGAGTACCTTGGAGTTGCAAGATAACTCAATCCTTAGATTAGAAGTCCCAAATACTTAGTACTCATTCCATCTTTGTACTTGTTCCATCTACATTAACTGTGTGCAGTTGTCCAATGATGTACCTCTCTAAAAGTTAAAATCTTGTAAAGCCATGAATTTTAGGATGCTTGGACTTGACTTAAAAGAATCCTAAAATTTGCATTATATGGCCAAAACGAGTGTTTAGTTTTAGCTTTTCAAGGAAATTAAGGAAGTTGACTTTTAAACACTTTTCTGAAACAACAAAGCTTTAGTCTCAAATGATTTGGGGCCAACTAAACATGAAACGTCATATGCACTCGTCAATGTGAGGTGGGAAACAATGAAAATGTAGAGATGTTAAAACTCGATAGTTTAAAAAAAGCTGGTTGAAACCTGAGAAGATATTTTAAAAAGAGAAATAAGCAAAGAAAAATTTAGAGAGACATGAATAAAAACAATTTTGAAAGATAAAAAGAAATCAAAAATATGAAGTCAAACGCCTTCATTCCCATTATATTTTTTCCTTCCACTCTGCCCTCTCCAACATCATATTTTCTTCAATTCTAAGTAGATTAATATCGATTTCAATCACCCTTATCCATGTATTCTTAGGCCTTCTCCTATTCCTCAATGTCTTGTGTCTTCTCCACTCTTTAGACCTCTTAACTTGTGCTCACTTGGTCTCCATCTCACATAGTCAAACTATCTTATGGGATTCCCCTCATCTTATATTTAATGGATGCAACTCCTACTGGTTTCCTAATCACCTTATCTCTCAATCGATCCTTCTTATATGGCCGTATGTCCATTGTAGCATATGTATCGTCATCACGTTCATCTTAAAAGCGTGATACTGTTTCAAGTCCCAACCTTAGAGCCGTATAATAGTGCACGTCTAATTGCCGTGGGGTAAAATTCTCTCTATAATACACAAGGCATGCTGGGATCACATAGAAACCTTGTAGCACTCTTCCACTTCAACCGGTCTCCTTTCATTTTATTCTATGAGCCACATCTTCATTTATTTGTATAATAGATTTAAGATAGCCAAAAAACTAAAACATTGGGCAATCGTCCCATCTAAGATAATAATGAATACACTGTGTCATTTCAAGTGTTAATTAGGACATGTTGCAGGACAAGGAAAGGGAAAACTAAAATAACTTCCAATATACTATGAGTTTAGTTGTAGATTTGTCATCATACTTTATTTCCGTCATTGTATTATGATTTTCGGCTTCATTTTTCATTCTCAGTAACGGATGTTAGAAACTTACCATAAACGACAAAACTTAACCAAAACGTTAAAAACTTAATGGAGATGTTAAAAACCTTGTGTCTGAGATTCACACTAGGAAAAAGAAATGCTCATACTTGAGGACTAGGGAAACTAATACTAGAAGGAAAAGGAAAATACCAACACTAATCCTTTTTAGGCTAGGAAAACACTAATACTAGTTCTACTTAGAATAGGATAACTTATATACAAATAGTTCTTAATTTGTTTTATTACGGAAATTACATCAATTTTCTCTAAATACTAAAACAAAACAACCATATAGTAGTTTCATGTCTATTTCTCATATCCTTGTGCTTGGCCTGTATCATGACCTCTTACTTTACAAAGTGAATTTAGTGACTTCATTACAAAGTGGACAAGCCAGGGATTTTTTTATCTAATTATTTTATTACTTTCTTTTGAAATGGACACTTAATTTGGGATTGACAAAGTATATAACGTGGGAATAGTTTAATATATTGAAGCTTTTGGTGGCTATATAAGAAAGTCAACAGTTTTATGTCCGCGTCTAGAAGTGGCAAAGACTCCACTGAAAATTATCATATGATAAGCATGACCTGGATTATCCAGATGACACTATGAAGAGTCCAACAAAGATCCCTTGCGAATGCCTTCGTGAGTCTATGTACACAAGTATGAGGACTGAAATAATGAGTCCTTGTTAATGGGTGTGATCATATACGAGGGCTTACATGGTGAAAACAGTTAAATGGACCTAAATATAGTTATAACTGTAGCAACATCTCATGATTTAAAGCATGCATTCACATACGGACTAGACATGTAGGCGGATCATCACAAACCAATACAAATGACGTAGAAATTATAAAGCAGCCACTGTACCAGATATCAACTCTTGAATCTCGCTAACAATCTTAAGGTGAAAACATGGTGCTCAAAAGGAACGGTTCAACAAATATCCCCCTTCTCCGGGATCATCAACTAATGACGTAAGCTCACACTTGAAAATTTAATTAAAGTAGCGATCATTGATTCATAATGAATAAGTACCTTGTAGGAATTATTTTCGGACTTCAGTGGAAGAGGATGAATGACCTGGGATGTTGAGGTGACCCAGGCTTAACAGGCTACCTCTTCTTGTTGTGACTTAAGGCCCATTACTTCGTATGACTCATCACATATTGGAATACTTATTCATTTATAATTTCTGTTACTTTTGCTTTTTGAGTTCCAAATTTCTCTTTCCTTTGGTTCTTTCAGCATAGTTCTTAAGTATGAGTTATCTGATTATAATCATTCTAGGGAGCATCCTTTCTTGTACAGTGTGACCTATCGCACATCTAATTTTCATTGTTGCATGCTATCAAAGTATTGAATAACCCTCTGTCATTTCCTGGTGATAGGAATCCACAGTCAGTCTTTTGTCCGACATGACACTCGTAAGGCACTATTATCAGCCATTCATTTACGTCTATCACATCTCACTGACAGATTGTCTCCTTTTCCGTCACTTATCTATACTTTGAGGGTTGTGATGTACATTGTTCGGTATTCTGGTGAGCAGTAGTGGGTCTTCTCTTTTGAAGCACGAAAGGCTTAAGATTATTGGTGAATTTCTTATACATGGGTTACCCATTAATTATTTTTCATGCTTTAGATTATTGTACAGTGTACCATTTGATACAATGTACAATAGCTTAAAGCATGCTGATCGTAATTGATAACCCTTTTTGGGTAACGGTTGCCACCCCTTCTTAAGATGAGATTTGTTTTGGTAGTTTGGTTATGCAGCATCTTTCAATGAGTTAGCGTTTGTGGAGGGAGAGAAATGCTATCATCTTCATGATTGGTCCTCCCTTTCTTTTTTTGGTTCCAAGAGAGGACAATTTTTCTTTCCTCCTTTTGGTCATTAGACCAGGAGTGCCGCTTTCGGATTCACCTTGAGATATCCCAGGCTGTACTTCCATTGGACCATTAGATCCCATTGCTCCCTTGTCTTTTTTTTCTTTTTTCTTTTTTCTTTTTTCTTTTTTCTTTTTTTTCTTTTATGGAAGAGAACTTGTCCTCCCTTTTGTATCATTTCTCTTTGTGATTAATACTCCCTCTGTCTCCAAAAAAATGTTTCATGATTTTTTACAAAACAAAATTAGGAAAATTTCATTATCCTTGAAGATATTTTTGGTCAAAGTTCAATCAAGTTGACTAAAAAAAGTTAAAAGTGTTACTCTTTCTTTGGACGAAGGGTGTATCATTCATTTTTCTTATGGGGCCTAACTCACTTTTTAACCACTGTACTTTGCTTTTAGCTTCACTTTTTGTCACCATGTATTTTTTTGCAAATTTGAGCCACCTTCTATGAGTATGATTGATACTTCTCCCACCCTCTAACTCGTCATTATCTTTTAACTGAACCTCTAACTCTGTGAACAATTTTTAAAAATCTGATGTTTCAGCCAAAATGTCATGATGTGTAAAGTGCACAAAGAATTAATGGAAGAGGGATCAACTTGGAGGGCAATTATCTCATGTAATAAATATAATAGGTGTTAAGTTCATATTCTGTTCAAAACATAACTGAGTTAGAGGTTCTGTAAGAAAATATACGGAGTTAGAGATTTGGGAGAATGTGTGGTTCGTATTTATAGTAGGTGGGTTAGCATTTCTAGAAAAATGCATGGGGTTAATAGCAAAGTAAAGTGGTTTAAAAGTGTGCTGGACCTTCTTAATATTTAAGTCTTATGAAAGGTCTCTCTCCTTGGTTTTTCCACATTATCTACAATGTGTGATTACTGCATCAAGCTTCATTTTGCCACTCTCAACAGTCACGTCTAGTAGCTGATGTGATCTGCAGGTCTAAGTAATAAAGTGATCAATGTTGTTTGTTCATTGGTTTGAGTACAATAGTTCTGAAAATGGGTAAAGTCTGTAATTGTTACTAATTATTAAATTGTAATTATTACTAATAAAGCTATTGACAATTTAAGCCATGCCTTAATAGATACCAATATATATTTGAAACCACTGTGTCATATTTTATTTATTTTTGAAATCATGGATCCTTATTTGGGATTATCGCCAAATCCCTTTTGAAGATAGTGTGACCTTTACTTATTGTAAATGTCTTTTGCTCCTTATAGAAACAATGCCTTGCTCTAAGGTTGCATTCCTATTTTACAGTATGAGAAAATTATTTGGCATTTCCGATTCCGTTCATCAATTTTGTGCATGTAGCATTCGTTTTAAATCCCTATATCCTTCCTTCCCTGCCTACTTCTTTCTCATATTGAGTTCAGAGCTGCAATATTAAGAGCAATACTTCATGGTAATGCTTGGCAGATTTGCCTTATGAGAGTGGAGTTATTGCATCAAATCTTAGTAGGAAGGGGGAGGCCCTTGCTGTATCTGGTGTAGCAGAATACGGAGATGAGATAGATGTCATTGCTCCTACTGACATTTTAAAGCAAATATTTAAGATCCCGTACTCCAAAGCACGATTGTCAATCGCCGTTCATCGTATTGGCCAGACTCTAGTTCTGAATACAGGGTATGTTTTGTGGGTACTTGCTTTATCTCGTTGAATCTTGTTACCACACACTTATTTCTTTTCTTTTCGAACTGCAGGCCTGACGTTGAAGAGGGAGAGAAGTTGGTTAGACGCCATAGTCAGTCACAATGTGCTGAAAAATCTTTGTTTCTAAATTTTGCTATGCATTCTGTTAGGATGGAGGCTTGTGATTGCCCGCCAGCTCAGCATGCCCGATCAGAAGAGCCACCAAAATCATCCTTTCTTTCTGGGAGATCTGATTCCAGGGATTCTCAGCATACAACTCAAGCATACACGTCTCAGTATGTTGGGCAGCAAGATGACATTGTTCAAGGGGACATATTTAATCATTCTGAATACTCGCATGTCGAACAGGATAGTTTCCTCTGGGAAGGCAAGAAGAATAAGAGAAGTAAAGGCCATGGTGCTGTCAAAAAGGTCTCACAAGTTAAAGAGAAGCCTAGATCCTCTATGCAAGAATCTGAATACAGAAGAAATAGTAGCGATGGATTCTTAAGAGTTCTGTTTTGGCAATTTAACAACTTTCGTATGCTTTTGGGCAGTGACTTGCTCATATTTAGTAATGAGAAATATGTTGCTGTGAGCTTGCACTTATGGGATGTTTCCAGACAGGTTAGCCTAAAGACTAAATAAATATTTTCTGTTCTTTCATTAATTTGTAAACTCTTTACCTGTGTCTTCCATTTGGCAGGTTACTCCATTAACTTGGCTTGAGGCTTGGCTTGATAATGTTATGGCAAGTGTGCCGGAATTGGCCATATGTTACCATCAAAATGGTGTTGTTCAGGGCTATGAGCTACTAAAGACGGATGATATATTTTTATCAAAGGGTGTGTCTGAGGATGGAAGTCCTGCGTTTCATCCTCATGTTGTCCATCAAAATGGTCATTCTGTTTTGAGGTTCCTTCAAGAGAACTGCAAGCATGACCCCGGAGCTTATTGGGTATTTTCTGCTGCGCCTGCATGCTATGCTATTTACTATTTTCTTGTTGGTTCCCTGATACAGAGCATCTTTATATTTTTCTTATTTATTGCTCTACAGCTCTATAAAAGTGCTGGAGAAGATAACATTCAACTTTTTGATCTTTCGGTCATTCCGAAGAGTTGTTCTACTAATAATTCTGATGATGGTTCAAGCACTTTACCATCTCTGATTCATAGAGGCAGAAGTGATTCTTTACTTTCTCTGGGAACCCTACTGTACCGAATTGCTCACCGTCTTTCACTATCAATGGTAGGTTGAAGTTTTTCTTATTGGAACTGATCAGTCAATAGGTTGTTGATTTGCTATCCTAAAAGCAATAATTTTTCTGCAGTCTCCGCATGACAGGGCAAGGTGTGCAAGGTTCTTCAAGAAATGTCTTGATTTCCTTGATCAGCCAGATCATTTGGTACCTCTGCTTTCCCAGATGTCTTCTAATGGATTAAACTTTCGAACTTAATCTTTGTTGGTGTCTTAACTTTATCATGCATGAAGTGTAGAACTGAACTATCATATATTGTGGTGAGCAGGTTGTGCGTGCATTTGCTCATGAACAATTTGCGAGGCTTCTCTTAGATTACGATGAAGATTTGGACTTAACGTCTGAAGTACTACCAGTAGAGTCTGAAGCTAGAGTTACTGATACTGAAGAAGAATCATATGAATGTTTCAGTGGTATATCTGAATTAATTGTCCGTGAAATATTCAACTCTTCCGTTGTGGAGGATGATCCTAGTTACGATTCAGAAACAATTGAAGATTCTGTATCTGATGGTTCTCTTGTGAGGTATTTGGATACAGATTCATCTGCATCCAGAAAACTGTTGACATCAAATGAAGCAGAATCAAGCGATGCAGTAATTGTGCCAAGTTATAGTGACCGAATCTCTACAACCACCCCCGTAGTTCATACAATTGTCGATCCAATCTCGTCAAAGTTGGCAGCAATACATCATGTGTCTCAAGCTATTAAATCTCTGAGGTGGAAACGGCAGCTCCAAAGCACTGAAAATGGTGGCCAGACCGAGAAACGGTTGCCTTCTTCAGCAGATTTTTCTGTTTGCGCATGTGGAGACGCTGATTGCATTGAAGTTTGTGACATTCGCGAATGGCTTCCTACGTCAAAACTGGATGACAAGTTGTGGAAACTTGTTCTTTTACTTGGAGAATCTTATTTGGCACTAGGAGAAGCTTATAAGGATGACTGTCAGCTGCCTCAGGTTTTCAAGGTTGTGGAATTAGCCTGTCTGGTTTACGGGTCCATGCCGCAGCATCTTGAGGACACCCGATTTATTTCATCAATGGTTTGTAATTCATCGCTTGGGACTCGTATCACTGATAGAAAAGACAAGACTAAATCCATGGCGGCAGATTATCTCTTCTGGGCAAAAGCATGGACACTAGTCGGGGATGTATATGTTGAGTTTCATAGGATAAAGGATCAAGTGATCTCTATAAAATCTGAGAAGAAACCTTTCACTAAAGAGTTGAAAATGTCATCCGAAGTTCTGAAGGAGTTAGGAAGGCTCAAGAAAAAGCTGGGGAAGTTTAATCAAAACTGCTCTTTGTGTTCTTTAGTAAACTGCAGCTGCCAAAGTGATAGAGCAAGTAGTGGAAGCAGTGCAAGTAGTAGTAGTGGAGGTATACATACATTCAGTCATGGTAGAAAGCAGAATGAAAAATCATTTTCCAAAAGCCGATCCCACTCCCCACTTAAAAAGCCGGCAGATGCAGTTAATACGGATATGGAAAACGTAAGATCTACGGTTGCTGAAACTGAAGATTCTAAATTGTCCGCGGTTGCTGAAACTAACTCAAGTGAAACAAAAGTGAAGAATGGTGGCATATTCAAATACCTTCATGGTCATGTTACTGAAGATGCAGATCACAATCTTATTGCTGCCCTTAGTTGTTATGAATATGCTAGAAAAGCATTGGGTGGACATCATTCTAGTTCCGCAGAATTACAGTCTCTGTTCAAAAAGAAAGGATGGGTTTGCAACGAATTGGGTCGGAATAGACTTGAGAGGAAAGAATTGGTCAAAGCTGAACTTACATTTGTTGAAGCTGTTAACTCCTTCAAAAGAGTTTCTGACCATAGTAATGTCATTTTAATTAACTGTAATTTGGGCCATGGAAGAAGAGCAGAGGCGGAAGAAATTGTATCTGAGATAGAGAATCTCAAGAAACATCCAATGTTTCACAATTCATATGTAAAAGCACTTGAGCGGGCGAAATCAGAATATGGTGAATCAATTAAGTATTATGGGGCAGCCAAGAAGGAACTAGTTGATATTGACGAAGAAGAAGTCGGTGCCCTCTCTGATAACTTAAAGAATGAAGTTTACACGCAGTTTGCTCATACCTATTTAAGGCTTGGCATGCTTCTGGCGAGGGAAAATACAGGTGCTAAAGTTTACAATGCTAGGCAGGAATTTGGGAAGCGCGAGATATCAGCCACTGATGCGATTACCGAAGCTTTGTCTATGTATGAGTTACTGGGCGAGTTGCGCAAACAAGAGGCAGCATATGCATATTTTCAGCTTGCCTGCTACCAAAGGGATTGTTGCTTAAGGTTCTTGGAGTCAGATCAGAAGAAAAGTAGTGCATCCAAAGGTGAAAATAGTGGAATCCAAAGAGTCAAACAATATTTTTCTTTGGCCGAGAGGAATTGGCAGAGGTCCATTGAATTCTATGGGCCAAAAACACATCCTATGATGTACCTCACCATTTTGATAGAGAGATCAGCTTTGTCATCTAGCCTAACAAGGGATTCTCACTTAAATGCGGTATGGTCTGCACATCCTTGTTTTCCTAAGTGCCTTGTCTCTTTTTGTTTATGTTTTAAGATCCTAATGGTTGATCATGGGTGCATATCTTTATATTTTTATTTGTTGTATCATAGTTATCAGTTTTGCATTTTAGTTGAAATATTTATTGAAACATGCCATCAAAACTGGATGAACAATGCATAAGCGGAACCAAACATGAGAAAGATGTAATGTGACTCACAATTTATAAATGTGTGCATTGTTTTTGACTTTCTCACTTGATGCATTTTCACTTTCGTTTTTCTTGTTTATGCCTTTATCTCTCCTATTGCAAGCCTTAATTTATGTCAGGTCCCATAAGTCCATAACTAGGTGTTTTCGTCGCATTTTGCACTGAGTGGTACCATTTATATGTGTGCAGAAATTAACATCCAGAACCACTTCTATGTTCTGATATATGGTAGAGTTTGTTTCGATTAAATTCTGTGTTCTCTGAAACTTGAAAATGATGAACACACTTTGTCTCTTAGATTTAATGATTTTCGTTTGTGGCAAAAATTCCAGGCATGATAAACTATATAATTAGGGTAGACCAGGTTGCTGACCTTTTTTATTGCCCTAGCAGTTTAGTATAATCAAAATAGAGTTTGGCATTAAACATGTATTGAGAGTTTCCCCACTCATCTGTTTCTTTATATCAAATTGTTGTCTTATTTTGATCTAGTTTGAGATGAGGAAATTATTTCAAATATTCTGCACTTCGTCTGTTTTCAATTCATTATCAAAGTAAATAGATACATACATATATCAACCTTTTAAAGGTTTGAAGGCAAAGTTCTACCGAAGAATTTTGGCTTCTTAAGATAGCAATGTTCATCTCCTTGATCCGCATCCTTTCTTGGATTCTCCAGATCAGTTTCTCTGTGTCTTACCAATTTCTTTGACCTTCTGAAAAGAACTTAACACATTGAAGAATGTGAAAGAAAATGACCAGTATTCATGATAAGGAACAATATTATATAATGGTTGTTTGGGGATGCTTGAAAATGAACATGAGGTTTACCAAAAAAAAAAATGAAAATGAACATGAGTTGTGCAAAACATAAAAACTCCATTTAATTTGGCAAAATGGTTCTCGATTGTAGTTGCTGTTATTAGTAACATGGGTGATTAATTTGTTGCTGCTTGGTTACAGAGGAGTCATCCTCCTAATCCAACATCCAACTCTTAAGTTTGTGACTGCATTCCAGCCAAGAGACCATTCTGTACAGGATCTGTTTATGAGTATATTTTGTACTTTTGTAGCTTGTATTTATTTATTTGTATGCATACATTTTTGTATGTAAGGCTCTATCACATAGAAATTTCTTCCTTTAACCATACTTCCATTGTTAAAATGGTATATATGGACCTCTGTGGTGAATAACACCACACCTTTATCATGAAATTGAAATATCTAATGATCATTTTGAAGCCATTTTGTATATGTATCTTTATGTATGTATGTTATGGGCCCAATCCACTTGGCTCCCACCATTGTGGGAACTTTGAGGGATGCAAAGCACTTGGTCTTACCCTTGTAAGCCAAGAGACAGTTTCATAGTGCATATACAATGGAGGGACATTACTGTTTCAGTCTAGAAGTTGTGGTAGTTTAAACTATCTTTTTTCCCTTTCATGGTTAAAGTTATTTTAGCTCCGATAATATTCTTGCTGATGGGGGTGATTGTTTTACTGAATTGTTTATTTATATATTCCAGACATTGGAATCAGCTCTGAATATCCTTCTTGAAGGCCGCCACATATCTGAAGGTGATGTCCCAAATTCATTGAGAAATGATGATTCAAAGGTGTATGAGAAATTCTGGAGTCAGGTGCAGATGTTACTGAAGAAGATGTTAGCCGTGGCACTTCCCACAAATACAAACAAATCCTTTTCAGCCAGCTCTAAGCAGAATCAGACTAGCAACTCTGAAGGCGTTAAGAAGCTAAAGGAGCTATACAGGCTGTCCTTGAAAGCCACAGACTTTAGTCAGTTGCATGCTATTCACAGATTGTGGATTTCATAGACAGAAAGAAAGTACAGTGTAAGTTCCAACAACGTATGGACCTACGGTTTGTTATATGGGTGTAAGTGCACCCATTTATTCAAATAGTTTGTTTGGTTAAGTGGGTGTAAGTGCACCCATTTAATCAAATAGTTTGTTTGGTATCGTACAAATACTTTGAACTTGCTGTTTAGTTACAGTAGAAATATGCTTTGCAACATGCTCTTCTTTTTCTTTCAACATTGCCAATGCCTCCGCACTTGGCAAAACTGTTTGTTGGCCTCTTGTTTGTGATGTGATGAATCAGTCCGTGAAATGTCAGCTGGTTTTGTTTCAGCTACCCTATCTCTTGCAGACAACTTACCTGATTGGCTAGAAGATAATGCATCTCGGGCATGGAAGGTCGAGTATGCATGCATTTGAGAGGAAATAACCAAAATATTCCCAAGTTTTGGTTGCTTTTTAGAGCTGCAGCATGTTTTGTGTCTGGGTCTTTGGAAACAGGACTGAATAATTGTGGCCTCTCTAGGGCTGTAAAAAAATACTCCCACCGTCCCTAAATGTTTGTCCCATTTGACTTTTCAAACATTTTAATTTAGTGATTTTGAAGCTTTAATTTTGGTTATTTTTACGAACGCTTTGACAATTATTGATAATATATACCGCCGTTATGTAATATTCCGTCCCTAAATGTTGCAAGTTTTGAAAATTTAGTTATTTTGAAGCTTTAATTTTGGAAATGAGATTAACTTTTTGAGACAAAGAAAAAGGGAAAATAGGACAAACATTTAGGGACGGAGGAGTAGTGTAACTGAACTGGACCGATAGAATCGATTCAACCAATCAAAATCGGATTGATCCAACATTAAAATGTCACCCAAAAAAAAGTCGAGTATCCACAATCCGCATTAGTGTATGAAGTGAGCATGAAGACTGGAGACCTCGAAAGGTGGAGGCTAAAGTGGGAGGAGCCACCAAATAGACCTCGAAAGGTAGAGGTCAAAGGGGGAGGAGCCACGAAATAGCGCAAGAGCTGTTTAAGGGCTGCCATGTGTGGGGGCATGCATGCATGTGTAAAGAAATCTATTGCACAATATAAAAAATATCTCATATAGAGTACCCCAAGAAGGCTACGATAGTAGGAGGGGTTCTCATATTGTGTCCACCGGGGAAGGCGAAGAAGACATACTGGCCGGACCCTTTCAAGAATATCTTCAACATATTTTTGTTGACTGTCCACCATCACCATGAGTCACTGTTATGCTCAAAAAATAGTTTTAAGGAACGAGACTTTTCATGGGAAACTCAGATGCAAGAAAAGACATGTACAGTCCACACCCAGCTATTGATACCTTCCATCACCAATGAGACGGACTTTGTGTTTAAATGAATCAACATATTTCTTTTTATGAGAAAAAATTTATATATACCGAATAAATTTGCATTATACGGAAGGAAGGGACACTAACTCCTACTTATTCATAGCCTGATTTGCGGTTAGAAGGGAGAGGGCATGAAGAAACTGAGGATAACAAATTAAAATATGAACAGTATTGTGAATGTGTGCCCAAATTTTTGTTTGTTGGATTCACGCGAGTTTGAAGACATCCGGTTTAATTTGAAAAACGGAGTCGCCACGCCATTTTGATTTCCTCAAAACTTTGAAAAAAAGGATTTTTATGGGTTCGGAGGTTAAGTTACCCCTTGGGAAGAACGGATCGTCGTTCACCCAAGGTGCCTTGTCGAAGCAAGTCTCCCAAGATCCCATTAATCGTGCTTGCTTGCGTGCTTTCTTGTGTGCATGTGTTTGAAAATAAAGGGGAGGGAATGTCCCAAGTTGTCTTCCGGACGTACAAACCATTTGTTGGTTGTCGCTCGGGATTTCTTGGATTTTATGTATTCGGGATTATGATCCCGTCCTCATCTTAGACTTGTGATCATCGCATTTTTGGACCTTGGGACTTGCGTGATCGGGAGAATGACTCCCTTTATAGTCAAAGATGAGGTTCTTTAGAAAAGGAGGGTCCTTAGCCCATCAATCCTACACTTTAAGATGGTCGAGCTCATATAGATGCTTCATACTCATCTTAAGTGATAATCGGAGATATAGGGTTCAAAGGTGTCCCTTTCTAAAGAGATTATGAAACCTTTATGGAAGGAACGATGTAAAGATAGGATCTTTTACACCGGTCCGTTCCGAGATTACTAATGGGGGAATGGGGGAATGCATGTAAAAATGACATTTTTAATGAAAATATGTCATTTTTGGGTTGCAAAGGATGCATTTTGATTTAAAGAAATGTTCTTTATTGCAAAGGATGCATAAAGATTTGATTTTTATGCAAATGATGCATTTTTATGAAGAAATTTGAATTCAATATGCAAAGGATGCATAAAGATTACATTTTGAAAAGCATAGGATGCTAGTTTATGGTAAAGACATGATCTTTAAAGCAAATGATGCTTGGAAAAGGGATTTTGAATGCAAATGATGCATTTTGATTGAAAAGATTTGATTTTTATATGCAAAGGATGCATAAAGATGACTTTTTTATTGGAAAATAGGGGTTTTAGGTGCAAAGGATGCACCTTTATGGATAAAAACTACATTTTTAATGGCAAATGATGCCTAATGCATGCAAAGGGGAAGGGGGAATAAAAAGATATGATCTTTAATCTATCAAGTCCCAAGCAAGATAAAAGCAATGCAATGAGCAATTATAGAGCAATTAAGATGCAAGGTTAGGGCGTGCGAGGTTACCAATGGCTTCCTTTTCTTCTTTGGATGAAGCTAGGAGGAGAGGATTGATCTTGGGCCTTCAAGGAGGAGGGAGTTGATTTCTTGAGCTTCTTCTTCACCTTCTTGAACTTCCAGCTGTTCTTGGGAGGTTTCTTCACGTATTATGAGTATTTGTGGATGATTTTTCGTTTTTTTTGTTCATGATCAAAATGGGTAGAGGAGGGCTCTATTTATAGGCAGTCTGGAAATCGTCAATGAAGCCGTGCGGCTAGGGATCTTGAGCTAATGCAGCCGTGCGGCATTATCCCTTATGACTCAGCATTTTTCTAGAACAATGCAAGGTGGCAATATCTAGAAGCTTCCTCCCAATTAAGAAAAACGTGTTTCTTAATTGGGAAGGCTCCTTTTCAGCCTTTTATTCAATTTGGAACAGTTTCGGAATATTTCCGAAACACTAGGAAGGTCCGGGGAATTATCGGGAAACTTACCGAAATTGCCGGGAAATTTAACCGAAAGGCATGAGCCAGATTTGGGTACTTACAGAAGCCCCTCGGCAACGTCACTTGCAAGGCGAGTGGGGTTGTCGATAGAAAAGGATCCGATCTGGCGAATGCCAGACGGATTGAGAGACCGAGATGGTCGAGTAGCTGAACCTCTGGAAGGCTACCACGTATCCCGGAGGAATCAAGCCAGGCCATAGTTCGGAATAGATCCGCTGAGGAATGGAGAAGAGAAACTGGTCTCTTGCTGGGGAAGTAAAAGAAAATGACCTAGGAGGTCAAGCAATTGATCCTACTGGGGATACGCTAGGAGTGACCGATGTGGTCAGATATCTGAACCTCTATGAGGGATTACTTCATCGCTGATGAGTGACGAAGGGACAGGGTGACCAAAGTGGTCGGATGGCTGGACCTTTTATAAAAGGCTACCTACGTATCCCGGAGGAATCAAGCCTTGATCGTAGTTCAAGCATCACTAGATAGTTAGGAACGATGTCTAGGATCCTTAAAGGTTTTGACAATTAATGGAGGCTGTCACCTGGTTGACAATTAATGGAGGCTGTCACCTAAGGAAACTAGAGCTTACGTCACTATCGAGGAGATAGAGGTAGCTAAAGTTGAGAGAAACTTGAGCGTACGTCACTATCTGGGATAGAGGTAGCTTAAGTTTAGAAGAACTCGAGCGTACGTCACTATTCGGGATAGAGGTAGCTTAAGTTTAGAGAACTTAGCATACGTCACTATTCGGGATAGAGGTAGCTTAAGTTAAGAGGAACTCGAGCGTACGTCCTATCTGGGATAGAGGTAGCTTAAGTTAGAAGAACTTGAGCGTACGTCACTATTCGGGATAGAGGTAGCTTAAGTTTAGAGAACTTAGCATACGTCACTATTTGGGATAGAGGTAGCTTAGGTTTAGAGAACTTAGCATACGTCACTATTCGTGATAGAGGTAGGCTAGCGTTTATGAGCTGAGTAGTGATGAGGAAGAGGAAGAATCGGAGGCCTAGGAGGTCTCTAGAGTGGAATTAGGAACAAAACAAACAATTAACACATTTGATGCACACTTTGTTTATTTTTTGCTTTATTTGGGCGCCGATGGGGCGATGACATTGTAGTAATGTTTTATTTACTTTCCTAATTTATGCTTTTTAAATTTGCATATTATCTGAGCCTCGGGGCAGCTTTTTGCTTGGAATTGGGGCTGAAACTGGGCCAAAATGATTTATAATGGTATATAAATGCTTGAATGGCTTCTGGATATGTTTTTGTACAGGTTTTGGTTGAAAAAGTGGGGTGAAAACTCCCTTGGGCAGCAACTTGGTTGCTGCAGAATTTTTTTCTGCAGATGGCTAATGTAGCCGTGCGGTTTTGTCCAGAGGGCAAATGAAGCCGTGCGGCTTACAGTTCTGTCTGAACTGGTTATTTTCTGAATAAAAGCAAGGCTTGGCCATTTCATTTCATTTTCATTCTAGACTTGTCCCAATTGTTCCCAGAGCACATTTTGGACTTAAAGATACCATCTTTGGTCATCTTGCAATGGAGAAGCCCGTCAGATTGCAAAGGGGGAAGCGAGACCGTTTTCTGTCCGATCTTCAATCTTGGGTGAAGCACAACTTCCAATCTCACAAGGGGCTGCTTGATTCTTCCTTCAAGATCAAGTCTTTATGGCATTTGAGGGATCTCCCGCCCGATTGGGACCTTTTGAGGGCAGCAGCAAGGTTTTGGGACGTCCGGAGACATGTTTACTGCCTTTCTTACAACGAGATTGTCCCAACGCATGAAGACTTTCGAGCCTTGATTGGGGGTCCAGAAATTGAGGCTATATCTATTCCGCTGATCGGAGACGTGCCGGTAGCGGTAAAGCTTGCATCTTTTCTGCAGATTTCTCTGGAAGAGGCTGAGGGGATGATGATAGCCCCGGACAGGATTGACCTTTCTGATATCCCGGGCAGGTTTGGGTCTCCGGCTATGGCTGCGACCACGGTGGCTATGGATGCTTTCATTCTCTGCATATTTTCTGCTTTGTTCACCACTGAGTTCGTGGGGATCTGTCATGGTGGTCTCTTGGACGTGGTCAGAGACTGCAGGACTGGGAAAGACATTGTCCCATTGGTTTTGGGAGAGACACTTCATGGCATTGATAGGATGGCTAGGGGAGACCATTTCATGAGGTCTGGGAGTCCAGCTGTGCTGACTTTGTGGCTGCAGGAGAGGCTCGGGGCTTTGCCAGGGGCTTTGCCGACTCAGTGCCCTTGGGTGATTTCTCGGAGAGGTGCACCGAGGCAACAGGACCAGGGTAGCTGGGAGCTGACGATGGCTAGGCTATCCACTTCGGACATTCGTTGGTGGATACCTCATTGGAGGTTGCAGACCAGGAGGATATTTCAGAGTCTTATGCCGCGAGGGTTCCAGGGTTCTGGCTGGTCGTCCTTCTACATTCCCCGCTTGGTATCCAGCAATTTGGGGCATTACAGAGCCATTGAGCGATTGGGAGGACATCCGGACCATGGAGGTGATGCCATTGGATATGAGAGATCCAGCCAGCTTCTCATTCTTCTTGAGGGCTTGGACATATGCTGCTTTCCCACCCAGGGCTATCTTCAGGAGCAGGAAGAGCACCATCTTGACCACTGTCTACTTGGACTGGTACGAGAGGGAAATGGGAGCGACTCAGGTCATTCTGGGGGAGAGACGTCAGGCTTTATTGGGAGCTGACTGCGACTCGAGTAGGACTCTGAGGGAGACTGAGGCTAAGGCGAGTCGCCATAACCAGTCGGGTGACCTGATCAGGGATATGGAGGCTCGATACAAGAGATTGTCCGAGGTCGCTCCTTTGACTGAGGCTCAGAGGGAGGAAGTGCGGACTCGTGCTCGTGTAGAGAGGGCACTTATTGACACGGGTTTGATAGAGGCTCCAGTGAGGATACCGGAGATCGGGATAAGGGATACCGACCTTATAGAAAAGAAGAGAAAGAAAACTCGACGGGATCGAGGTAAAGGGAAGAAGATCAAAGAAGACTCAGCGAATGACGACTGACAGATCTTTTCTTAGGATTCCCTTATTGCCATTTTGCAAACACATTAGTTTATTTAGGCATTTTTTTGTATTTTAGATCTTTGTAGCAGGTTAGCAGAGTCAAGAGTAGACCGTGCTTGAACTCATCAAGAAGTTTTTAACTTGTAATGAACAAGAAATATTATCTTAGAAATTAATCAAGACACATTTCATGGAAATTCAAATGTCTTATTGATTGGGACCCGTTTTATGAAAACTGAAATACCCTTTATTATTTAGGACGCACTTCATGGAAGCTTGATTGTCCTTTTTATTGTTTAGACCGAACCATATATGGCTGCCTACGTTCCCCTTTTACAAGAAAGACTAAGGGGCTCAGGTCTTCGTAGTTCATTCTGGTGAACTATATATTTTTTCTCTTTTTTTTATGTGCAACCCTGTCTTTTGCCTAGACCGCCCTTTTTTGGGGTTTTCAGCCTAGCTGGGCATTACTCTTTTTGCACTTTTTTTTTTATATATATTTTTTTTAGACATAGTATCTTCTGAGCTTATCACCGTTGACTGGGTGGACAAAGGGATTGCCGTCCAGGTCTGCAAGCTTCATGGCTCCTCCCGATAGTATCTTCTGCACCACATAAGGGCCGATCCAAACGGGTTCCCATTTTCCCAGGGGGTTGTCTCTGGTAGGGGGCTTCACTTTCAACACTAAGTCACCCTCTTTGATGTCTCTGGCCTTGACCTTTTTATCAAACGCTCTGGCCATCCGCCTCTGGTAGGCTCGGGTGTGTTCCATGGCTTTTAGCCTTCTTTCATCAAGCAGGGCTAACTCATCATGCCGGCTGCGCAACCATTCTACTTCATTGACACTATTTTCCAGGAGGACCCTTAATGACGGGATTTCCAACTCTACTGGTAACACTGCTTCCATCCCGTAGGTTAAGGCAAAAGGAGTTTCTCCTGTAGCTGTTCTGACAGACGTTCTGTAGCCCCAGAGTGCCAAGTGCAGCTTTTCGGGCCAATCGCGACCACGGGTGGCCATTTTCCGGATGATCCGTTCGAGCGTCTTATTAGCAGCTTCCACGGCTCCATTAGTCTGAGGTCTGTACGGAGACGACTTGTGGCGAGTGATTCTGAATTCTGACAGCAACCTATCGCAGTCCCCTTCAAAGTGCGACCCATTATCGGAAATGATCTCATTGGGCACCCCATATCTGCACATTATGTTTTCTTTGATGAACTGGGCAACCTTCTTGGAAGTGAGGACTTTGTAGGACTTGGCCTCTACCCACTTGGTGAAGTAGTCGATGGCTACTAGCACAAATTCATGCCCATTGCTTCCTGCCGGGGCTATTTTCCCTATTACGTCAATACCCCAAGTTGCAAACGGCCAAGGAGTCGTCATGCACATGTGTCATGAGGCGGGAGATGGTTGAGGTTGGCAAACCGTCGGCACTTGTCGCATGCTCGGACGTGCCGGGACACACACTGCTTTCCATGGAAATCCAGTAGTAACCCATTCTGAGGATCACTTGCATCAGGGCTCTGGCATTCATATGAGGACCGCAGGGACCATTGTGGACTTCAGTCATCAACTCTTTGGCCTTTTCTCGAGTGACGCACAAGAGGAGTGGTCCTTGGTACCGCTTCTTGTATAGGTTGCCTCCTAGAATGACATAATGGGAGGCCAACCTTTTCAAGGCTTGTAAGCTTTTGGTTCTGACACCTTTTTTCGGTCTACCCTCTTTGTCTTTGAAAGCTGACTCTCCATCTTTGAGGAACTGGTAAATTTGATTGTACCAAGGTTCCTTTATAGGCTCGGGTCCCAGGTCTACTTCACAACAGAAGGCTGGGGCTTCTCTTCTACCTACTTGGAAGGGTTTTATGGCTTTTCCCTCGGGGATCTCTTCCAATGAGGCTAGAGTAGCTAGGGCATCTACGAATCTGTTCTTTTCCCTTGGCAAGTAGTGGAAGGTCACTTCTCTGAACTGTCCAGTCAACTCCTCCATATGGGCATGATACCGCTGCAGGTTAGGGTCCACAGTCTTCCATTTGTTGGAAACCTGGTTGATGATCAGGGCTGAGTCTCCGTAAACTTCTAGCTCCTTGACATTCCTTTCTAAGGCAGCTTCCAAACCAAAGAATGCGGCTTCGTACTCGGCAACATTGTTCGTGGCAGTGGAAGTTCAACTTGAGGGCTATGGGTGTATGCTCATCTTTCGGATCGACCCAAGAGCATCCCGATACCGTTTCCTCTTTTGTTAGCGGCTTCGTCAAAGAACAATTGCCATCGGTTTCCAGGCTCGACCGCAAAGATCCCTTCATGCGGGAATTGGGGTTCGGGCCCCCTGTCTTCATTGGGGAAGTTCGCCAGTGGTCGACAACGCTGACCCTTGATGGCCTTTCTGGTCACATAGTTGATGTCGTACTCTGCTAAGAAGAAGGACCACTTTGATAGACGCATCGAGAGGGAAGGCTTGTCAAAGATGTACTTGATGGGGTCCATTTTCGAGACCAAGTTCACAGGGTGGGCTTGCATATAATGCTTCAACTTGCCGACTACCCGGACCGATCTGCCGCAGGTCTTTTCACATGCTGAGTAATTGAGCTCACTTCCCTGTAGCTTTCGGCTGACAAAGTAAATGGCATTCTCTACCCGAGAGTCTTTCTTCTCCTGAGCAAGCATAGCCCCAACTGCCGTATCAGTGACAGTGAGATAGAGCAGAAGAGGTTTCTGTCTATGTGGGGGGCATAGCACCGGAGGATGTACCAAGTATGCCTTGATCTGGTCAAAAGCATCCTGACATTCTTCGGTCCATTCTGTGTCTGCGTTCTTCTTCATGAGCTTGAAGATGGGCTCGCACATAGTGGTCAACTGATTGACGAAACGGCTGATGTACTGCAGTTTTCCCATAAAGCTCTTGACTTCTGTCTGGGTCCGAGGTGGCCTCATATCCATAATGGCTTTGATCTTTTGGGGGTCTGCTTCAATACCTCGCTCCGTGACCATATACCCAAGCACTTTTCCCCTTGTCACTCCGAAGGTGCATTTAGCAGGGTTTAGTCTCATGGAATGTTGTCTCAGCCTCTCAAAGAACTTCCGCAGGTCAACAAAGTGCTGCCCGTCCTCGCCTTTGGAGTGGATTATCATGTCGTCTACGTAGACCTCAATCTCCGTGTGGATTATGTCATGAAAAAGCGCGGTCGCTGCCTTTTGGTAAGTAGCCCCGGTGTTCTTAAGCCCAAATGGCATCACTGTATAACAGTAAGTTCCCCACGGTGTGGTGAAGGCTGTCTTTTCTTGGTCTTCCTCGGCCATCTTGATCTGGTTGTATCCTGCAAAGCCATCAACGAAGGATTTGACTTCGTAGTTGGCAGTTGAGTCCACCAGGATGTCTATGTTTGGCAAAGGGTAATCGTCCTTGGGGCTGGCCTTGTTCAGATCTCGGAAATCCACACAGCAGCGCACCTTCCCATTGGCCTTGGTGACGGTCACAATATTGGATAACCATGTCGGATATTCGATGACTCTGATGAATCCTACCCGCAGTAGCTTCTCAATCTCTTCTTTGACCTGTAGAGACCATTCTGGCTTGATCTTCCTTAGTTTCTGTTTTACTGGCTTAGCATCTGGTGCTAGAGGGATTCTGTGCTCTACTATCGAACTGTCTAGCCCCGGCATATCCCTGTATGACCATGCAAACACGTCGACGTATTCCCTGAGCAGATCGATCAGTCTGTCCCGTTCAAACCCCTGGAAGAAGTTTCCGATCTGTGTCTCTTTAGGTTCCTCAACAGTACCCAAGTTCACACTTGTCAAAACCTCCTCGGCAGCTTGGGCCCGGTTTTCCTCTTTTTCTGAAACCTGCTTAAAGATTTCTTTAATGTATTGTTCATTTAGTGTGTTTGCATCTTGTTCAAATGATTCATTATTAACTGTTGTTAAGTTTTGAGTTAATTTATCATTTGTTAAGTTGGCAATAAGAGGATACTCAGAAAGATCTGTCATTTCATTCAAAATAAGGGGAAAGATGACATCGATTACATTTTGATAGTCCTCAGGCGTGAGGCCTTCGGATGACTCAGAGGACTGGAATTCAAAGATTCCTGACTCGACTGTATGGACAACAGGGTGTTTGACACGACTGGGTTGAGAAGGACGAGGTACCAATCCAAGCTCCGCTATCATTTGCTGTCGGCTGGCTATCGGTCCTGAGAACGTCTCCCAATTCTTCAACGGCATCTCTGTCTTAGTTACCAAAGTGCGGGGATCAAAAGGATTTTCACCACCGTCTCCAATTACGGCAACTATCTCATCATCTGAGCTGAAGTCGATCAAATCTAGGATCTGTGCTTCTTCATCAAACAACTGTAGCAAGCCCCACTCACTGTCTTCACTATTGGCAGCTTCTATCTGGCTGATCTTCGGAAGAGCTAACTCGAAAGCAGAGAAGTCCATTACCCTGGATGCTGACTCTTTGACGCTGTCTGAGTTCCCTTTGAAGACATACTCGTTCTGAACGGTAGTGGTAGCCCCAGGAATGTCTGGCAAGTCAAGGAACATTCTTCGAATAGGATTGGCTGGCTTTCCCCTCATTTTCTCAAGATTTTCCAGAAGGGTTTTCTGCAAGGAGATCTGGTGATCACTTTTATCATGTTGTGTCCCGCCTTTTGTAAAGTAATGGGTCAGGGATAAACTGTAGGGATGAAGCTGGACCCCTTTAGCTTTTCTGCCATTCGGTTTGTACCCCAAGCCGTATCTGGTAGTCTGTTCCTTTACATCGATGATGGTATTGCGACCCTGAAGTCTTCTACCCAATCCAAGTCCCGGAAGATAACCCATTTTTCTCATCATTCTCATGGCAGGAGGGATTTTATCGGAAGTAGTGGTGAGGTCAGTGCAACACACTTGTGCTTTGGAAGGAGCTACAGAGAATCCTGTCAATGCCAACCCTTCGTCATCATGTTTGATTTCCAATATAGGGATGTCTCCATCCGTATCACTACAGTAACTCCCGTGGGAACTTTCGTCTTGACTTTGATGACCAATGAGGGCAAAAGCAGGTCGGGATACTTGACGCCATATAAGAGGTATCTTGGACTCCTCCTCTGACTTGGGAATTACCAAGAAAACATCGTTGTCGTCACAGGACATAAAGGGGACTGGGGTCGCCTCGAGACTTAAGACTCTTTCCAGGGCATCCATACACTCTTCTTCAGACAAGGTCTCAGGAGTGACTACTAACACCGTAACAGAGTCTACTCTCCCTGATGAGAGTTTGGCTTCAGCGACGCTTATGTTTTCCAGACCGGCGGGTGGAGCCCACTTTCCTCTTTCAGCTAGGGCTTCAATTAAATCCCTCCATTCACCGACCAAGTCTTTGTAAGGAGTATTGAACTCTAGGATGTAGGACTCGTATACTGCCTCACCTAAGCTAGCATCCTTTTCCTTTTCCGAGCCTTCACACAGGCTGCAAATACACTTTGAAGTGATTTCACCCCCTATTCCAGGTCTGTGGTTTTCTACCTCATCTTGCCCTTTAGGTTTCACTTCTGCTGACTCCAAGTCCATTCCTTCTACTGAACTGTCATCATCACTGTAAATCCATCCATTCCTATTCTCGTTTCCGACTGATTCTTCACTACCACTGTCTGAGAGATAGGCAAATTCACAGGCGTTGACGAAATTAGAGAGGTCAGGGTGGTACTGGGATTCCAAGGTAAGGAGATTTGGATTAGGCTGAAAGGAGGGAAAGAGTCCCACGGGGGGATGCAAAGGCTGTGAGGGTGTCGGGACCCTGACGACTTGGGATGTTGGGGAAGACTGAAAAGGGACAGTCTTTGGCAGTGGATTATATGTGGATGGAGGAGGGCACTGGTTATAGGCTAGGGGGGCTGAGATGGTTACTTCTGGAGTTTCATCTTCTACCATAACCAAGGAACCATTGGGCTCTACCACTATCTGGACCCCATGACGGCGTAGCGCATCAATGAGCATGGCCTGCTGTTCCTCATGGGCCTTACGACTATTTTCCAAGGCTAAGGCTAGCTCTTCTTCCCTGGTCATCTGGTTACCCAAACCAAGGTCTTTGCTTCTCTCGTCGAATCGGACATTCGACTCTCTGGGATCGACCAAACCGAGGATTCTCGCGAACCGTCCGAGAATTCCGCGCTAACAAGTCGGCGACCGGTGTTCTTACCCACTTCTTTCTCGCCGCGGGAAAGGGATAGGAAAGGTTTAGACTCGGGGTAGGTGTTTAGGGTGAAGGCTCGGGCAATATGCAAATTAGAATCTTCCGGTTTACTTAAAAACAGTTGTCTTTTATTAATATCTATTTGGTTGGAAAAGGGGATTTGCCCTTCTTTTCGTAACTACTCTAGATCTGGATCGGTGGGTTTCGTCACTACGTCTATAAGCCCCTCGTATTCCAACTGTATTTCGACCTCCCAGGGTGGACAGCCCCGGGCGAGGGTCCTATAGGGCATGCGGATCCCACCGACCGAGAGTAAAGAACGCTCCTAACGGGTCTAGCGGGTCATAGGAACTTTCAACGCACGAGCGATGCGGATTATAGTCAAGGCAATACCGAGAAAGTCTCGTCTTTCTGCCTTGATAGAATTTTGGCAGAATTTCGCTTGAGCGAATGACGTTTTGACTTTCGGTAATGTCCGAGAAGATAATAGGCATGGGTCGGGTGGCAAAAGCCGGATGACACAGTGTCACATTGAACTTCGTTGCATACGCCGGGTGTGAGTTAGAATCGAAGTCAATGCCGGGTCAAGATCTT
The DNA here is from genome assembly GCA_022495995.1 of Adenophora triphylla var. japonica. Lineage (NCBI taxonomy): Eukaryota > Viridiplantae > Streptophyta > Magnoliopsida > Asterales > Campanulaceae > Adenophora > Adenophora triphylla. The sequence goes on from JAFEMH010001378.1 coordinate 344,098, forward strand.
GCCAATTTTTTCTTGTCGGAATTTTAGCAGAGCTTCGCTTGAGCGAAAGATCTTTTGATTTGTTGGCAAAGACTCGGTCTTGACTCTTACGCATTCCGTGCAGGTCAAGGTCAATAGTCAATGTCGGAGTCGAGATCTCGCCAATTTTTCCTTGTCGGAATTTTGGCAGAGTTCCTACTCCGTTATGAACTAAGGCTTGACCTTTACGAGGGTATGCAACTGGGCTATATGACATGGACTAGACCAAAAACCAACCAAAAAGTCACGGTTTTTTGAAACGTGTGACACGGACTGTGCATTGGTCGACACTGGCTGCCATGGGGAGGTTGGGATGATTCGTGCGCGCCCGGGAGCATCGTAAGGCTATCCGTGACTACAGCTGGAACCACCCTCGGGTTTGAAGGACGTGCGTGCAAAGTGTACAGGATATATCAGGTGCGCGTAGTGTGCGGTCTCCTAAAAATGTTCCTTTTTGAGTTAAAACAGAGATTTTCATAAATGTGTTTTAAAGGAATGATTTTCGGGACGGGGAAAATGCAACACGTAAGCACGTAAATTTTCTCTGGGAGCCCCTGGCCAGCCATGGAGCCGAGTAGCCCCAAGGCGCTAGGGGCCCAGATTAACCATGATTTTTCCTGGTGGAATTGCCACTGAGGTCGCCCGGTCAGAATCCAAGGAGGATTGAGCCGTACGACTGCATGGATCATTTTTCCAGGTTCCACTCCTTTTGCTATTTTTCGGGTTGTTTCCCGTTCAAAGTATGCACAGATTCCAAGATGCAAATGATGCAATGCAAGGTAAAGAAAGCAAGCACGATTAATGAAATCGGCGACGGGAGTCTAACCCGCTCAAAGGGAAAAGCATTCTTTTATTTTTTCAAATTTTTTTTTTCGAAAAGGGATACTGGTACGTGGGATTGTTAAACCACCGGTTATCCCAACTCCCACATCAGGGAGTGTACAGGAAGGGCAAGTGGTTTTCACCTATATACCGAGTATCAATTTTTTGTTTTGAAAATAAAAGCTTTTCTCCTTTGGGATATCCCCAGCGGAGTCGCCAAATTGTGAATGTGTGCCCAAATTTTTGTTTGTTGGATTCACGCGAGTTTGAAGACATCCGGTTTAATTTGAAAAACGGATTCGCCATGCCATTTTGATTTCCTCAAAACTTTGAAAAAAAGGATTTTTATGGGTTCGGAGGTTAAGTTACCCCTTGGGAAGAACGGATCGTCGTTCACCCAAGGTGCCTTGCCGAAGCAAGTCTCCCAAGATCCCATTAATCGTGCTTGCTTGCGTGCTTTCTTGTGTGCATGTGTTTGAAAATAAAGGGGAGGGAATGTCCCAAGTTGTCTTCCGGACGTACAAACCATTTGTTGGTTGTCGCTCGGGATTTCTTGGATTTTATGTATTCAGGATTATGATCCCGTCCTCATCTTAGACTTGTGATCATCGCATTTTTGGACCTTGGGACTTGCGTTATCGGGAGAATGACTCCCTTTATAGTCAAAGATGAGGTTCTTTAGAAAAGGAGGGTCCTTAGCCCATCAATCCTACACTTTAAGATGGTCGAGCTCATATAGATGCTTCATACTCATCTTAAGTGATAATCGGAGATATAGGGTTCAAAGGTGTCCCTTTCTAAAGAGATTATGAAACCTTTATGGAAGGAACGATGTAAAGATAAGATCTTTTACACCGGTCCGTTCCGAGGTTACTAATGGGGGAATGGGGGAATGCATGTAAAAATGACATTTTTAATGAAAAGATGACATTTTTGGGTTGCAAAGGATGCATTTTGATTTAAAGAAATGTTCTTTATTGCAAAGGATGCATAAAGAATTGATTTTTATGCAAATGATGCATTTTTATAAAGAAATTTGAATTCAATATGCAAAGGATGCATAAAGATTACATTTTGAAAAGCATAGGATGCTAGTTTATGGTAAAGACATGATCTTTAAAGCAAATGATGCTTGGAAAAGGGATTTTGAATGCAAAGGATGCATTTTGATTGAAAAGATTTGATTTTTATATGCAAAGGATGCATAAAGATGACTTTTTTATTGGAAAATAGGGGTTTTAGGTGCAAAGGATGCACCTTTATGGATAAAAACTACATTTTTAATGGCAAATGATGCCTAATGCATGCAAAGGGGAAGGGGGAATACAAAGATATGATCTTTAATCTATCAAGTCCCAAGCAAGATAAAAGCAATGCAATGAGCAATTATAGAGCAATTAAGATGCAAGGTTAGGGCGTGCGAGGTTACCAATGGCTTCCTTTTCTTCTTTGGATGAAGCTAGGAGGAGAGGATTGATCTTGGGCCTTCAAGGAGGAGGGAGATGACTTCTTGAGCTTCTTCTTCACCTTCTTGAACTTTCAGCTGTTCTTGGGAGGTTTCTTCACGTATTATGAGTATTTGTGGATGATTTTTCGTTTTTTTTGTTCATGATCAAAATGGGTAGAGGAGGGCTCTATTTATAGGCAGTCTGGAAATCGCCAATGAAGCCGTGCGACTAGGGATCTTGAGCTAATGCAGCCGTGCGACATTATCCCTTATGACTCAGCATTTTTCTAGAACCATGCAAGGTGGCAATATCTAGAAGCTTCCTCCCAATTAAGAAAAACGTGTTTCTTAATTGGGAAGGCTCCTTTTCAGCCTTTTATTCAATTTGGAACAGTTCCGGAATATTTCCGGAACACTAGGAAGGTCCGGGGAATTACCGGGAAACTTACCGAAATTGCCGGGAAATTTAACCGAAAGGCATGAGCCAGATTTGGGTACTTACAAGTATAAACCGAGATACGAACATGGGCTTGTTCGGGTGAGGCCCAAGTGGAGTGGGTCATAAATATAATCTATCTCAAATTACGACATGGTCTTCTCGTACATCCATCTCGGCATAAACAAGGCCGACCAAAGTTTACAAAGGCCCAGCAAGCACATATAAATGCCCCAACTATAAGGGCCGAGGAGACCTCCCTCGTATGCCGAGATCGCCTCCATAGAGGACGAGGTGCCTTCCTCGGCCTTGACGTTGTCAACGGGCTCCCCATATTACTCATTCTTTTCCCGGCTCATCATGGACCGAAAGGTCATGAATGACGAGGAGAGAAAAGTTCGCACCTCGTCATATCGCCATATGACGAGGAGATAAAATTATTCATCTCGGCCTATTTTCATATCGGCTTATCTACATATGACGAGGAAAGAAATTCATGCATCTCGGCATATCACCATACGACGAGATAAGGAATTTGTGCTCCTCGACTTTCCGGCAAGCAGTTCTTACAATCCTAGTCAAACAAGGATTCAGCAGTTACAATCTTATCAGAATTGTAACCACCTCCTATAATTCAGATCAAACAAGGACTCTCTAACATATATAATCCTCTTAGGATTATACCTTATCTCTTTACAGTCCAAGTTCAACATGGATTCTGTCAATCCATCATTATAAATACAAGCAATAATTTCCATATTCTGGTACGTTACTTTTGATATTCCGAAACTCTGTCAATTTAGTTTCTCTCACTACAAACCGTGAACTTACTCTCACGCCGGAGGGCCTTCGCCGGTGAAGCCCCGGCTTAGCTTACGTGTTTTGTCTTATTTTCAGGCTAAGCAATCGCCGGAGCAAACCGATCGCTTGGATTTGGACTGATTTGACGATTTTGGCATCATCAGTTTGGTTCCATTGCCAGAAATCGATTCAAACACCCTTTGTTTGGCCTGGAAAAAGCTCGCTTGAAACCAGTTTTCCTGACGGATAATTTTCTGATTTGAACGGAAATTACTGTTCCGTTTTTGCTCTGTTTTTGAGTTTCGCCGGAATCTGCAAACTTCTTGCCTGGAACAATCGTGTTTTGCCGAAAATTTTGGTGTTATTAAATCGCAATTGCAATCTTGTGTTAGCGTTCGAAATCTGTTCCAAACTTTGGCCGGAAAAATCGTTATTTCTGCCGGAAAAGCTGTTCGCTGCGAATTTGGGCCCGTTCTTGTTGTTTAATTCTGATTAAAGTCCTGTTTGCATCACAATCACTGAAGTATAATGGAAGACGGACGATTCGCTAGTGTTACCAACGAGGAGCAGACCCAAACAAACGAGGTCCAACCTAACACTGAGGTGCTTCCTCCTTCACCTCAGCCCGAAGGACCACCTCCCCTCGCCATGACTCTCCGTTCCATGGGACAGTCAGCTGCTGAGGGGGCAGGTGCAAACCTTCCTCGTACCATTCATCCTCGAGGGAAATGAACGGGGAAGAAAATGACGAGGAACGCCGACGTCAGTCGAGCTGAGAGCACCCAGCCCGTCGACCGACGTACCTTGTTGCATAGACAAATGGAGACATTGCAACGTATGTACGAGACCCAGACTGCCTTGTTCAATTGGACCCAGAAAACTCCATGGCCGAGTTCATCATGCCTTCGAATGCAGGAGGTAACTCTCGTGGAAGGGAAATGGGTGAGAGACCAGATCCTCCCCGTGATCCTGCTATACCACCTAAGCAGGCCCTCCGAGATACTCCTCGTCCTCGGCCTCGCAATCAGGAAAACGACAAGTTGATAGACCTGAGAAGCCAATTGAATTCTAAGGAACAGGAGGTAGACTCGAGAGACCTAAGAACGAGGCTCAGTTTGTCCAAATGTTTATCCCCTCCTCGTCTCATCTTGGCACCTCATCGTCCTGACTCTCCTCGACCTCGGCAAGATTCTCCTAGACCTCGGCGAGACTCTCCCTGTCCTCGTCCGTTTGCAAGGCCGAGGACTCCCCAACCATACAGAATGGTACTAGGTGGCTACGAGGCAGAACCAAGGCAAGACAAAGACGAAGAGAAAATTGTCGAAATGACGAGGAGCACAGTAGGGTGAATGGTCAACCTAGAGATAAAACCCACCGTAGCTCCCAAAGCAGTACTCACTCTAGCACTGAAAGGGGAGTGGAAGCTAAACAATGGAAACTCTTGAAACAAAGGCTCGATGATATGGAGATGGGAAAGAAGGTTGATGGAGACGACGATGGCTGGTCCACTTGTCCGTTCTCCCAGAGGATAACTGATGCACCACCTAATCCTCACTTTAAGGTCCCGACCTTTGAAAAATATAACAGAACCACCGATGTAAAGGACCATGTGCAAAGTTTCGAATCGACCATGAACCTCCTCACCAAGGCCGATGACATGCTCTGTAAAGCTTTCACAAGCACCTTTTCCGAAACAGCCTTGACTTGGTTCCGTGAGTTGAAAAAGGTTGAATCGATAGCTGGAGAGGCATGAGGAGAATGTTCTTGGACCACTTTGCCATTGCAGGGAGGAGGAAGAAGAGGTTGACCGACCTTGCCAATATCGAGCAAGGGAAGAATGAGACCACTCTCAGTTACTATAACCGGTTTCGAACCATGGCGGAACAAGTGGAAGAAAGCCTCACATATAGGGAGGTAATTGTTTGTTTCAACTCCGGATTGAGGTCCTGACCCCTCATTTATGAACTCTCCGCCAGAGAGCCAAAGTCCAAGGCAGATTTATACGACGTGGCTTATGCCATTGCCATAGCGGAGGATAAAAGCAAGAAAATTGGATCTGACAAGACGGAACCAGAAGCGGCTGGCACTCGCCACGCTTCCAATGGCAATGGGAATGGTAACGGATCGAATGGGAAGAATAGAACAAGGGGTTCCGAAAAGCCTGAAATTTTTACCCTTCTTACCAAACCCATCACGGAGATCATGCAACTGGTGAACCTTCCCCCACCTCGTCCGCTCAGCAACACACCAAAGTTCCCTCGCGACACTTCTAAATTTTGTGATTTCCACAAGGACCATGGTCACAACACCAAAAGGTGCATCACCCTCAAGCGCATGATCCAAAGGTGGGTCGACGAGGGAAAACTCGACCGCTACATCATGAAGAAAGATGGCAAGCGGAAGGAAGAGGAAAGTGAAGATGACGACAAGAGCGAGGACAGGGAGCAAAGGCCTCCTAGGGCCAAGCTGCATATGATCCGAGAATAGACAGTCTCTACAAGAAAGCTAAGGGACCAGATCCATGAACTAAGCAAGGTGTACCACGTACCTGCTTGGGTTCATAAGGCGGAAGAGGTCATTAGTTTTTCTCCCAATGAATTGGCAGGGAGCCGTGCTGCCTGTGAACAACCCTTAGTGATAAAGGGTCGGATTGATAATGTTGAATCTGAAAGACTTCTTGTTGACACGGGGGCCTCCCACGATATTTTGTACTACTCTACCTTCCAACTGATGGGACACCATGCTGGAGCCTTATCATGGAAAACCATAAAGTTGGTGCCAATGGAACTGTTGAACTGGAACTAGAAATCGGTGAACATCCCTTCCGATCCAAGGCTACTGTCACTTTCGTAGTCATGGATCTAACAAGTGATTATCATTCTATCATGGGCATTCCAAATCAAGAAAAACTTGGGTTGGTCACCTCCCTTCCTCACCAACGAGTCAAATTTCCTACTCGTGCTGGGATTGGATGCGTGAGGGCGACCACCAAGGACTTCTTGGAGCATGTCGTGAAGAGCCGGGAAAAATCTAAAAGCGTGAAGATAGATACCCCTGAAGATAATACCAAGATCTCTAAGTCTTTGAAAACTACCCATACCAGCTCTAGGATGAGCTATATCCGTGAGGTACTAGATGAAGAGCCTATGGTCCTAGAAATTGCAGCTGACCAGGGCATAGTTCCGTCCGTCTCTGAGGCAGATCCTATTCTCGTCAACGGCCAGAACTCGGGGGCCAACCCTGACTTTAGGATAGCCGATCTGCCCAACGTTGATGAACTAATGGAAGAAGAAGGCCTCAACGTCAATGACAATGAGGGTAGGATAATTAGAGAAATCATCATCGAGTCTCTGGAATTTCGAGACGGTCCTGAAATGGAGCCTGTGGATGAACTGGAAGAGGTAGTCATCAATCCTGACTATCCTGAGCAAAAAATTAAACTCGGGGGCTAGCTATCCCCAGAAGAGAAGGAAGAAATCATCTCCCTCTTGAAAAACACTCTCGACGTCTTTGCTTGGAGAGTCGAGGATATGAGGGGGATCAATGAAGAAGTAGCCCTCCACCGCTTGGAAGTTGATCCATTGGCAAAAATTATCTCACAGACAAGGAGAAATTTTGCAAGGGACAAGGAGGAAGCTATCAAGGAAGAGGTGAAAAAATTACTTAGCGCCAGAATTATTTGAGATGTAAAATACCCCATTTGGTTGGCCAATGTGGTAATGGTGAAGAAGCAAAATGGGAAGTGGCGAATGTGCATAGATTTCACTGATCTCAACAAGGCTTGCCCTGAAGACAGTTATCCTCTCCCCAGAATTGACAAGTTGGTTGAATCCATTGCTGGACACCAAACACTTAGTTTCCTAGATGCCTATTCAGTCTATCATCAGATCAAAATGGCGGAAGAGGACATCGAGAAGACAACCTTCTAAACACCTGGGGAAAATTATTGCTATGTCATGATGCCCTTTGGGCTTAAAAACGCGGGTGCCACGTACCAACATATGGTGAATCAAGTATTTGGCGCACAAATAGGTCGCAACATGGAGGCCTACATAGATGATATGGTCATAAAGACCAAGGAGGGCAGGCACGCCTCTGACTTGGAAGAAACAATAAATAATCTTCGAGCAAACAACATGAAGCTAAACCCAAGTTGTGTGTGTGTTTGGGGTGACAGCTAGAAAGTTCCTAGGCTTCATGGTATCACAAAGGGGAATAGAGGCGAACCCCGAAAAGATCAAGGCCTTAATTGACATGAAGGAACCTACCAACATCAAGGAAGTTCAAAGATTAAATGGAAGAATAGCGGCACTTGGAATATTCATCGCCAAAACCGCCGAAAAATCACTGCCATTCTTCAAGGTATTGAAGGGTACCAAGAGCTTCTCTGGACTCCAGAATGCTCCGAAGCATTCCTCCGGTTGAAGGAGTACTTGGGTTCCCCTCCCTTGCTTAGCAGTCCGATTACTGGTGAGATGCTGTATGTATTCCTAGCCGCCACCGATCACGCAGTTGCAGCTGTTCTTGTACGTAACGATGAAGGAACACAGAAACCAGTCTACTATGTCTCTAAGGCATTGTCAGACGTGGAGAGCAGATATTTCAACGTAGAAAAGATAGCGTACGCACTAGTTATTGCCTCAAGAAAACTACGTGCCTACTTTTCTGTGCATCCCATCACTGTGTATACCAATGAACCATTGAAGAAAATTCTGCACAAATTGGATGGATCAGGACGTCTCTTGAATTGGTCTATCGCTCTTACTAAGTTTGATATCACGTACCAATCAAGGAAGACCCTCCTGGCACAGCCTTTGGTTGACTTCATGGTTGAGACTGCCTTCATGGGTGAACACGTCCCCACTTCCCGTAAGCAAAACACTTCGGAAGAAGAAGAGTCTCCCATCGAACTTCCGTCCAACTGTTGAGTCTTATACACGGATGGATCGGCTACAAAGGAGAGAAACGAAGCTGAAGTTGTACTAGCAAGTCCGGAAGGAGAATACACCATGCAAGACATCATTCGATTCAAGTTCCCTGCCTCCAACAACCAAGCTGAATATGAAGCTCTAATATTTGGTATCGAGTTGGCTTCCTTCTATGGAGCAACTAAGGTGACGGCATTCTGTGACTCCTAACTTGTTGTCAAACAAGTGAAGGGAGAGTATAACACCCAAAATCCCACCCTTACCAAGTATAGAGACCTTGTCCTAGACATGACGAAGAAGATGGAATTTTTCGAGATCAAGAAATTAGGCAGGGAGGATACAAGTCATGCTTCTAGATGGAGAGGAGAGATGCTGGATCGATGACTACATAGACTACATCGAGAAGAGCCAACTCCCAGAAGATGAAGCACAAGCCAAACTTATCAAGAAGAGGTCACCAAGGTTCGTTGTGATGAACGGAGTCCTCTACCAAAGATCTTTCACTAAGCCCCTACTGAGGTGTGTCTACCCCAAGGAAATTGAGAACCTCTTAGCTGAAGTACACGAAGGCATTTGCGGCGGACACCCAGGGGCCAGAACATTAGCTGACAAGATCATCTCGCTAGGTTATTATTGGCCAAACTTGAGGGAGGACGCGCACGCCTATGTTAAGAAGTGTGATAAGTTCCAGAGATTCTCCGACATTCCCAGACTACCGGCAGTTGAGCAGACACTTGTAATACCTACTTGGCCATTTGATATGTGGGGGATCGATATCATCGGACCCTTCCCTCCCGCCCGAGGCAATTGCAAGTATGTGATAGTAGCTGTTGATTACTTCTCCAAATGGATAGAAGCGAAAGCATTGGCCAAGATAACGGAAGAAAACGCAATCAACTTTGTCCACGGCCACATCTGGTGTCGATTTGGGCTCCCACACACAATTGTATCTGATCATGGACTCCAATTTTCTGCGGCATTTACAATGGAGTTGGCAAGAGTAAGTGTTCGTCATGCAAAGTCATCCGTGAGTAGACCTCAAGGCAACGGACAAGCGGAGGCTGCTAACAAATTGGTCCTAACAGCCCTGACTAAGAATCTTGAAGGACGCGAGGGCAGATGGTTGGACGAACTTCCCCTAGCCTTATAGGCTGTTCGCACAACCACCCGGGGGCCAACCGGGGAAACCCCATTCACACTAACCTTCGGTTTGAGGCTATGGCACCAGCTGAGATGGCCATCCCTACTGTGAGAAATTTCCATTATGATGAGCAAGTCAACAAGGTTAATAGGCTCCTAGACCTAGACCTGATAGATGAGAAACGACTAGCCGTACAAATGAGGATGGTGAATTACAAGCAAAGGACCAAGGCATACCATGACAAGAGGGTCATCAGAAGAGTATTCCAAGTAGGCGATTGGGTACATAGAAAAATTGAAGCAACTGGTCAGAAGGCAGAACAAAACAAGCTCTCCCCGAATTGGGAAGGTCCCTATATTATAACCCAAGTCATTCGAGAAGGGACCTACAGATTGAAGACTAAGGAGGGGAAAGAGCTCAAGCATCCATGGCATTCTGACAACCTTCGAAAGTACTATCATTAGTGGTAGTTTATTTCTTGTAATAGATTAGTTTTCAGTTATTAGTCTTTTACCTTTTGAGTATGGTAGGATTACAGTTCGATGTAATCAAATTCAGTTTATGAAATTTACTTCTTTAAACGTGCAAAGCAACTGCCACTACTAACACATGGGAAGACGAGGATCCTATCCACGACTCTTCTACACATACGGAACAACGAGGACCCTGTCCTCGGCCTACAAAAATACCAAAGTCAAAACGACTACCTGACCAACATTTAAAATTCCAACAGCCAAGACTGAGGACCCTTCCTCGGCCTACTAGCTCACCTTACGTCTTGACGAGGGCCCACCTTGACTCATTGACTACAGGATCTAACAGCCAAGATTGAGGAACCTTCCTCGGCCTACTGGTTCACCTTACGTCTTGACGAGGGCCCACCTTGACTCAATGACTACAGGATCTAACAGCCAAGACCGAGGACCCTTCCTCGACCTACTGGTTCACCTTATGTCTTGACGAGGGCCCACCTCAACTCAATGACTACAAGCTCTAACAGTCAAGATCAAGGACTTCTCCTCGGCCTGTTCACTCGCCTTACGTCAAGACAAGGAAACACCTTGTCACAATGACTATAGGCATCACACGTCTAAAACTTGTGCACGAGTCACCTTCCTCGACATAAGGAGATGAAAAAGAAGGAAACACCCCAACAGTCAAGACCGAGAAGCCCTCCTCGGCCTAATAACTTGAGGAACACAGTCAAGACCGAGGAACCCCACCTCGGTCTGATGACTCGTCTTATAAACAAAGGGTAAGAAATGAGGAACCATCCTTGACTTCCCCCAAAACAAGACTTGTACTTGTGCAGAGCCCACAAACAAGCATTCAAACAATTCATAATATCAATACGACATGAATTGGACAAGAAGGACATCATTAATATTCAAAGAGAATTACAAAATCCCTAATGCTATTACAACAAAAGCAAAAAGGAAAATCCTAATCCTAAGTTTGCTCATCTTCAAAAGGCTTCTCCAAGAATTCCTCAGTTTCGGCGTCAACGGTAGGAAGGATGGTCTGCTCAGTTTGGGCACTGGTTTGAGCCTCCCCACCATGTACCTCCTCGGCAGCACCAACCTCGGCTTTAGCCTCCATCTCCTCATCCTCAATCATCTCAATTAAGGCATGGAGATTGCCAGGATCGACGGACGGGGGAACCCAAGCCTCTCGGCCAGCTCGAGCATCCTCCCTGGCCGTAATACCCAAATTATACTCGGAAAAAGGAATCAAGTGGTGGAGAGCCCGAGATTCCTCATCATACCGGTCTTTGCAGATTAGCCGAGCAACGTCGTTCAGATCAAGACCGTGGGAAGAGTCAGCCATAAGACGACGAGCTAGGTGAAGGTAGCCATCCTCGAACATTGTGGCCGTCTTGTTATTTACAGCATCCTTGAAGGCCTGGCTATTTTTGAAATGCACCACAGCCTCCTTTTCTTCGAGGGAATGACGTCCTCAAGTTCTCGGCATCTAGCCTCAGCCTCCTCGGCCCTTACCAGGACCTCGGCCTTGAGCTTCTCCAGCTCGTCCAACTCAGAGTTCTTTAGTCTGAGGGCTTCCTCGGTTCTCAAACCGGCATCCTCGACTCTGCGCACCTCGGCCTCGACCTTAGATTAGGCCTCCACCAGCTCACCCTCTCGGACCTTCAATAGCTCAGCCAATGTAGCCTTCTCGGTCTCTCCCTTCTTCTGGGCGACCTTGAGCTCGTACATCTGCTTGTCTGCAGTCTTGGCCAAGAGGTTCTTGTAGGCCGTGATGGTTGCCAGCTACAACGCACCTCGGCCTTGACCTTGGGTTTGGCCTCCTCCAGCTCACCCTCTCGGACCTTTAATAGCTCGGCCAATGCAGCCTTCTCGGTCTCTCCCTTCTTCTGGGCGACCTCGAGCTCGTACATCTGCTTGTCTGCAGTCTTGGCCAAGACGTTCTTGTAGGCCGTGATGGTTGCAAGCTACAACATTATTAACAATCAGAAATTGTACAAGTAAAAATCTACTACATCAAAAGCACAAGATAGTTACCTCGGAGATCAGAAGCCCCTTGCGACCTAGCAGATTCTCTTTGCTCGGTTTATCACGGACCATCTTTTCATAAGCAGCCTCGTCCAGTGCCCTCTGAACAGGAGCTCGACCTAGCCTCACGTGAGCACCCTCCCTGGCAAGCAAAGGAATGTCCCTCAGGGGTAGAGCTGTAGCCACGAATTACCGGGCAAGCTCCTCGGCATCGTTATAATCCTTGATAATTTGTACGGTGAGGGCTGGAGGAGCTTGAGGAGTTGAAGAGTCAACAGCAGCCCGTTTGGCTTGGGGCTCCTCGGCAGCAACATTTTGGGGCCTCTTTTGACCCGAGCACCGCTGGACGAGACCAGTTCCCTCGGCGGAAGGGAGGTCAGTCTCCATCTTGGCAGCGTCAACATGGGGGCTATGCCCCTCAACAGTTGATATCTTTTCTCGGCTTTCGGAAGCCTCCTCCTCGACATCACCAACCTCCCATATTGGCTTAATGGGTAAGGGTTGATCCCCCTTAGTGCTCAGGAGGAGTTGACGATGAGTGGCCTCCTCCTTCCTATCAGTAAGAGCCGAGGTCTTGACCATTCGTCTCCTCTGTTTGATCAGATCATTGGCACTGACATCTTCCATGGAGGCCATCTCGGCTTCCTGCTCTGGGGTTAGATCTGCAGATATGAAGACAAGGGGGTAACATTACAAAATGGATAAAACAAGCATTAAGACACAAGTATCAACAACAAAGAAAGAGCAATTACATCCTACGACGTCTGTTTCCCTAAGACATTGATCCTTCGGGTTCAGTTTGCAGCGTTCACAATCCTCATGGAATACAACGCCAGGATGGGTCCTCCAGTCATTAAACCATCTTCCCCTCTTGACGGGGACGAGAGGTACCATACCGTCCTTCAGTCCTGGCATCAGTCCAGCCTGGACATAGTAACGGTCATCTGCCTCCAAGGCAGCCAAATCAAGGAGAACGACTTTGGCAAACTTGGTGAGACGCTTGATCAGGTCCTTTGTCCACTCGGCTAGTACCACTTCCCTGGGAATAGCAGGCTTATCAGCAGGAGAGGGAAACTTCCAGCCTTGTCAGCTTTCTACCCTAATAACGTGGTTATCCCAACCTGATACTTTGCTAGACATTGGTAGGATGATCTTCGGTTTCAGAGAGTCACTCCTTATCACAATAAGCCTAGTCCCCTTCATGTAACTGATGGTGAAAAAATGACGGAAAGCAGCTTGGGTAGGTTCATAACCTAAGCTACGACACAAGACAATGAAGCCGACAAGGACCCTAGTCCCGTTGGCTCCCAGCATAGCCGGGACGGCTCTCATACCATCGAGGAACTCGTTAATGAAGGGATCCAAGGGGAGATGTAGACCCTGCTGAAACTATTTGAAGTAGAAGTGAACATGGCTGTCGTTGTAATAGAATCGGTGCTTCTCCTCCTCGGTGTCGAAAGTGGGTTTGGCGATATATGTTAACTTATACTCATTCCTATCTACTCCATATTTGGTATATAACGCTTCCAGCATGGGATCCCCGGCCTTGACTGGTCTAGCTCGGTCTCGGCCTCCTCTACCTCGGCCACCTCTACCTCGGGCCTCTACTTGCTCTCCCTCGACGAAGGCATCAACAATTTTGGTAGACGTGGAGGCTTCACTCCCTCTTCCCATCATATCTGCAAGAAGACGAGGTTCAAGAATTAGTTATAAAATGCTCAAAGTCTTATGCCCAGGCGGGGAAGAGGAGTTCCCCTCCTTATCGTTTACAAGAAGGCCGAGGAGGGAGCCTTACCACTCAACCGAGTACGAGCTAGGTGATCGGAGGATGGGTAGAACAAGTTGATATGCTCAATCATCTCGGCCCTATTTTCGAACAACACAATATTGAGGGATGACGAATCAACCCTATCTATCCTCGTCTGGTCAGGGTACTGAATGTACAGTCTCGTACACCCATACTTCCTCAACATTTCTCCTATTTCTGTCAAGTTCACCAGCAACCATGGTCCTCTCTCTCTCCGGTAAACCCTTAAATTGCCTTTGTGGTATTGTAGCGTTGTGAGAAGAATTTTATCTTTTTGAGTCGCCACCTATATTATTCGTTTGGAAACATAGAAAAACCATTTTGAAAGAGATTTGCGTTCGGGGCTTAGGTTATGAAATGGGTAGGTCAAGGAGCATCCATTTCACCCAATCCGGAGATCGGTCTTGCTAAAGAAAAGAGAGGTTTTCAAAAGAAGAGAAAAGACGATTTTAAATATTACAAATAAAGATTCATTTAACGGGGTTAAACGGAATGTAGGATCGATTGCTTCAAGACCGTCTCCATGATTTGGGGAGGCTCTAGGCCGATCCTAGATTCTATGGACTTATACCACTCTAACAATCAATTAGAAAGGGATTTAGGGGTTACCTTGCGTGAGGTGATTTGGGCAGAGTTTCGACTCAAGTTTAGAATCGACTCTCGATATGGACAGAGCTTCGCCTCGGTCCTTGACTTGGATCTTGATGTTTGTTTATCAACAAGGTTGACAAACAAACTTTGAGGTGATTTTTAGGGTGATTTTGTAGGATTCTTTCAGGGAAAGAAGCCAACAAAAATGTGTGTGAATTGTGGAATTCCGGACCTCTTGAGCCTTGGAAGTCACCAAGTATTTATAGGGGTTGGATATGAAGAAGTGGAGAGGTAAAACCCTATCAGAAGGTTCTAGACTCCAAATCCCATTGGTTGGCCGGATGGATAAAGTTTTATCCTGAAAAGAGGTTGAAATCGACGAGGAAACTGTCGTGCCCGCATGCCGCAGGGAGGATATCTCGCGCGAGACACGCCATCTCGCGGCGAGATATTGCTCCTGTGGACAGTCTTGTCCTTTCCTCGTTATCTCGTATGCAGTTTAGTCCCAAACTAACGATAGTTAGTCAAAACTTAACGAAACATGACGAAATGGTGGATTTCTACTTCTTGACTCAAAGCGAGACTTAGAGTGGTATAAATATGACCCGATGTGTTCAGAATGGGGTGTCTACAGAGCCCCTCGTCGACAGGTCTTATGGAAGAAGTCATGTCGACGATAGAAAAGACATCATTCTGAACATCGGGATGGTCGGACCGCACGGCTTCTTACTTATCTCTATCGGAGAATCAGACCATGACGTAGTTCGACTCCAAAACACGAAAAGGCTGCTTTAGGTATTTTGAAAATCATTTGAAAATTGAGGAGATTTTGTTTTGAAAGATAAATTCATACTGAGGAATCAAATCAAGACCCAATTCTGAATATACCTGTCTGTTTGAAGATTCGTCTGTCTGGGCTCCGAACCTGCGGGAAATATGTTAGAAAACAAAGGCTCACCTGTCCGGTCCTTTGAGTCCTGTCGGTTTTGTGACGATTCGCCTTTCTGGGCTCCGAATCGGGCTTTGTTGTTGAGGATGACGATTCACCTGTTTGGGCGTTGAATCGGGCTTTTGGTTTGACGATCCACCTATCTGGGCGTTGGACCGGGCTTTTCTGATGACGATCCACCTGTTTGGGCGTTGGACCGAGCTTTTTTATGATGACGATCCACCTGTTTGGGCGTTGGACCGGGCTTTTATGATGACGATCCACCTGTTTGGGCGTTGGACCGGGCTTTTATGATGACGATCCACCTGTTTGGGCGTTGGACCGGGCTTTTTATTTGATGACGATCCACCTGTTTGGGCGTTGGACCGGGCTTTTTATTTGATGATTCACCTTTCTGGGCTCTGAATCATGTGGATTGAGTTGATCTTTGGACCACTCGGTTTTCGAGCGACTGGTGCCGTACCGGGCGATCGTGCGGGTGTCACGTTTGGCTCGTTCCGTGACTTGCGGTGCCGGTTTTTCCACGTTTCCCTGCTAGTTTATCATTTCCAAGGGTAAATGTGTCAAAATTTTGAATTTTGACGTTGCGTAGACGCTTATTGTCGAGGACAATTTTGTCAATTTCCAGAAGGTATATCTCGCGGCGAGATAAGTTATACCGCATTTGACTTCCTCTGCCGGGGCATATAAATCAGTAACTCTTGTTTATTTTGAAAACATCCTTTTCAAAATCCCCCCTAGCTCAAGCCAAGGTCGCTTTCTTTGCAATTTTTCCGTGGATTTGCTTGGTGATTCTCCTCCTAATCCATTCTCAATCCCTCCTCCCTCCATAATCAATGGCTCAAGAACAAAGGAATCCAATTTTGGGGAGCTATTTGCTAGGGAAGGATTATCCCCGCGATGATCTCACCTTCGATAGGCACGCGCATATCTCCACCGCTGTTCGGGAGGGCTTGGTAAGAACTTCTTCTTCACCTCTTGTTTCTCATATTGCATTGAGTTTGAATCCCCTCTCTCTTGAATTCAAAATTCCATCAATGGCTTTTGTTCTTGTTCATGCCTAGAACTAGGTTCCTCTTGCATGCGTTGATTTTGTGCATTTCTTTGGGTGATTGTCGTTGCATTGTGTGTGTATGAGCCTCCTACACATCAGGGATTGTAGGAGAGGTTGATTCGGATCACGAATGACATTCTTGGGCAAGCTTTTCTTGTACGCACGCCAAGTGTTCGATGAAATGCCCCAATGAAAATTTTCTTCTATTTCATTGATTTTCTGACATGGCATGATTTCTAATGTTGCCCTTTTTGTTTTTCCTCTATTTTGCAGTCGTATAGGCCGACGAAGAATTGCCGAGGGCGATGTATCCCACCCACTCTATTCCGGAGGATGATTATGCTAGTCTTCTGGTAGGGGATGTAGCGACGGCTTGTGTCATCCCCGGGGTCTCTTATGCGGAGTTTTTGCCTCGGCTGATGGGTCCCCTCCTGGTGGGGGATAGGCGATCACATGCTCGTGGCTCCGCCTCTGCTTCTGCTTCAGGTTCCTCAGCCCCTAGCACTTCTTCCCAGTCTGCTGGTTCTCTGCCATTCGCCCCAGACTTCGGCCCTTTGAGCTATACTTACATGATGGGGAGCATGCCAATGGTGGGGCACATCCCGACTCTGGATCATATTCCTGAGGGTTACCGCCTTCCGCCGGATGTCTCTTCGGTATGTTTCTATCTGTATTATCTCTCGTATTCGTCCATATAAGTGTATATGTCCGACTTCTTCTGAGCATTTCTTTTCTTTTGTTGTTAGGTCACTCTGTCCGCGGCCGATTACAACCGTGGAGCGACCAAGATGGCGGGACTGATGGCTCTGGTGTCGGACCTGTCCGAGAGGCTGTTCCACAAGGCTTCTTTGGCGGCCTCGACAGTGGCCTCGGCGGTGACCCCTACTTGCGGAGCCAAGAGATCGAGGAGGGATGGTAGCCCCCGTGGTGGTGATGGCGGAGGTGCCGGCGGCTCGAGCGACTTGATGGCGTGATCCCCTCCTTTTCTCTCCATTTGATTTCTGATGATCTGTACATATTGGCCATGTGGGCCCATAAATTTTTTCTTTTTCTTTGGTACCTGTTAGGAACAAGTAGGTAGCACACAACAATGGTTTTTCTTAACCCCTAATCCTAGGTTTAATTAGTTAATTAATTAACTTTCTCGACTTTCCATGTTTTTGGAAATGGAATGGAATGGCCGTTAGGCCACAATTTTGAGCTTGAATCTTGGTGTTTTACTGCATGTTATGCGAACCGTACACGCAGTTTATTCGAGACTTGCTTCGTCAAGTCGGGCTAGATTGCCGTTTGAACAGAAACATTGTTGTCTTGCTGTAGCAATATCTCGCGCGAGACAAGGTGTCTCGCACGAGACACGCTAGTCGAGCAGATCTCTTCTTTTCCGAATAGGATTTTGTCGCTTTTCCCTATGAAATCGCCCTGTAGTCCGGCCAGATACCTCATTCTAGCCTTACAAACTCTAGAGATATCTTGTTAGGGCGAAACTCTTATCTTTTTCTTCAACCCTACGATCCATGGCTTCCAAGGAGATTGCCCCAACGTCCATGATTGTCGATGACTTTTCTCTGCCGTCTGAAGCGATTGAATCTTTCAAGCAAGCATCAAGGGATTTTGTGAGGTCATTTCGCAACCGATCTCGCAACAAATTTATTGCAGAATTTGGATTCAGAATCCTTTTTACCTTGAAGAACCTCCAACCGGATTGGAATCTCTTGCAGGGTGCTGCTCGATTTTGGGATCCCTCTATTCATCTTTTCAATTTTTCTTTGAATGAGATGGTGCCTACTGTGGAGGAATTTGCCATTATCTTGGATATGCCTTTGACCGATGAGATTACTGTTCCTAAGTACCATAGGAATCATTCGGAGGCTTTGAATGAATTGCTAGGGATCCCCCTTGATACTTGCTATGAGTTGGTGCACCGCAAGTGGGTTGATTGCTCTTCTTTTCCAGAACGCTTTAGCGGTGATTCGGATGATGATGCTTTTCATGTCTACAAGCGGAATTTTCTGGCCCTTTCTCTTTTCGGAGATGTTCTGTTTACATGCAGGGATGGCTTGGTTGACTCCCAACTGGTGGAAATTGTTCTGCAGGCTAGAAAACGTTCTAGGAACATTATCCCGCTAATCTTGGGTGAGACCCTGCATGGTCTTGATGAGCTGCATAGGACCGGTGCCATGACTCAAGGGAGTCCTCTTCTGTTGACTATTTGGCTTAGGGAGCATCTCAAGTTGGTAGGCCCCCATTGGAATATTCCCCTTTCAAATATCATACGCGAAAGTTATTGATCAAGGATCTTTCAGCGGATGAATGGGCTGAGCTGATTGCGAAGACTGAAACGGCTGACGTTCTTTGGTGTCCGCCTTATTGGAGGTTGAATAAGTACATTGCCAATACCAAGGGCTTTGACAGGGTTGTTCTTCCGGGTTTGCGCGATTCCTCCTTTTATTTTCCCAAGCGGGTGCTCCGTCAGTTTGGTCAGTCGCAAGACACTTATCTTTTCGAAGGAGCTTCTCGTGGAGTGTCTTACATTGGTGTAGAGTTTGCGCAGGCGCTAGCTCAAGCATGGGGTGAAGGAACCAGTCGGGACCGCTGGTCAAACCTTCGAACTTTTAATGCAAGCATTTTCTTATCTGATAAGTATTTGGATTGGTTTCTTCACACCGGTCACCCTAGTGCAGAGAAGATTGATGATCTGCGGCTTTCACTGCTAGGGGATTCTTTTGTAGCTAGCAGTATTTTGCGAAGGAGCGAGGCTCGGTCGACCTACCGCTAATGTACGGACGGATCCAACCCCAGATTTTCTTGATGGGGATTGGTACGAGAGGCGAGGCAAAGGGATGCTGGAAAGACGCAAGCTTTAGATAGGCCCAATGTCTTCAAAAGGCTTTCGGAGTCTGTCTTTGATCGCCTCGAGGGATGTACTGCTTTGAGGGGCTCAAAGCGCAAGAAGGATCGCGTAGACGGTGGAGATCATGTCCGCCGGCCTACCAAGTCAATGAAAGGCTAGATCTTTTAGGAGTACCAAGAGATTGCTTTGATAGATCGATAGTTTTTATTTTATAAGTATTTTTTTTCAAGGTTGTTAGCTTAGAAAATTAGTCGTTGTGGTTAGGATTTCCCTTTTGTCATTAATAAAATGCATTCGATTAATAAAAGGACAAAAGTAGATTTATTTATTTGATTAGACCGAACCCGAAGGCTGCCTACGTTCCTCTTTTACAGCAATTAAATAAGAGGCTCAGGTCTAACGTAGTTCATTTTTGAGAGAAAAAAGTACAGAATATGGCTTCCTGCCGAAGGGTAATCTCTTTCTTTTGCCTAGATCGCCCCTTCGGGTTTTTTTATGCACACCCTTTCTTTTGCCTAGATCGCCCCTTCGGGTTTTTAATCTAGCGGGCTTCTTTTCTTGTGCGAGCTCTGATTTTTTGCCTAGGCCGTCCTTTTCGGGATTTTCAACCTAGCGAGCGATTTCTTTTTAGGAGGCCAAGTCACGCGAAGTACTTCTTGAGCTTGTCCATGTTGACCGGCTTCGGTAGTTGATCTCCGTCTAAATCCACTAGCTGAAGGGCTCCCCCAGAGAATATCTTCTTCACGATGTAGGGTCCTATCCATCTTGGTCCCCATTTTCCTAACGGGTTGAAAGGTCCGGGACGGTGCTCACGGAGAACCAGGTCACCTACTCTGATGTTCCTTGTCTTGACCTTTTTGTTGAAAGCCCTTGCCATTTTTCTTTGGTAAGCTTGAGTGTGTTCGGCTGCTTTCAACCTTCTTTCGTCCAGCAGGGCCAACTCTTCGTATCTGCTTCCTAGCCAGTCGACTTCGTTCACTTGGTTTTCTAGGAGAACCCGTAGTGATGGTATTTCCAATTCTATTGGTAAGACAACTTCCATTCCGATTGTGAGGGTGTAGGGAGTCTCTCCTGTAGCTGTTCGGACTGAAGTGCGGTATTCCCATAGCGCGAAGGGTAACTTGTCGGGCCAGTCTTTCCCAGTGACTGCCATTATTCTGATGATGGTTTCGATTGTCTTGTTTGCGGCTTCAACTGCTCCGTTTGTTTGAGGCCTATAAGGAGATGACTTATGCCTTGTGATTTTGTACTCGGTTAGGAGACGATCGGTTTCCTTCTCGAAGTGTGACCCATTGTCAGATATCATCTCTTGCGGAACCCCGTATCGGCAGATGATGTTGTGCTTGATGAATTTTGCGACCTTTCTGGCATTCAGAACCTTGTAGGAGGCGGCCTCAACCCATTTAGTGAAATAGTCGATGGCTACTAGGACGAAGCAATGTCCGTTAGCTCCTACGGGTGTGACCTTTCCAATCACATCTATTCCCCATGTGGAGAACGGCCAAGGGGAAGTCATAGGGTACAGTAAGGAAGGGGGTGCATGCTGAAGGTTGGCATGTATCTGACACTTGTGGCACTTTTTGACCATCCTGGTACAGTCGGCTTCCATGGTTAGCCAAAAGTACCCTTGTCTGATGATCTTTTTGGCGAGCATGTTTCCGCTCATGTGGGTTCCGCATACGCCTTGATGAACATGGTCCATTATTTCTCGGGCCTCTTCCTCGGTGGCACAAAGAAGGTTTCCTTGTGAATGCTTCTTGAATAGACGGCCAGCAGTGATGACGTAATTATCAGCCAATCTCTTAAGGACGATCTGAGTCTTTTGGTCTGTCTCAGGTGGGATGGTTCCATCTAGGATGAAATGCCAAATGTCATGGTACCATGGTTTCTCTTCGGAGTTCTCGCCACTGTAGCGTTGTGAGAAGAATTTTATCTTTTTGAGTCGCCACCTATATTATTCGTTTGGAAACATAGAAAAACCATTTTGAAAGAGATTTCGGTTCGGGGCTTAGGTTATGAAATGGGTAGGTCAAGGAGCATCCATCTCACCCAATCCGGAGATTGGTCTTGCTAAAGAAAAGAGAGGTTTTCAAAAGAAGAGAAAAGACGATTTTAAATATTACAAATAAAGATCCATTTAACGAGGTTAAACGGAATGTAGGATCGATTGCTTCGAGACCGTCTCCATGATTTGGGGAGGCTCTAGGCCGATCCTAGATTCTATGGACTTATACCACTCTAACAATCAATTAGAAAGGGATTTAGGGGTTACCTTGCGTGAGGTGATTTGGGCAGAGTTTCGACTCAAGTTTAGAATCGACTCTCGATATGAACAGAGCTTCGCCTCGGTCCTTGACTTGGATCTTGATGTTTATTTATCAACAAGGTTGACAAACAAACTTTGAGGTGATTTTTATGGTGATTTTGTAGGATTCTTTCAGGGAAAGAAGCCAACAAAAATGTGTGTGAATTGTGGAATTCCGGACCTCTTGAGCCTTGGAAGTCACCAAGTATTTATAGGGGTTGGATATGAAGAAGTTGAGAGGTAAAACCCTATCGGAAGGTTCTAGACTCCAAATCCCATTGGTTGGCCGGATGGATAAAGTTTTATCCTGAAAAGAGGTTGAAATCGATGAGGAAACTGTCGTCTGCATGCTGCAGAGGGAGGATATCTCGCGCGAGACATGCCATCTCGCGGCAAGATATTGCTTCTGTGGACAATCTTGTCCTTTCCTCGTTATCTCGTATGCAGTTTAGTCCCAAACTAACGATAGTTAGTCAAAACTTAACGAAACATGACGAAATGGTGGATTTCTACTTCTTGACTCAAAGCGAGACTTAGAGTGGTATAAATATGACCCGATGTGTTCAGAATGGGGTGTCTACAGGTATCCATAAAGGAATCGAGGGGAATGGTTCCAAGAACGAGCCATTTCTAAAGGGGGAATGAAGGGGCAAGAATATTCAAGAATCAAATGCACAAAATTTCAAGAAAAAAGCTTCAAACAGTTCAACAATGGCGGTTTTTGAAATCCAAAATCTTACCAAAACCCTAGAAAATGCAAAATCAAGTACGGAAATCAGTAAAGGGAAGAAATGTATACCTGTTTTTTGAAGAGTGGTCGGAATCGAACAAAGAAACTCTTCAACGCCAGAAAATCAAACGTCACCGGAGACTGGGTTTCGAAGGTTCAAGAAGCACGACGGTGGGTTCTTCGAAAATCTCTTGTATTCGCTCTCAAAATTCAAAGTTGTAAAAGTTGAAATTGAAAAGGGTATTTGTTTTTATACTCAATAAACCGAGTTAAACTCGAAAGCAAAAAACGGGTAATCGGGTATGGCGCCCCCAACAATTAATGCGTGTGCCGATTTCCAAGGCATGTCAGAGCTTCGTGGGACGTGCCCATCATGGCACCATCAACCCGACAGATAATGAAATGACATATTTGAAGCGATGCTGACACGTGGCAACCTGTTCGTATTCTCATAAGCCGAGGACGAGATGACTTTCTCCTCATCCTAAGCCGAGCCAAAAAGTCGGGGCCACTGAACAGTATAAACCGAGATACGAACATGGGCTTGTCCGAGTTAGGCCCAAGTGGAGTGGGCCATAAATATAATCTATCTCAAATTACGATATGGGCTTCTCGTACATCCATCTCGGCATAATCAAGGCCGACCAAAGTTTACCAAGGCCCAGTAAGCACATATAAATGCCCCAACTATAAGGGTCGAGGAGACCTCCCTCGTATGCCGAGATCGCCTCCATAGAGGACGAGGTGCCTTCCTCGACCTTGACGTTGTCAACGGGCTCCCCATATTACTCATTTTTCCCCAGCTCATCATGGACCGAAAGGTCATGAATGGCGAGGAGAGAAAAGTTTGCACCTCGTCATATCGCCATATGACGAGGAGACAAAATTATTCATCTCGGCCTATCTTCATATCGGCTTATCTATATATGACGAGGAAAGGAATTCCTGCATCTTGGCATATCACCATATGACGAGATAAGGAATTTGTGCTCCTCGGCTTTCCTGCAAGCAGCTCTTACAATCCTAGTCAAACAAGGATTCAGCAGTTACAATCTTATCAAAATTGTAACCACCTCCTATAATTCAGATCAAATAAGGACCCTCTAACAGATATAATCCTCTTAGAATTATACCTTATCTCTTTACAGTCCAAGTTCAACATGGATTCTGTCAATCCATCATTATAAATACAAGTCATAATTTTCATATTCTGGCACGTTACTTTTGATATTTCGAAACTCTGTCAATTTAGTTTCTCTCACTACAAACCGTGAACTTACTCTCACGCCGGAGGGCCTTCGCCGGTGAATCCCCGGCTTAGTTTACGTGTTTTGTCTTATTTTCAGGCTAAGCAATCGCCGGTGCAAACCGATCGCTTGGATTTGGGCCGATTTGACGATTTTGGCATCATCAAAATATATATATATTTTAGTAAATGTTTCATAATAATTTTCTGTAACACAAATTATATACAAATAACTCAAACACGTTCTTTAAAATCGTTTAACAAATCAACGAAATTTATTTTATTCACCACTCAAAATTTATCCTTCAATTTAATGTTTTTACGACCTTGTCAAATACTTTTTTCTTTTTCTTTTCTATTCTCTTGAATTAAAACCCAAGGAAAAAGAAAAAAAATATTATACATAAATTTAAAATAATTGTTCTTTTCATATAGAAAAACTATGTGAAAAATTAATTTTATTTATCTTAACGTGATTAAAATAAATTATTTTGGAGATGGGGAAAAAATAGAAAATGTATAGCTTTGTCTCACTTCAAATCGAACTAGCGTATGTAACTTTAACCAATATTTAAATAAAAATAATGATCCAAATACAAATTTAAAAATTGTTATTGAAAATATTATTATCGCTAATTTGATTTAGGGTGGAACGGAGGAAGTACAGTAAACAACTATTAATTGATGTCTTATAACAGTCTCTTCCTAAAGGTAATTGTGTCAAATAGATAATTGATAATAGGAAAAAATTTATGAAACTTTCTTGAATTTAAAGAAATGACAAATATATTAATGAACCAAAATATAATAAATAACGCGGTAGGAAATTTGTATAAACTAGAAATGAAGAAATTAAATGAAACCGGGAAAATAAATAAAGTCGAGTATTGTGTTGAACACAATTTCCGCAAGAAGATTTCTTTTCTTCTTCAAGAAGGCTTCATTCCCTACCAATGATGCCCCAAGCAAGGAGCATACAAGAATACAAGATTCTGGTCCGGAGATTCTGAAAGCAAGGATTCCCTCCTTTTAGCCCCTAGCCCTAGGCGCCCTGATACCTAGGCTTAGCCACAGAAGTCCTCGATGCCTTATTGTTTTATATTGCCCCACACTGATGTTAACAATATGTGGCAATCTTCTATAAAGATAAAACAACTTTACAATCTTTGATAGAAACACTTTAAATCAAAGACTTAAGAAAATTAAACTGTGTTTGAAAAACTTTTAAACTTTGAAACTTTGAACAATACTTTATCAAACAAGATTATCTATTTTCTAATATATGTATTAGGCATTACATTGAATTATATTAATAATGCACATAATTCCATTTAATTATGTTTATAGATTGTTAATTGATTATGAATGACAAATAAGTATGGTCTATTTATAGTAATTGAAGAGTTATAGTGTCTTTTATGTCAAAATACATAAGTATATATACAATGAATCTATTATATCCAAGAACATGACAGACACATCCATTAGATTTTTCAAGTGAAAATCTGTCAACACAATCAGATTCGTTAAATATTTAACGGAAAATCGCATTTCCTTTATCTTTCGGACAGGAAGTGACATTTTATGTTAATTTTTTGACGGAAAGTAAGCAGTTCAGTTAACATTCTAACGGAAAATGACAATTTATGTTAGTTTTCTAACAAAATTTTGTCAAATCTTACAAATAGACATGTCTTTTCGTTATCTTTCTAAATAACTATAAGGAATGACTAATGAATCAAATTTTAGGGCTCAAAAGTGAAAATATGTTTACAAACATATTGAATCTTTTGATCTAACCAATCATTCACATAATTTAAAAGCCCTTTAGAACCCGAATGTCCTTTCCATAACATTAACTTTTTCAAATTACAATATTAAGTTGCTCAATTTCAATATTAATTTCTCATTCACCCCAAATTGATTTTACAAAAATAAATATATAATCTTAATCTACTACAAATGTAGATCACAATTATGCAACTTTGAAATTGTCAATGGCTTCACTGGAAAGAGATGTTACCGTAGATGTTACCTAACACCTTGGTTAACACACTGACAGACAGCACACACACACCAAAATAAATAGTTTATAAAAATTTTGTGCAGCGGAAATAAATAACACAAGATATAATTTTCTCAAGTTATATAAATATATAACTTGAGTGTGCCTAGATGGCGAAGACTTTATAATCAATATATCAAAATTACAAAGCCGAAAGTTCCCTATTGCTAATACAATGATAATGCTCTATGGAACTAAATGAGACAAAGAACGAATCCTATCCTTAGCCAACACTCTCTTAAACACTCAGTGTTTAAGCTAGAATCACAAGGGAGGAAGGATATGCGAACCAAAGAACTTTGTCTCTCTTGTGCTATGGTGTGTGTGTTTGATATTTGGCCTACTTCAAATGAAACACACCTAGCCTATTTATAGCCTTCCAATGCCTTGGAGGCTACTCCAAAATAACAGCCTTGGACCTTCAGATCGTGTGTGAGGAGTGGAGAGATTTCTTGGCTTGAATTCCTCATCATTCGCCAACTTCCCTAGAATGTAGCAACCGATTTCTTGAAGCCCAAGTCCATGCTTTATCACCTTGTACTCTCTTGCTTTCTTTGTATTGTACACTTCAAATAATCAGCAACAACTCCATGACTTGGTCTTCCCACGTTTTCCTTTCTTCATCAATTAAAATGGACCAAGCAATAGTTACACGTAAATCTCCTATTTACGTGTAACTCCTTCTCCAACTTCTTCCTTGTTTCTAGCAATTAATCCAACCATATATTAACCTGAAATATGGACCAAAAAACACATATATCTTGCAAATAATATTAGACATTAGGATATAAAATAATATGGAAAGAATTATTAAATTACAAATCATTACAAAGTAACACCCAATCGCTGATAGCACCTGTGGTAACACCCACACCGCATTAACAATCTCCCCCATAATTTATAATTTCTTTCCAAACTCTAAAGTGCTGATCCCTCGCAAGATATTGTTAGCCATCCAGTAGCAACTTCATAGTTATCAACTCCCCCATAATCAAGGCATTAACAACTACAATGATTTATCACAAAAATACTAGTTTTCAAAACATATTTTCCAAAATAAGTTTTCCAACTAACTAGTAACCTAAAGTACCAAAGATAAATCAAAGTTACTAAGCTACTCCATGTTCAAAACAACCCTAAAAGTTTAAGCACCATAAGCAAATAAAACAAACCACCAAAGTATTTAAAACATGTTCCAAATAAAAACATAAAAGTAAATTGTTTTTCAACCACCAAAATATCATCACCATAAGAGCGGCAACATCAACCTTCAGGCGATGTATTGTACTCACTCTTCTCGTTCATCATCGCCTTCATCTTCCTCCCGATCATCCCCTTCTTCATCTCCAAGCATCTAAGTCGGCACCATCGCAACATCTCGCAGAAGACCACCGGCATCTCCACCACCACCACCACTTGGACCAGCTCCATCAAGCACTATCAACTCCCCAGCTTTGGGAAGAAACCCGCTGGATGAATTCATCAAGTAATCTCCTTGAGCTTTGTCCAACCTTGCACAATCTCGGAAATGGTAGAAGTTTGTTTGTGGAGAAACGCCAAAACCGTGGTCTTTGGTATTGTTGGTGAAGCATTCCCCAACAAATTGTATACATTAGCAAGAACATGAGCCGCATCCGTACTCCGAAAAACTTGGAGATTTCGGAGTAACATTTGGGATAACAGATTGAGTAACACCCTTAGCGTAAAACCGCATCACTTGACCCAAATTCATTTATCTTTGACCAAGGAAGATCACCTGTGTATCTCACACTCTTGGTATTCTTCTTAGTCAGCTGGGAATCTATAGCATAGAGATCAAGACTGGGCGTGTACTCATCCGACTCTTCAATGGGTAATTTTTGAGATTTCAAAATTTGGAAGATTAAGGAAGGGTAAGGAAACATTGTAATGTCTTTTCTTCTACCCAACGAAGCCAAATGTTTGAAAATCAATCTACCCAAGTTCACTCTTCGATTCTTTCCTAACTTATACAAGATTTCAGCTTGTTGCAATGTCACATATTGCTCATTAGAAGTAGGAACCCAATTAAATATGCAAAGCTTGTGAAGCACGGCAAAGAGTGAAGTGAGACGGGAAGCAAGAAAATGAACTTTGGTTTTGGGATTAGGATTGGAGGGCCATTCATGCACGACATCATGAGAGATAAACCTAGCAATTTCATCCTTATGAACAATAGGACCATCATCATCCAAATTTGGGAGTCCTAAAGTCTTGTTGATCAAAGAAGGAGTAATAGAAAAAATTTTGTTCCTTAAAAACACCTTTCCAAATTGATCGGATTTTTCATTATCTAGGTTGGCATGAAGGTTGGCATAGAAATTTTTGACTATAGCTTCAACAAATTTCGAAGGATGCAAGTTAGCTTTCAAAAAATTTCTATCCTCCAAGAACTGAAATACACCATGCTTTTTGAAATCAACCTCGTCAATGTGCTTTTCCTTGAGAATTTTCGTGTCACTATGCCTTAACCAAAACTCCATATTTTCTTTTCGATAAAACTCCAATGAGAAGTAAGGTTTTGGAAAAGCAACATTTACATCATCACACTCTTTCTCAAGAAAATCAGTGGACTCAGAATAGGCAAACTCACTGATAGAAGACTTCGAAGCTTTAGAAACAGAGGATGTTACCTTGGGTGTTGCAGATTTCTGGGTAACATCTTTGACAGCAGCCCACTTGCTTTTGCCTTTAATGTTTCTTTTCACAACTTCATATAAGGGCTCTTCTTCCTCAATCTCCCAATCTTCAAATGTCTCAACAGAGTGGCTCTTTTCCGCATCAGCATGAAAGTCTTCATCCGAAACATGAGCCGAGGAGAGACCAAGAGAAGATTCTTCAGAAACTTCAACAGGATCGGAGGATGTGTTGGATTTAGAGGTCCCTTTGTGCCTCATTGCAGAGAGCCTACTTGAGCTCCTCTTTTTGGCGGGTTGTGCCGAGGATTTGTGAGCAATGGCTTTTCTTTTTGGCTTTTTGGTTGATGGAACGGGTGGAAGAGGTGGTAAGGTCACAATGGGCAAGGGTTGTGCCATTGTTGTCACCAAAGGAGGATCATCAACCGACATTGTCATTGCCGGAGACACATTGAGAGGGGTGGTCGAAGTGTCCATTTGGCTTGGACCACTTGAGCCAACACCCGGAGAGACCTCCAAAGGGGCGGATTGCTTTTTGGAAGGGGTTGCCATGGTTAGGGTTTAGGAAGGGTTTGGAATTTAGGAAGGTTTGAGAAGAGAGAGACGGTGACGGAGGGATTGTATATACCGTGTAGAGAGAGAAGGGGGAGGAGGCGTTGGCTTAGAGAGAGATAGGGAGAAAAAATAGGAATTCAAATTAGGATAGGATTTTAATTTGATTAGACTTATCCCACCTATTTTTACTCACCTAATTAACCTCCTCCTATTTTCCTAGCCACACAAAATAATTACAATTAAAATTTACTCCCCCTATTTTCTAGGCCACAAGAAAAATCAAATACAAAACTCTTCCCACACAAATTAAACATTCGGCCATTATTTTGAATTTTTTTTTTTTTTTTAATTTTTTTTTAATTTTTAATTTTTAATTTTCAGATTTTTTAATTTTTTAAATATATAAAACGAAAATAAAAATAAACATACCAAATATACTAAGTCCATATGGTTTTTGAAAATCAAATCCCTAAATTTTAGGACTTAGTTATTTGAGTAGTTTACTAAAGATAAACTAGGTTTGTTAAAGACTTTTTCAAACTTTTAAAACTCTTAAACAATAAAAAGACTTTCAAAGTTTAAAAACTTAAATAACAAACCGAAAATAAAGAAATAAAAAAAACATAATATAGCACATACAAATATGTTAATGGCAATGATGGTAACATCTAGGATAACACATAAGATAAAAATCCCTTGATAAATATATTCAGTTTCAAACACTTGAGGCATAATAAGCTGAGCATTTTAAACACTTTAGGCATAACAAGCTTAGCCATTTTCAAGCATTTCAGGCATAACAAGCTGAGCATTTTTCATGCACTTTAGGCATTATAGGCCTATATATATATATTTTTAAGTACATTGCTTGTTACTCACGTATCAATACACTTCTTTAAACAAGAAAGCATCGTAGTAACGAGCTCCGTGCTTCGAGTTTTATTTCAAGTGTAAAGACCAAGTGATCTATGCCTTTCAAGTAGGGTACACTGTTGTAGCGAACTCCATGTCCCTAATACTTAGCATAAATCACCTCATACATTCTCATTGGCAAGAGTACATCGTTGCAGCGAACACCGTGCCCCGAGCTCGAGAGAATAGTATGGATAAATGCCTTTGCCTTTTATTCATCAAAAAAATTAGTGACTTTGTCACTTTAAGCATATGAAGGGAGTTTTATCAAGTGTGTTATTCAGGGTGCTATCCTACCACAACAAAAAGGTCAGCATGTGCAGCCGTGAGAACTCTCATAGCTCACAAAACTATGGGAACCCTTACAGCAGAGAGAATAAAACCAAACTAGCAAAAAATATGGGTAACACCTTACTACAGAGGACAATTTTTAGAGAATGCAAAGACCAAGAGATCTCTTTAGACTAGAGAATCTATCATGGTCTAAGGGTTTTGTGAAAATATCAGCAAGTTGATACTTTGTATCAATATGCTCTATATTTATTATCTTTTTATCTACCATATCTCTTAAAAAATGATGACGGATGTCAATATGTTTAGTACGGGAGTGTTGTACAGGATTTTTGGAAATATTAATAGCACTCAAATTATCACAGTATAAGGTCAAAATATTGCTATCAAGACCATAATCATCAAGCATGTGTTTTAACCAAATTAGTTGTGAACAACAACTACCACCGCTACATATTCTCGATTCAAATTTGTGGATAATGAAACACAATTTTGTTTTCTACTATACCATGATACTAGATTATTTCCCAAGTAAAAACATCCCCCACTTGTACTTTTCCTATCATCCATATCCCCGCCCAATCCGAGTCACTAAAGCCTACTAAATTAGTATTAGTATCTTTACTATACCAAATCCCTAAATCACTAGTTCCGTAAACATATTTAATGATCTTTTCACGTAATTTAGGTGAGACACTTTAGGATTGGATTGATATCTAGCACATACACACACACCGTACATCAAATCGGGCGACTAGAAGTAAGGTAAAGGAGACTACCAATCATGGAACGATATAGGGTTGGATCAACATCTTCTCCCACTTGATCTTTTCCAATCTTGAGAGAAGTGCCCATAGGAATTTTTGAGCTCTTCGAACCTTCCAACCAAAACTTCTTCACCAGGTTCCTTGCATATTTGCTTTGGGAGATGAAAATCCCTTCACTTGATTGCTTAACCTGCATGCCTAGAAAGAAGTTAAGTTCCCCCATCATGCTCATTTCAAATGTTGATGTCATAGCCTCTACAAAATCATTTAAACAAGTTTTTGATGTAGAGCCATATACTATGTCATCAACATAGATTTGAACCACGACAAGTTCTTTTCCATGTTTAAGAACGAATAAAGTCCTATCTGCTTCTCCTCTAGTAAAACCATATTCTAGTAAAAAACTAGTTAACCTACCATACCATGCACGTGGAGCTTGCTTCAACCCATAAAGAGCTTTATCAAGTCTATACACATGGTCCGGGTTGAAATGGATCTTCAAAGCCTTTTGGTTATTCAACAAAAACTTCCTCATCTAAGCATCCATTTAAAAAAGCTGCTCTGACGTCCATTTGAAACAATGTGATTTTAAGAAAACAAGCAATGGCTAATAAAAGTCTTATTGACTCAATTCTAGCCACAGTGCAAAGGTCTCGTCATAGTCAATACCTTCCACTTGTGTATAGCCTTGAGCCACAAGACGAGCCTTGTTCCTAACAATGTTTCCATACTCATCGGTCTTATTTTTGAAAATCCATTTTGTCCCAATAACATTAGTGTTTGAGAGACGGGGTACTAAAGACCAAACATTGTTACGAGCAAATTGATCAAGTTCATCTTGCATTGCTTGAATCCAAAAATTATCTTTTAAAGCTTCAATCACATTTTTAGGTTCTACAGATGAAGTAAAACAAGAGTATGTTACCTTTGAGTATGTGGTGGACATGCACACATACCTTACCATGTCACGGTCACTAATGGAATTCATACGTCTTGTTTGTACACCCTCATTCACCTCCCCAATTACTTGGGTTGTAGGATGATTCCTACTGATTCTAGGTGGAGGATCTCTTCTCACATTCTCGTGAACCCCTGTTTCAACTCCTTCTTGATCTTCATTTGCCGGATCGAATCGTATGCTATCTCGAGGTGTTATCTCATCAATGGTAACACCTGCTCGCTCGTGTTACTATCGCTGTTAGCACTCGTGGTAACACCCTGGTAACACCTTCTCGGATCGACTTCTTCCAACAGCTCCAAGGGTGTCTCTTGAACATTTTCTCCTGCAATACTTGAGTGATCATCAAAAACAATATTCATGGATTCTTGGATGGTTTTTAGCCTTAGATTAAATACCCTATATGCACGACTATTTGAAGCATAACCAAGAAAAATGGCCTTATCACTCTTAGAGTCCAATTTTGCTAAGTAGTCCCGATCATTGAGAATGTAACACACACAACCAAAGACATGAAAATAATGAACTTTTGGTTTTCTACCATTCAAAATTTCGTATGGAGTCATGGTTGTGCCGGGTCTTAGAAAAACTCTATTGGCTGTGTGACAAGCCGTGTTTAGTGCCTCTGCCCAAAATCTTTTCGAAATTCTTTTTGAAAATAACATCACACGAGTCATTTCAAGTAAAGTCCTATTCTTTCTTTCAGCTACCCCATTTTGTTGAGGTGTTTTTGGAGCTGAAAATTCATGGTGAATACCTTTTCTTTCACAAAAATTTGAAAAAGAAACATTCTCAAATTCCTGAATACCTTTTCTTTCACAAAAATTTGAAAAAGAAACATTCTCAAATTCCCTCCCATGATCGGACCTAATTCGAAAAATTGAAGCACAAAACATGTTTTTGATCTTAGAGTGCAAGATTTTGAACTTTTCAAAAGTCTCAGATTTTTCCCTTAAAAAATAAACCCATGTAAATCGTGAAAAATCATCAACAATGACATAAGTATATTTCTTGCCCCCAAAACTTTCTATCTCAAGTGGACCCATTAGATCCATATGCAAGAGTTGAAAACAATGTGTAGTACCAGTGTGTTGCTCATTGTGTTGGGCAGCACCATGGGTAACACGAGTTTGTTTCCCTTTGAGACAATCCTCACAAACAATTTTTTGTTTAAGATCAAGACTAGGAATGCCTTGGACAAAGATCTAGATTAACAATCTTTTCTATGTTACGAAAGTGAACATGTCCCAACTTTTGATGCCACAATGTAGTGTTATCAAGTTTTGCCGAATGGCATACTTGCTTGTCTTCAACAAGATAACAATTATCACTAGATCTTGTACCTGTCATTACACAATTGTTAATCTTGTCATACACTTCACAAGTATCTTTATTAAATTTCACCTCTAAGTTGTCATCACAAAGTTGACTAATACTAATTAAATTAGTTACAAGTCCATCAACATGTAAGACATTCTTTAAGGTTGGAAATCCAGACACATTTAGTGTCCCTCTCCCAATGATATTACTCTTGCTCCCACCACCATATGTTACACTACCCCCATGAATTGTTTCATAATCTTTTAAAAACAATTTTGTTCCTGTCATATGACGTGAACACCCACTATCAAAGTACCAAGAACCTTCAATATTTGTTTTTAAAGCGTACACAACATCACATTTCGTATTAGCTTTTGGTTTCCACACCTTTTTTGAATTTTTACCATTCTCGACCGGGTGTGTTATCCTGTGCCGGGCAACACCTCAGTAACACCAAGGGACTGGACAGCTTTTTTCGAAACAATATGGCATTTATTTTTAAAATGTCCAGGTGTGTGACAAAGATTGACACACCTTCCCTTTGTCACATGGTTCTTTTGAAGAAGAATCTTTGTCAAAAAACCGCTCCTTAACAAAACAATTCTCATTATCATTCATAGACAAAGTAGAAAGAATACTATTCAAAGATTCTTGAAAACCAATACCTGCTCTGAGAGGTGTACTCAAGTTCAAGATCTCATCCAATTCGGTAGATCCAGTGTTGAGCTTCTTCAAGGTGGTTTCGGCTAGAGTCAAATTGCCCTTGACTCTTTCAAGCTCGATTTCTCTCTTTGTTGCTTGAACCTCCATATGAGTCACATAGGCCTGGAGTCCTTCATTCTTCTTGGTTAAGGACTTAACCAAATTGTTCTCTTTCTTCCATTCCACGAGCAATGCCTCCTAAAGGTCTTTTAATCCGGAAATGAGGTCATCTTTGCTCGCTCATCCTCTTGTGTACTTCCCGTATCGGGGTTAGAAGAGCTAACAAAACAAACAAAGCATTATTATCACATAATTCATCATACCTGTCTGTGTGATCACGTATGTTATCTCAGATCGGATAACACCTTGGGTAACACTGTCCTTTTCCGTGTTACTTACCGTGACAAACATGGTTGTTTGATCGATTCTACCTCCCGAGATGGTCCTTCATCCTCATCATCACTGAGAGAAACCCATAGGTTCTTTCCTCTCTTCCTTAGAGTATTTGCACACTTATTGGAATAGTGACCCCAACCCGAGCAAGCATGACATTGAATGGATTCAATGTGCTTTGGATCAGACCTTAACTGATCTGATGATGCTCTTCTTGGGTTCAACTTTGGGTTAGATGGGAAAGTCCTTTTTGGCATCGAATCATAGACCTTGGTTTGCTTCTCCTTTCGCTTTCACCTGCATTTTTTCATTGTTATACTTTCTAACCATAGAATTGTATTTTCTAGCAAGTAAAGCAACACTAGCATTCTCATCAATTTCTTCAAAAACCTCATCTTCGTTTTCATCCAAAGAACTCGAGGCTTGAGTTTTCAAAACAACATTTTTCCCTTTAGATGCTTCACTTTGATCTAAGAGATTTAACTCAAAGTTTTTCAAAATACTCATTAAAGAATTGATATCCATAGTTGCAAGATTGTGAGCCTCTTCAATAGATGAAACTTTCATATAAAAACGCTCAGAAGGGTTCTAATTGCTTTTGAGACAAGTTGTTTGTTGGTAAAAGGTTCACCCAACAATTGACACTCATTAGCAATATCAAATAATTTTTCAAAATAAGAAGGAATAGTTTCATTTTCACCCATCCTTAATCTTTCAAATCGCTAGTAAGACCCCTAAGCTTAGTTTCACGCACACGGCC
Source organism: Adenophora triphylla var. japonica (assembly GCA_022495995.1). Classification (NCBI taxonomy): domain Eukaryota; kingdom Viridiplantae; phylum Streptophyta; class Magnoliopsida; order Asterales; family Campanulaceae; genus Adenophora; species Adenophora triphylla. The sequence goes on from JAFEMH010001378.1 coordinate 379,114, forward strand.
ATCACCTTCACAAAAACGTTGTAAAATATCCCATGCTTCTTTTGCAGTGGAACTGTTTTGAATAAGTTTGAAAATATGCATATCAACCCACTCAAAAATGGCATTAAGTGCCTTTTCATTGAAACTAGCTTGGTTGATCTCTTCCATGTTCCATTCTGATTCAGGTTTGACTTGTACGTCACCATCTTCATCAGCAGGTAACATTGGTAAGGAGTAACCATTTGTTATAGATCGCCATGCTCGAAGATCAATTGATTTGATATGCGAGCGTAGACGGATCTTCCAATAACAATAATTCGAGCCATCTAACACAGGAAGATGCTTATTATTAGGATTAGCCGGATCATAAGCAATGACACCTAGACCAAGCACTTAGTATCGTCAAGTGACCTGCTTTGATACCAATTGAAATTGTCAATGGCTTCACTGGAAAGAGATGTTACCGTAGATGTTACCCAACACCTTGGTTAACACACTGACGGACAGCACACACACACCAAAATAAATAGTTTATAAAAACTTTGTGCAGCGGAAATAAATAACACAAGATATAATTTTCTCAAGTTATATAAATATATAACTTGAGTGTGCCTAGATGGCGAAGACTTTATAATCAATATATCAAAATTACAAAGCCGAAAGTTCCCTATTGCTAATACAATGATAATGCTCTATGGAACTAAATGAGACAAAGAACGAATCCTATCCTTAGCCAACACTCTCTTAAACACTCAGTGTTTAAGCTAGAATCACAAGGGAGGAAGGATATGCGAACCAAAGAACTTTGTCTCTCTTGTGCTATGGTGTGTGTGTTTGATATTTGGCCTACTTCAAATGAAACACACCTAGCCTATTTATAGCCTTCCAATGCCTTGGAGGCTACTCCAAAATAACAGCCTTGGACCTTCAGATCGTGTGTGAGGAGTGGAGAGATTTCTTGGCTTGAATTCCTCATCATTCGCCAACTTCCCTAGAATGTAGCAACCGATTTCTTGAAGCCCAAGTCCATGCTTTATCACCTTGTACTCTCTTGCTTTCTTTGTATTGTACACTTCAAATAATCAAGAACAACTCCATGACTTGGTCTTCCCACGTTTTCCTTTCTTCATCAATTAAAATGGACCAAGCAATAGTTACACGTAAATCTCCTATTTACGTGTAACTCCTTCTCCAACTTCTTCCTTGTTTCTAGCAATTAATCCAACCATATATTAACCTGAAATATGGACCAAAAACACATATATCTTGCAAATAATATTAGACATTAGGATATAAAATAATATGGAAAGAATTATTAAATTACAAATCATTACGGTCGGGTAACACCCAATCGCCGGTGATAGCACGCGGTAACACCCACACCGCATTAACAATCACCGGAAAGAGATGTTACCGTAGATGTTACCCAACACCTTGGTTAACACACCGACGGACAAACACACACACACCAAAATAAATAGTTTATAAAAACTTTGTGCGGCGGAAATAAATAACACAAGATATAATTTTCTCAAGTTATATAAATATATAACTTGAGTGTGCCTAGATGGCGAAGACTTTATAATCAATATAGCAAAATTACAAAGCCGAAAGTTCCCTATTGCTAATACAATGATAATGCTCTATGAAACTAAATGAGACAAAGAACGAATCCTATCCTTAGACAACACTCTCTTAAACACTCAGTGTTTAAGCTAGAATCACAAGGGAGGAAGGATATGCGAACCAAAGAACTTTGTCTCTCTTGTGCTACGGTGTGTGTGTTTGATATTTGGCCTACTTCAAATGAAACACACCTAGCCTATTTATAGCCTTCCAATGCCTTGGAGGCTACTCCAAAATAACAGCCTTGGACCTTCAGATCGTGTGTGAGGAGTGGAGAATAATTCTTGGCTTGAATTCCTCTTCATGCGTTAACTTCCCTAAAAAGTAGCAACCGAATTCTTGAAGCCCAAGTCCTTGCTTCATCACCTTGTACTCTCTTGCTTTCTTTGTATTGTACACTTCAAATAATCAGCAACAACTCCATGACTTGGTCTTCCCACGTTTTTCTTTCTTCATCAAATAATATGGACCAAGCAATAGTTACTCGTAAATCTCCTATTTACGTGTAACTCCTTCTCCAACTTCTTCCTTGTTTCTAGCAATTAATCCAACCATATATTAACCTGAAATATGGACCAAAAACACATATATCTTGCAAATAATATTAGACATTAGGATATAAAATAATATGGAAAGAATTATTAAATTACAAATCATTACAGTCCGGGTAACACCCAACTGCCAGTGATAGCACCTGTGGTAACACCCACAGTCTGTATTAACAATTTTCCATTCACATAAAATGGCCCCTAATGGAATATTTGGTCATAAGTCGGTCAAACATCACGTTTTTGTCTACTTCGGCCCTGTACCGTGCTTGATTTCATAAGTGTTCAATTTAGAAGCGGCCTTATTACTTCTCACTTATATAGGTGATCTCCTATAAAGAGTATCCTACTACTCCACCACGTAGGTATAGGAATCATTAAAAAATTTCAAAACTCACCCTCACCACTTGTTGCAGGTACATACACTTGGATGTTTTAGGAATGAGTGTGAAACAGGTTCCAAGTGTTTCGACTGAACATCATAGCTTAGTTGTCTCATTAAACCATGGTTTTGGGATCTCCAACTCTCAAGGTTGAGTGTCCACAATGAGTTCTTTTGTTGTGGTTTTTTAATTGATCTCCTATTCCCCTTAACAATCAATTGATCTCCTATTCATACCCTTAGGTAGACGGATCCGATTTTGAACATACCCGATTGTGATAGTCTTATGGTATTATGTCTATGAACATTATGTCTAAACTTATCATAGTGTTTTATGCCCTTTCCTATTTCTCATTGTCATCACCATGCATTAGGACATGTAGGCACAAACTTATTCAACAAGGAATATCTTCCATGAGTTTATTAGATCACTAAGCTTTTTTTCTTCAGCTTTTCTAAAACTGTCAACTCGGATTTCTTACCGAATCGAGCTATGCGTGTTGTATTGGAAGATTTCAATTACACCGCTTCTCCATTTATTGTGATCACATTTTCACTTTATGGATTTATTTTTGTCTGATATCTAATCAGTATATTCATCTTTTATAGTTCCTTTTAGGACCATTTGCAACCCAACGGTTTGCATTATGGAGGTATATCAACCAACTCCTTAATATACAAGATAAACTCTATTCGAATGTTAACTGCTTATTGTCTTAACAAGACACATAACATTTCTTTAACATTTGTCAAAAAAATTCTAACACGACTGCTAGAAAATCAGGATTAAAAGTCTTGCACTTTTGGTCCTCATATTGTGCCTAAGTTCGTCTTTCTTAAGAACTATTTGCACTTTCATAAGTTCTCTTACTAGAACTTATGTATTTTAATGAATATAATCTCAAGAAACATCTCATTACTCGTATAGCTTAAGTACTTTTACTTTAGCCCGTACCCCCACACTTGAGGTGTACCTTCACACTTAAGGTACTTATAAGACAATTTACAAATTTCACTAATTTATTGGTCGTTTTATATTAACTTTTATGTGACAGATCCATCAAATAATACTCCAATGCTGTTCTAGTTGTTCTTTCTTGGAAAACATCATTCATTCTCATTAATTTTCTAACGATAATATCCTTTGGTTGTCCATCTTTAGATGACCATTTTCGTTGGCTCAAATTTGTAGTAAAATCAAGAAAACGTTAATATCTTCATGCGATTGTTAGGAGAAAATTATCATATAACAATGAATAATGACTTTCTTGAATTTAACGAAATGACAAATATATTAATATAATAAATAAAGGGGAAGGATATTTGCATAAAATATAAATGAAGAAATTAAATCAAACCGGGAAAATAAAGAAAGTCGAGTCTTGTGTTGAACACAATTTCCGCAAGAATATATTGTCCCGCACTGTTGCTAACGATTTGTGGCAATCTTCTCTCAAGATAAAACGACTTTACAATCTTTGATAGAAGCACTTCAAATCAAAGAGTTTAGCAAACTAAACTATGTTTGAAACTTTCTGATCGAGCCAAAATTCTATTTGGATCAATTTGGCCGAAATCAACGGATCGGATAACTGGATTTGCCTCAAATAAGTCTGAAAAAGAAGAACAAACAATAAAACTAAGCCAGATATTTACAGGAGAAGCCCCTCCGGCATGAGAGTAAATATTGTTTTAGAGAGAATAATAAAATAATTAAGGAAAAAGATTAGAGAATAGAATAGACCTAATTTTGGAGATGTCCTCTCTTATTTATAGGTGATAGGTGAAGTAATCCCCAAGAATAGGAATCTGAATTGGAGTTAGATTAGGAAAGTGTATCTTGACCACAAGTAGAATCCTTCATGCGCTAGAATCCTTTTGGGAGTAGGATTGTCCGAGTACAATCCTGCTTGGCATGAGTCGAGGAGCAAGGTCTGGATTGTATTGGTAATCTCTCTATGTGAATTGTGCTCGTGCTCGGTCAACCCCGAGCTCACCCTTGTGTCATCCTTGATTGGTCTAGCTCATTTCCTATGGTATTTAAGGGATCTAGGTCTGAGCTCGGGCCCATTTAGATGCATTCCCGAGCTCGTGCTCGTAGGTCAAGGCCTCCACACAAACCTATCCAAGAAGGTACTTGGGCCTCCGTATACGATGAGCCGAGTGGGCCTCCATGGGTTATGCTCCAAGCAAGTACTTGGGGTATTCCTTTCAGTGGCCTCCTGCTTTCTACTAGAGTAGGGGGAGAGTAGGAAGCACATATCGGCACCATGCTCGCTTGGGTTGTTGGACACTATCAAGTGGGCGGAGGTGGAGAGGTGGAATGCTAAGGGGCTTTATGAGGGTAGAGCATGTGAGGGACAACTGGCACTTACTTCAGAGCATTTTGAGTTTCAAAGGGCACCGTCATTACCTTTTCATCATTGCTGAGCGAGAATCAAGATTTGACATTCCGCCTTGGGAAGGCGCGCGTTCATTAAAGTTGGCCAAAGACCCGAATTTTGACCCGCAAACTCCCAAACGGGTTAGTGTATAAATGCAAAACCTCTTTCTTTCTTTCATTCTTTACGCTCCCAATCTATTGAGAGAGAATTCTGACTTTATTCAGGAGATTTCCGGTGAACTTTCTTGCTAGCTCCGGTGCCCTTCTACTTCCTTCTTGTTTGTTCAAATTTTCATTTCCAGGTATCGTTTATACATCTCTTCACTTCATATCTTGGCTTTAGTTATGCGTTTTGTGATTTTATTAAGAGTATTGATTGGCTCCGACGACTTATTCGTCAGAAAAGACGACAATTTCGGCCTCCTGGGTAGAGTTTTGAGTCCATCTATGTCTCTTTTCTAGAAATGAAGCCCGAATTCATGATAGTAGTAGGAGATTCCCACTATTGCTTTCACCAAAAGACCAAACTTATATACAAGAGCGTGAGTGATGAATGGGTTAAGTTAGCCCTTCGGGAGGTTGAGGCCATCTTGAGGGCTTACCCTTACACAGCGGAGGGATTTAGGTTACCTTGGCTAGGATGTGAGGATCACATAAGGACCGACCACTGGGCTATAGTTAATTTTGATTACTACAACGAGCTCATCAACCACATAATAACCCATTATATGGTTGGAGTGAAACCACCATTGACTTGTATAGGAATGGGGAAAAATAGGAGGGGGGTCTGACCCACAAACGAGCCCGAGCTCTTCGTCCGAACAAGGGTCTGACCTTTCTCCTGTTTATGTAGATATGTCATGAAGCGATTCCCAAATCACCATTCTCTCCTATCGGAGATTCACTCTACATCAAGTATCTTTTCCTCAAATACCATATGGAAAAGGGAAACATCCATTTAGAGCATGTGGGGACAGAAAATCAAATTGCTGACATCCTCACAAAAGCTCTTGACTTCAAGAGGTTTGCATTCCTTAGAGAAGAAATTGGTATACTTGAAATTAAATAAATCCATATGCTTTTTGTTACTAACTTGTGTGTTAAGTATGCTGTTGAGGTCAAAATCCTATTGAGGTTTCAAAACCTCACTCTTGTTGAAACCTCGTGAACCAAACCGCATGCTATCAACCACATGCTTCAGGACTGCATGATCCAAACCACGCTTCAACACTTAAAACAAATTTCAACGTTTTTCATTTCTTATCTTTGAAAAAGCTTAAGCAGTTTGATATTTTCCTTATTATTTAAAAAAAACATTATTATTTTTTTATATCAAACTGCATGCCACGTGGACTCAGGTAAATTTTCTATATTTATTATTTGGTCCTTGTCTCTTTTGATACAAATTAATTGTATAAGAATACTTTTGCAATTATTTTCCCACGTTGTTTTAAAATTTAAATGCATTTAATGCAAAAAGAATATTTACTTAAACCCTTCACATCAGCCATTATAGGGCTACGTGAATGAGGTGAAAGGGTGGAACGGTTATGGTGGTTTACTTCGTGGGATAGTGGAAACATAATCACCCATTTTCACTCCACTCTAGGAACCCCTATATATACCATGGTCATGATACACTTCCAACCCTTCTGGAAACTCTCTGTCTCTTGTCCTCATTCACTTTCTCTCTCTATATTCTCTCTATTCTTAAACTGAAAATTCATGGCATCTAAACGAACAAGAGAAACTACCATTCCCAAATCTTCCAGAGTTTCTAGAGCACATAATAAACCATTCAACGACATGGTATGTTTTTAACTCTAAATCTCTAAATTTTTGCAAATCGCCATTGTTGAACTGTAAAAACCCTTCGTATGCCTAAATTATATTTTGGCTGATTAATTCTTCATTTCTTAATGTTTTTGTCTAATTTCTATTGGGTTTTGCTCGCATTATTGTATAGATTCTAGTTATGTAACTTATTTGATGATCTATACACATCTAGGCTGCTGATTTTGAGATTTACAGTTTTGGGTTTTTCGAAAACCCACCTTCTGTTTTTCATGTTTTGGTAATGATTCTGGATAAAAGCTTTGTTTTTGTTCTTATATTGTTGATATACAACCTTTAGTGATTATTTTGATATGTTATTTGTTGGTTTTGGTGATATTTGCATTTGTCTTTGTTATTGGTGTTCTTAGTGTTATTTGTATGTTTATAAACTGTTCATTTGAATTTTTTTTTTAAAATACTCTATAGGTTGGATTGTATGATTTCAAAATCATGGTTTCCATACATACTTAGAATTTTTTTTTTCTGTAAATTTTACCTTGAATATACGTTAGAACCTCATTTCTAAAAACCTCTCAGTTTCTTGCTAAACATCGCACGAGTAAAACCTCATAGGTTAAACCGCATTGGTTAAACCGCATTATTGAAACTGCATGATATAATTACTCGAAACCACAAGCTGATTTTTACTTACTGTTAGATGTTATGCTACTTATTTTCATATTGATATAAACCTCATTCCATCTAAAACTGCATGCTATTTCCCACTTGTTATTTTGACTGTAAAATTCATAGTTCACTTAGTAGTTAAGAAATTTTCACTTTCTCAACTGCACTATTGTTAAACCGCATATGTGCTTAAACTGCACGTGGACTATGACTTCTTAAAATGGATCTAACTTAATAAATTTCTTTTTGTACGACCCCATTTCTTTCTACTAGGATAGGAGATAAGAGAAGAAGAGTTGAGGCAAGATGCTTTAGCAAGAGAAATGATAAGGAAGATGTGGACTTCTGGAGTACTTCCTCTCTTCAACAAGAAGCAGCATTACACCATACCCTCATACATTGATCAGTTCTACACCAATGATGTTTCTGTTTTGAGAGATCTAGGCAATGTAAGGACAATTCCATGCCTGATCGCAAATGTACAAGGATTGGATGTAACCATAGATTATATAGACATCAGGGATACTTATAATTTTCATTTACCAAAGGCTGAATAAAGAGTTTCTTAAGAGGTCCAAGATGCAACCACATCTACAACAACTGGCTTGCCCACACTAACTGGCAAGTACAAAGCGATTCCAAGGAAAGACTTTGGGGAGCTGATGTCCCACTTATTATTTTTGACTGGGAAGTCAATCTGTGGGAAGAATGGAAATCACAACAACTTCACCATCTGAAATTACCCGATCCGGAGGACGCTTGACACGCGTCGGGCTTCCTTTCCTTTTCTAAGAGGTGAAAAATGTTTTAAAAGATTGGACAGATGAATTTATTTTAAAAAGTGAGTCGCCACGCCATTTTGTTGTGAGCCCAAAACATTGACAAAAGGATTTTGGTGTGAGATTTTGAATTCGGAGGTTACGTTACGCCTTAGGAAGAGATTTTTGTGCTCACCCGAAATGCCTCATATACATGAGACTTTCTGAACCCTTTTTTGAAAGTTATGTGTGTGTGTGTCCAAAATCATGTGGTCTCGCAGTAAAAAAAGGGGAAAACTGCTGTTTTTAGCAGAAACTGTTTGGTTTTATAAAGGGTGGGGGGGTTAAAAGTAAATCTGAAACTAAAAAAAACTGGAAACTGAACAATTGTCACAGATTGCAAACTGATACGTACGTATCAATGCCTCATTACAAGGAGGTACGTACAGATTGGTGTATGCATTAAACTGTTTTTTTGTATCTCATTTTATTCTTGATGTTACATCGATTAGACTTGAGGAGGAAAGGTGGCAGCTTCTGGATTGCCCAGAAAAGTGGCCATAAAACCAAAAGGAGGGAAATGTCCAATCTTAGGGTGGTACAAAATTGTTGTTTTCAAGATTTTCTTGAGAAACAACAATGGAGATTGTTTGCCCCAATTAAAGAAATGAGAAAATCATTTGAAGGTTTACACTTGAAATTTGTCACCTTTAAGAAGAAAATGAAAGAAATGGAGTTACATCAACATTTGTAAACATAATCCCTAGAACCACATCTTTGACATGAGTGATGAGTTCATCCTTGGTGATTAGGTTTACTTGTATCATGTAACTTAAGAAAGAAAATGAATCAAAAGATAATCTTAGGAAGTGAAAAGAAACATACTGTGAAAGTAAACAAAGGAAAGACAATGCATGGAATATGAAGAAATCACTATCACCATTAGACCTCCATTTTTAAGCACATTGTGCATGGAAAATCTTTTAGGATCATTTAGATAGTTTGGGTCTACAATATTCAAGAAAACTAAAGATTACATTACAAATGATATATCGATTTATAATATATTAAAAGACTTGGAAATCGAAAGTTAAAGCATTATTTAAGTTTTAGAAGGAGATCTTACCAATATTGGTTATTTTCTATCTTCCTAGGGTTTGATTTTTGTGGGAAAAGTATGGGATTTGTTTAGGGTGTTTAAGAAGGAGAGAATTCTGTTCTCACTTATGCAGAATGTCCGCTAATGCTCACTTTTCTCAGATTTCTTATATTCTTTTGTTCTTGTTGTGCTATTTTTCTTGTTATGGGAAAGCATCTGATTTACTTAAATTGATTAAGAACTAGAGAATTCTGCTTTCACTTAGGCAGAATTTCCCCTAATGCTCACTCTTCTCAGATTTCTTGTATTGTGCAGTTTTTGTTCTGCTTTTGGTGTGTTTTGCTTTCCCAAATTAAGGAGCAAGAGGCATGTATTTATAGCTTATGGAAAATGGCAAAGAGGTCCGTACGGCTGTAGATACCCCGATCTCGCACCCCCTAATGAACCTTGTTAATTGGTCTAAACCCTTATAATTGACCTAGAACCTCGATTTGGCCATTCGGGAGTGCCGTTTGCCTTTTCAATACATAATTTGGAAAAACGGAGTCCATATTCTTAATTAGTACAAAAAATCAAGTAAACAGACATATTTACAAAAATACGGACCTCGGAATCCCGAACCGTGGCCCGAAACATCAAAACAGTCCTTTTCTGACCATTTTGTGCATTAATAATCATATTATGATACTCCTTGCTCATTAACAAATTTTAGATATACCATATTGTAAGTGCTCCAATTTGAGTTGTTAGTATTTTCGTTAGAAAATTAACGAAAGTCCTAACATCCCTAACATTTCTAACAATTCCTAACTTTTCTAACAAAGCAAGGGTAAATTAGGGATTGCTATTTAGAGTTAAACAAGGGAAAGAATATTACAAAATGTAAAAACCCGAAATGGGTAAGCTGTAAAACACAACTGTTTGAATATTTTGAAAAATATTCCTCTTGTCCAAAGCCTGCAGCAGCATTAAATGAACAGTGCACGCTGAAGGACTTATCCGCGCGGATGGAAATGTAATTTCCAGAGGCCTATAAATTGAGCCCCTCAGTCTCAGAAAAACCATGAACAATTCACTCACAGCAAGTACCTTGGCGAAAATACTAGAGAAAACAGTGGGAATTCCTTGAATTGCCACCTTTTTCTTTTGATTATTTTTCCAAATCACACTCACTAAACACTCTCAAATTCAAGCCTCAAACACAAACACAAAGAATATAGGATACCACCATTGGTAAACTCTCCTTCTCCTTACCTTAAACCTCCCTCATCCATGCATGCATCTCACATTTCAAAGATGTAACTTGCTTGTTGTCCATCCCTTGCCCTAGATCCAAGAGGATCACCATGGAAGTTCATCTCCATGGATGATCTTCTACAAGGATCAACATTCCTTCAAAATTGTTTTTACTTACTTACAAACACTTTTTCTAAACCTAAAAATCAATTTTCATACATAAAATCTTGATTTCAAGTTAAATCTCCCCTTCCCAAGCAAATGAAGTGCTTTAAGTCCTAATGTACCCTAAGGATGGCTTGATATAGTAGATCACCACTAAACATGTCTAGTGATCACTAATCAAAGCCTAAGGAAATGGGGACAAGCATGGATGCAAAACCCCCTTTAAAATCACATTTTCCTTCTTGAGAATGTTGCTGTCCAGTAGCCTTTCTCTAAGACCTCTGTCCATTGTCTAATTTTTTGGACACAGAAAAACTTGAAATTTGGAGTTAACTACAGAATACTTTTTGTAGACAACATCCATAGGATTCCATACATATTTTTATTTTATTTTTTTCGTGAGTCTAACTCCATTTTTCAAATTATTTTCCAAAAGTCAGTTTAGCAGTCTCTGGAAATCCAGATTTCACATCTGTGATTTCCAGAAGGTTTTGGTCCATCAAATCATCTCCAATCATAAAAATATTTTGCATTCACCTTATTTAAGATGTTTTGAACAACTTTCATTCTCTGACTTTCCTCATATTCTGAAGTTTTAAAGCCCTTAAATCCATTTAAAAATCAAGTGTCCACTGCCTTTTTTATTCTGGCAGAATTGATTTTCAACTTCAAGGAGTCTTTTGAGTACCAAAACTCAATCCTAAAATCATACCAAAAATCATGACCTCCGAACCCAAATCTCTAATCTCGGGCATTTATTTTAACCAAAACACACACACACACACACACACACACAAATGGTTTTAAATTAGGAAGACTCGTTTTACGAGGCATTCCGGGTGAACCCTAACGTTCTTCCCGGAGTGTAACGTGACCTCCGAACCCAAATCTCTAATCTCGGGCATTTTTCAAAGTTTTGGCCCTTAAAATAAAAATGCCGTGGCGACTCCGTTTTGTTGATTTTCAAAAAGAAAAATCGCGGTGGCATCATCACAGTGGCGACTCCGCTGGGGAAAGAAAAATAAGCTTTATCTTTTAAAAAAAAAAAAAAGGTATTTGGTATATAGGTGGAAACCATTAAGTTTCCTGTACCGTTCCCTAACCCGGGGCTTGGGATAAATTATGGTCTAACAAAGCCACGTATCGATATCTTTTTTTTTTTTCAAAAAAAAAGAAAAAAAAAGAAAAGCTTTTGTGGGTCAAACTTCCGTCCCGGCATTTGAAACCATTTGTAGTGTGTGTGTGTGTTTGTTTTGCGCATTTCGTGTTGTTTTGACTGTCCCAAAAAAATTGATATTTGACTGTCGGAATCATTTTCTTAACTGTTTGAATTTTTGTGCCTATGTGCTTATGTGTTTATTTGCCTTCAAAAAAAAATTCAAAAAAAAAAGATTTTCAAAAAAAAAGATTTTCAAAAAAAAAATTTCAAAAAAAGAAAAAATCAAAAATTAAAAAAAAAAGAAGAAGATTTTCAAAAAAAAAATTTCAAAAAAAAAAAATCAAAAATTCAAAAAAAAAGATTTTCAAAAAAAAAAATCATCATTTTTTGCATGCATCATACTCTTTAAGACACATACGAAAATTTCTATTTTACTCAGAAAAAGAAGATAGACTGCTTGCACACTACGCGCACTTGGCCTTACACTGCACACTACGTCCTTAACCCGGGGAAATCCCAGTAGCAGCCCGTTTGGCCTTATTACGCCTCTCGGTGCGAGCACGGGACTACCCTAACATCCCTTGGAGCCTCGTGTCGACCATGCACTTGTCCGTGACACACTTTGTCCGAGACCCGATTGGTTTTTAGTCTGGTCCGTGTCATGCCCGGTCTGTGTATACACCTTTCCTATCAAGCCTTAGTAGGCATACCAAGTCAATATCTTTCGGGGACCCTTAATCAGTCGAAGTCATGCCGATTTTCCGCCGCAAACTTTGACCAGATATTTACTGGCGCCTTGACTTTGACTTTGACTGGCACAACTTATGCACCGACTCCCGGCATGACACTGAGTCATCAAGGATTAATGATTGTTCCATGTCTAATTACGGCCTAACTAACGACGGGTCAAGATCAATTATGGACGTTTATCAGTCTGAGCCATGCCGACTTTTCGTCGAGCTCTCCGGACATGATCTTGACCTTTGACGTCAGCTTTGTCCGTAATTTACATCGAATACTCGTTAAGACTAGATTACCCGCCAGACTTTAGGATCGTTTTTCTTTCGGCCTGGTGGGACTCCGCTTGCCCTACGGAACCCTTGTTCGAGGTTACAGGTTGAGGGTCCGCAGCGTAGTGATGGGGCCCACCGATCCAGAATCGAGTAGTTTGCGAAAAGAAGAGCAATCTTTTCCAATCGATTAGGTTAATAAAATACGTTTTAAGTAAACGAGAACAAATAACTGCATGCTGCATGAGCCCTAAGCCCAAACACCTACCCTCCTTCACTCCCAAATATCTGAACCCTCGTGTATTTCCCCCCGCAGCTCCTCACAAAGCTTGGTTTCGGGCGCCGGGTCACCGTTTGATCAGTTGAGAAGAGTCAAGCGCATCGTCAGCTTCACCATTTGTTCTGACTCCGGGTTTCAGAATGTCCGCATCAACCGATAATGATGGGGACAACATCACTCCGCCACCCGGACCCCTCAAAATGTAACAACAAAGGGAATCGGTTAGCGTAACGTATGAGATTGCGACAGGAAGCACAGATTAATAGCCTTATGGAAGCCATCAGGAGCCATGGTTTGGCCGCCAGTCTCAATCCCGATGGCACCTTCACCGTGGAAGAAGAAGAGGACCCCAATCCCACACTCAGTCGCCCTGATTACTCCAAGATGCCACCACCTACCTCCTATGGCACTACTACCAGAACACATGCCCCTCGATCTTCGGGTCACCACCTCCCACCTACGGACTACTAGATCCATGCACTGACGGGCGAATCGCTCGCAGTTCCTCGGTGGGGACAAAATCGCACGGAATGTCTTCTCACGGTTGGGGATATCTCGAATGCCACAAAGCAAATTTGGATCCCGTCTCGGTTCGGAAATGACCAAGCCGGACCTTCACAATGCTAGCCAGAGTACCGCAAAGAATTGGGGATGCCACCACGCTTTGGTTCGGGACAGTCAGGAGCCCCTCCTCGAATGATGCCAGCCACCGCTTCCTAGCACAGCTCCTACAAACCCATTTCTCACTCAGGGACCAATGGGCCACCAAGCCCCTAATCCAGCTTTCATCGTAATCCCTCGGACCGCAATACCCTCTCGCCTACACACTCGCGCAGCCTCGGCATACAGTTCAACAACCAAGGACAACCGCCCGCACCTATGCCTACCTATGAATCTCAGCTCGGAAAACCAAGCTACCCGGCTACACCAGGCCTGCCTCCGCCCGCTCTGCCGGTTGAAGGTGAACAAGCTGCAAGGTTCTATCCCTATGCCCAGGCTCCTACTCATGCTCCCCAGGGTAATTCGGGCCAAGGACAGGTTTTTACCTATGTCCCCGGATCGTCCGTTCCCTCCACTAGTCTGCCGCCAGTGGTAGCTCCTCACTCTAGCCCAGTCACTGGTCTGAATGCCATGGCTCCACCACAAGACCCTAACCTGGCCTGGTTCATGGAACAGCACAAGGAAATGAAAGCGCAGATTGCTGAATTGACTGCTAAAAGGTCTGCCTTTCGGCCTACGGACCCGGACTCCATTGTTCCCTTGCCCCACAAGTTCGTGATGCCTAATCTGGACCTGTTTGATGGAGGAAAACTCCCTCTTGTAATAAAAACCGAGCAAGTGTACTCACTACCGGTGTAGCAGTATGCAATTGCAGGGGTCGAATCCACAGAGACTCGTTGGTAAACAAATAGGGCGGAAGCAGTGAATAAGTAACCACAGTTTATATTGATTTGATTTAAAACTAGAAGCATAAAATAAATAGCAAAAACTACTAAGCAAGAAAACAGATTATGAGCAGAGATTCGTAGATTGGATTTCACTTTACCATCATTCTATGCAGAATTTTACTTAAGAAACATTAACTCAACTTCTAGGGTTCATTCACTTTAGCTAGGATCAACACGGTTAGGTGGCCGGATTACAATCCTAAATACTCTTTTAATATTGTAGTTTCTATTACGGTTCCACAATACACCTAGAATAAATTAAGAACACAAGAATATGAAAACCTAACTTTAATCGATTTCTATTACGGCCTCTATTAAAGCTATTCAATCAATAGTTGTCTATGGATCAAAATCCCAAATTAATGGCGAATTCGATACCCCAAATATTCAAAGACGAGTTCGTATCTTAACATACATCTCAAATCTAAGAACAATAAATTAAAATCTATTGATGAACTAGAAGGAATTAAATAGAAAGAATTAAAATATTAATTGCATAGAAATCCGGTAAAGGTTCGACCAATCTACAAATCTAAAGAATTTAGCTACTCATAATTAATAAAACCTGGAAATCGAATTGTTCTTCTCTTCAATCTTCAATGGAATTGTTAAAAACTAAAATTATAAAAACTCTAATAATATCTAAGCTGATGATCTGAATATTATGAATATATTATATACTCCTATGTTCTTCTACGTGGTCGCTTGACATATTATAAAAAGAATTAGGGCAAAAGTATGGTCAAAGGCAGGAAAAGACGAATATATCCCTGATTAATACGTGCAAATTGCTGGAATGACGACGTAAGAAGCGCGGCCGCCCATAGCTTAGCGCGTCCGCCCTAACTGGCCGAGAGATTGGCCGTGTGATTTTCTCCTTAGCGCGGTCGCCCTTCGTTGCATACAATTTTGCCGCATTATTTCCTTGGCCCAAATTTCCTTGGCCCAACTACCATTCCACCTGGCCGGCCCTTGGCCCCAAATGGCCTAGCAATGCCTTGCAAAATGGTCGGCCAACCCTGGTGCCTTGGCCTTTGTTTAGTATTAATAATTATTCGTTTCGTCCCGCTATCTTGCAGTCGCACTTTGACCACTTTAATGACTTCTTCTGCGCTTCGCTCTTTGGACTTTTATTTTTCATTTTATCCCGGGAATTTTTATATATTAAATTCGTCCGAAAATTCCGTAATTCCAGTTCAGTCCTTGAATTTCCAATAATTCCCATTTGGTCCAAAAGCTTCCAAATACCAGTTTAGTCCTTGAGCTCCGCTCCACTTTATTCCTTTTGCACTTTTTAGCCATAAAATGCACCTTTAATCAGCTATATACCCTGTACTCATAAAATACTCACAAGCCACATCAAATATATATAAAACTCGGGAATCGAACACAAAGAAAGCCTAAAAGTGCATCATTTGGATGGGTAAATACACATCCATCAAACACCCACAAACTAACCTTTTGCTCGTCCCGAGTAAAACAAAACTAAGAGAATAAAAATAAAAATAAAACTACTCTAACTATTAATAATAAAATATAAAAACAAAATAATTATTTTTGGGATGTTCTATCATAGATGATTCATTGGCCATATAAGTCTCAGATTCTCACCAACACACATAATCAACAAGTGCCACCACAGTAATGGGATTACAATCACATTGAAGCATAAAACTCACAATTTTCCACCGCGGCCTGAATGATGAATGAATTATGGGAGGTTACTGCCAGCAACCTAAGATCGTTTATGGATTCACTAAGTGATGCTCTAAATCAATATGCCATAGACAGTACAACCCAAAAAGGACACTCATATGCATATTTACACGATTGTCAACCCGGTTACTCGATATTGAAAGAATAATATGGCTTAAAAGTTATGTGCGAAAGATCGCAGGGCTAGGTTCATGGTTACAAATGAAGGTAAGGACATACAAAACATAAGAAAGTGAAACTAGAAAGTCTTCTTGTAACAATACATCCTCCACTTACCCTTATTATATACTTTCCAATGTGCCAACCCACAAACTAAAACTTTTTCATACATCAACATGGGGTTGGGAACATTCCACTACTTCCTTTGGTCACCTTGAAATACAATTCCACTTTGACATTAGAGAGGGCTCGATTTTTTTATTTTTTTTTTATTTTTTTTTTTTTTTATTTTGCTTTTTTTTTTTTTTTTTTTTTTTTTTTTTTTTTTCTTTATCAAGCCCCTCTTTTCATTACATAACATGACCCACTTCTTTATTTTCGTGACCACTTTCCATTCAACCCTTGATTTTCCAAACTTCCCCCACAATATTTCCACTCTTTCCCTAGTTTCACTTTCTTGAAAAGGTGAGAAAAATTAAATTTGTGTATAGGTTAAAAGGGTAGGACAATGAGGGTACAAATGAAGGCGAATGGTGGTCTAGGATAACCTCCCACTTTGTGAGAGATTCCATTCTTTTTCAAGCTCAACAGGGGTTCTAGCGAAAATTTTATATAAGTGACTAGAAAGTTTAAGGCTCACAAAAAGGGATTCAAAAAATAGCCATATATACCAAGTAACCTATTGACGTGTTATTGACAATCATGCAAACATGTTCTAGGGACCCCGAGAATACACAAAGTGATCCCATAAAAGGCACCTAAGTTGATGACAATGACCAAGAATATGATACGGAAGTGAGAGGTGGTGCAATCATAATTTAAATGAATCAATGCAATCCCAATCACCACACTAATAATAGCACATGTGATTTTAAAATTAAAGCACACTCTAATCATCACAGACTTTGGCCAACATCCCAACTATGAAAAGAACAAAATTTTTTAAATTTTTCTATTTTTTAGAGGGTGACACTATATACACTCTCCTATAAACCCACAAACTCGGAGAGTTGCCCACCCCCAAACTCAAAACATGCTATGTCCTCATAGCAAAGAGAACAAAAGCGTGCCTTAAGTTCAACAGATGGCAAGACACTACTAAACAGTAATTAAGACAAAAATAAAACATACCTCATTGGGTTGCCTCCCAAGCAGCGCATTTGGTTAAAGTCGTTAGCCCGACTATGGTCCCAAACTTACTTGGCCTTAGCTTTGCGGCCTTTGGACCATCTCTTTTCCTCGCGGGCACAGACGCCCTTCTCTTTCCACTTCAGCTCTCCATTGTCAACAAGTAGGGGTAAAGTCACATTTATTTTTGAAACTTTACGCTTTTGCTTACCCCTTTTTCTTTTCTTTTTATTGGGGGTTCCACCCACAAACTCAATCTTTTCTGCAACCTGCAGAACACCATTCTCACAACCAAGATCAAGAGAGTTATCATGAACAAAAATAGAAGCAAATATAGAATCAGATAAATCACTATAACTCTCCTCACTAACTCTCGATTTAGAAGGACCTTGTGGTAAATGTGATGGATTCGACTCTTTATGGGAGCCGTGTGGGGAGTGATACGACCCTGCTACTCCTAGAGTATTGGTCGGCCTTAATGTTACTAGCCAAGGGACAAACGTCCGCATTATCCCCACTTTTCTCACCTCCATTCACATCATATATGACCATTGGTACATCATTTATGGCTCCTACAAAATCATCTTTGGGGGAGATTTTCTTATCATTTTTAGACATAACAAACTTGCATTCTTCCCCCATGCCTCTCAAGGACACCACCCCTTGACACACATCAATGGTGGCCTTAGTGTCAAACATAAATGGCCTCCCAAGCAGAATGGGAGTTTTCAATTGCTCCTCACTTGATCCCTCCATACACATCACATAAAAGTCAATGGGGATAACGATTTTATCAATTTTAACCAACACCCCTTCAATAACCCCTAAAGGTCTTTTGATTGAGAGATCCGCCAATTGCAAGTCTCTCGTGGGTGGTTTCAACTCACATACCCCCAAACTTCTAAAAACATGAAAGGGCATCACATTGACACTTGCCCCAAGATCTAACAAACCTTTAAAATTTTGACCCCTTACAGAAATTGGGATAGTGAAACACCCGGGGTCTTTTTGAACATGATTAACTTTTTCATTCTCATTAACATCATCATTATTATCAAAACAATCAATATTATCAAGAGAAGATAGAAATACCTCCTCGATTTCCTCACTCTCATCCCACACTGTCGTGATTGACTTTGCTTGCTCAGGTGGGTTCTTCTCTTTCATCAACTCTTGGGCAACCTTCACAAGTTGCTCTACTTGTGTGCCCATCTTTTCAAAAGCAGCATCTGTATTTCTATTGCTTTGCTGCATCTCCATCCTTAACTGCTGGACTGCCAGCTCCCAAGGCTCTTTATCATGTTGTCCAGGTGGTGGCACATGAAGAGGTTTCACTTGCTGATTATGATGGCCACCCCATGGATTGTAATTGCCATATTGATTGCCTTGGGGTGGTGGCCTTGGTGCATATCCATTGAAAGCATGTGCCTGTTCAGGATTATAAAAGAAATTTGCTGCACTTGGACACATATTAGTGACATGAGATGATAAACCACAATTTGCACAATAATCAGTAATAACATTAGCACTAGCAGAAGGGCCACAAACAGTCAATTTATCAACCTTACTACTTAAGACCGCAATTTGCTTGGAAAGATTATCAAGCAGCCAAATCCAATACCCCCTTGTTCTACCTCGAACTCTTTTGTTGAGAATTAGCACTCAACATCTCGTATAAAGCTTTAGTTTCATCCGGGGTCTTGGCTCCTATCGAGCCTCCAGCAGCATTGTCAACCATTGATTGACCATTGTCATTCAAGCCATCATAGAAGGCTTGGTTTAGTGAGGGTAGTGTGAAGTTGTGGTGGGGACACTGTATTAACATCATATTAAATCTTTCCCACGCCTCATGAAAGGGTTCCCCCACATCTTGGGAAAATGTCATCAATTTCTGTCTAAAACTAGCCAACAGATGATGTGGGTAATATCTTTTAAGGAACACATCTTGCAATTCTTCCCAAGTACCGATGTCGCTCGGTGCAAGCATCAAGCAACCATGTTTTAGCCACTCCCTTAAGAGTGTAAGGAAAGCACTTCAGTCTAATTTGCTCCTCGCCTACTCCTCGTCTTAACAAAAATTGAGCAACCACAATAATATACTCTTTAAGGAACGTGAGTGCATCCTCACCAGGCAATCCGTGAAAGCTTGGCAACATGGCAAAGTATTGTCCTTTGACCTCTAAATTTTTGGTCAGCATCGGACAAGACTATGCAAGAGGTAGATGTGTCTACCCTAGGTCTCAGGAAATCATTCATAGTTTGAGCCGGTGGTACTGCCATCTCGGCTTTCTCTTCCTCTACCTCGGTGGTGGAGGGTTCAGACTCGATGTCCGAATCTGAAAAGAGAGGATTAAAGAGGGGATCGCCCTCAAATTCTTCCTCAAGTCTATTTATGTTGTCGTCCAATGGCACCAATGTAGGTTTCAAAGAACGACGACCTTGCATTCACTACCTAACCTACTTGTTTACTTGCAACAAGTCCCCGGCAACGGCGCCAAAAACTTGATGGAGGAAAACTCCCTCTTGTAATAAAAACCGAGCAAGTGTACTCACTACCGGTGTAGCAGTATGCAATTGCAGGGGTCGAATCCACAGAGACTCGTTGGTAAACAAATAGGGCGGAAGCAGTGAATAAGTAACCACAGTTTATATTGATTTGATTTAAAACTAGAAGCATAAAATAAATAGCAAAAACTACTAAGCAAGAAAACAGATTATGAGCAGAGATTCGTAGATTGGATTTCACTTTACCATCATTCTATGCAGAATTTTACTTAAGAAACATTAACTCAACTTCTAGGGTTCATTCACTTTAGCTAGGATCAACACGGTTAGGTGGCCGGATTACAATCCTAAATACTCTTTTAATATTGTAGTTTCTATTACGGTTCCACAATACACCTAGAATAAATTAAGAACACAAGAATATGAAAACCTAACTTTAATCGATTTCTATTACGGCCTCTATTAAAGCTATTCAATCAATAGTTGTCTATGGATCAAAATCCCAAATTAATGGCGAATTCGATACCCCAAATATTCAAAGACGAGTTCGTATCTTAACATACATCTCAAATCTAAGAACAATAAATTAAAATCTATTGATGAACTAGAAGGAATTAAATAGAAAGAATTAAAATATTAATTGCATAGAAATCCGGTAAAGGTTCGACCAATCTACAAATCTAAAGAATTTAGCTACTCATAATTAATAAAACCTGGAAATCGAATTGTTCTTCTCTTCAATCTTCAATGGAATTGTTAAAAACTAAAATTATAAAAACTCTAATAATATCTAAGCTGATGATCTGAATATTATGAATATATTATATACTCCTATGTTCTTCTACGTGGCTGCTTGACATATTATAAAAAGAATTAGGGCAAAAGTATGGTCAAAGGCAGGAAAAGACGAATATATCCCTGATTAATACGTGCAAATTGCTGGAATGACGACGTAAGAAGCGCGGCCGCCCATAGCTTAGCGCGTCCGCCCTAACTGGCCGAGAGATTGGCCGTGTGATTTTCTCCTTAGCGCGGTCGCCCTTCGTTGCATACAATTTTGCCGCATTATTTCCTTGGCCCAAATTTCCTTGGCCCAACTACCATTCCACTCCGGCCGGCCCTTGGCCCCAAATGGCCTAGCAATGCCTTGCAAAATGGTCGGCCAACCCCGGTGCCTTGGCCTTTGTTTAGTATTAATAATTATTCGTTTCGTCCCGCTATCTTGCAGCCGCACTTTGACCACTTTAATGACTTCTTCGCGCTTCGCTCTTTGGACTTTTATTTTTCATTTTATCCCGGGAATTTTTATATATTAAATTCGTCCGAAAATTCCGTAATTCCAGTTCAGTCCTTGAATTTCCAATAATTCCCATTTGGTCCAAAAGCTTCCAAATACCAGTTTAGTCCTTGAGCTCCGCTCCACTTTATTCCTTTTGCACTTTTTAGCCATAAAATGCACCTTTAATCAGCTATATACCCTGTACTCATAAAATACTCACAAGCCACATCAAATATATATAAAACTCGGGAATCGAACACAAAGAAAGCCTAAAAGTGCATCATTTGGATGGGTAAATACACATCCATCAGACTGCATGCCCGAAAACTCATCTGGACACATATACCTTGGCAATGAAGGCCAAAGGATGCACCAATCAGCAGTTGGCTGACTATTTCAGTCTCTCTTTGAAATCCAGTGCTCTAAAATGGTTCTTCCGCTTAAAACCCGAGGCCAGGGCTACATGGGATCAGATCACCAGTGCCTTTACGAGAAGTACAAAGCTAATTTGGAATGGGAAACAAATAGAGTTGACTTGCAGACAACCGTGCAGCGTCCCGACGAGAATGTTGGGGATTTCTACAAGCGGTGGAACCTGAAACTCAGTGAGATGGCCATCCCTCCTTCTGAAGAGGAACAGTTGGACATCTTCCAGTCGTGCCTGAAATCACATCTGAGAACCTCCCTCAGTCATTTCCCGTACTCAGATTTACGGGTCATGGTTAACTCCGCAACTAAGTTTGAAAAGGCTTACAATTAATGTACCACCGCCGCACTCGCTACGATACGAGCTCCTCCCTCCAACACGGTTCTGGCTCCTGCTAAAGGTAAAGAGATGATCAACTAGCAGGGCAGGAATGTAATAATGCAACTCCTTTTGCTCCCAGGAAACCAGCTGAGCCCAAGCCTCGTGTCATAAACCTCAAAAGCTTCGGAATGCCTCTGAACGACATCTTTAGAGGATTGGTGAAAGAAGGCTTGCTGCGGCCTTTAGAAAATTTCCAACCCAGAAATCCGAATGCTCCTGTGGATACTTCTAAGTTCTGTGCTTTTCATCAGGCCCACGGTCATCTAACAGATAACTGCTTTACTCTGAAAAAGGCAATCCAGGGATTGATAGAGCAAGGGAAGTTGGAAGGCCCCGAGGGGCCTAATACAGTCAAAAATCCCTTCTCGAGAAATCAAAATCAGGTGAACATGATTGAAGCCGGAGAACCTTCGTATGTCCAGGAGGATGCGGAAACTGATGAAGACCTCCAAATACCTATGGCCAACCTTGTCAAGGATCCCGACCGGATTCCCCTCACTGAGGATGATGAACAAACCAACCCTCCTTGGTCTCATGTTAGAAATTTCTTGCAAGAATACGAAGCCCGCTACTTCTCGGAGGGAGGGAAAACCGATGCCGAAAAACTGTGGCTGTTCCAGTCAAATCATGAGAAAACCATTTACACGAGATGGTTAGAGCAGTCAAGGAAGATTGAGCAAGAAAGCTTCAGACGGGCGCCTGTATTGGGGCTTATCAGCAAAGAGGCCGAAGAGCACTTGGAGTTAGTACACTTCTGCAAGTTGGCCTTGGGGGAAACCAAATATGATCCCGAAGACAGTGAAAGTGAAGAATCGGAAGAGGAGGATTGCTTCTATATCCTTCCTAGTGTCAAGTACGTGTCGCCCCCTCTCACTCTTCCCCCACAGTTTCTGGGAGGAGAAGCGGAGTCGCAATTGCCGCTTCCGGCAATGGGGGCATATGACAATTTCTGCGGCTGCACGCACCCGTCCTTCCCTAACAGATTTGACCGGCGCTCTCTCTCAGCCGAAATCCCAGTAGTATGGGAAGATGATTCGGATGACAGTAATGACAGTGATAATGATGACGACGAAAGTGAGGAGTCAACTGAGGCCCAAGATCCGAAATCAATCTGGAATAATCATGCCGGAAACGACATCATGGGAGCCGGACACAATGGTTGGTTGTCAGCAAGCGACGATGAAGGACCACCAGAAAATGCGGGTCAGATACCGATGAGGACGGACCCCCACGAAGTACTCCTCGTAAGATGCACTTGTGGTCAGTGCCTGGATACCTCAGAGGATGAAGGACAACAAAGCCCACTTACAGATCCATACATATCCAAAATCCTAGAGCACAATGTTCCCTACAAGGACCTAGTGGGAGAATAGAGAAGGTTCATTGAAGCACTGGTTGAAAAGGGAGGTTTTCAGCAACCGGAAGGCGATGAATTCGTAAACGTCATCGGTTTCTTTTCTTCCTTCCCTAAAACAGATGGCATCACAACAGTAAGGGTCACTGCCGAGCCGCTTGAACACACCGAGTGCATGGAGTCACTGAAAAGGGTTATTGATCTAAACGTCTCCCCAGTCGCCTTCATACCCATGGACCCACATGACGCTTTCTTAATTGCTCCTGTACCCGACAGTGGACCCCGGGTACTCCTCATTTGGACCCAGATCTACCGAGCTGTTGCATCAAACTATGAAGGGGAGCGTTGTCTATCCTTTACTTGTGGTTGCCCTGCTTGCAAGGGCGAAAGAAAGAAGATGTATGATGAGATGGAGGCTGATAGCCGTAAGATTGAGGAAACTTCGAAAGATGATTATGAAACCGAGGACATGAAAGCCATGAAATTTCCTGGGGCTGAGCACGTGGATGTCATAGAGTTCAACACTGCCTACCATGCTTTGGGGAAAGGGTTTTCGGACACCCGATCCAGGCTGATAGTTGAAGATCTGTTAGAGAGAGGGAAACTGACTCCCATCCTCCCCAATGAGAAAGTGACCATGGTCAGATCAAATCCGCCCCGAAACAAAGTAACAATCCTTGTCAGGGTTACCCAAGAAGAGGTCACTTTCCCCGAATGCATTTCATCTCTCAGAGAAGTCCTGGAAACCGGCATGATACATGATGCTCCTCCCACGTAGAATGCTATAATCGTCTCCAGCTCTGAGTATTTCAATATGTACCCATGACTTTAGTGTGTTGTATGAGTTTCCATGGTTGTTTTCTTGAAGTAAAATGCATGAAAATGGCTTTGTTCTTCAAAGTACACAATCTGTCCACTTTTGGGACTCACACTTCTATCCATGTTTTTGCTTGTGTTTAGTGGTAAATAAAGGTAATAGAATCTTAACAACATGTTAGGATAGATGTATGAAAAGTTTCATGTCTTAAATCCATGTCTAGGTTATGTTTTGGAGTTGGTTTCTAGCATGTTCTGCTGCTGTCCATACATGCCCTGTTCTGACCATCATGACTTGTTTTCTCATTATCTCTCTCAAATCTGCTTCTGTTTGGATAATTTCAAGTCTATATGAAAATATAACTCATAAAGGAAACCAATAATGCCTATTTTGGATTTTTTGGACCACTGGAAGACCTTCTTTCGAAATTTACTTCAAAGGCTTTATGCCCAGATTGTTAGAACCCCTATTTTTTAACCTGAAATGACATAAGTCATTTGACCCCACAAAACTAATCCTTATGATTTGATTTTTGGTGTGCTTCTTGATCATCATATTTAATTCAAAAGTTGTTTTGGGTGTTTTGTGAAATTACCAGTCTAGAATGCTCTGCAAACATATTGTTTGTGTACACTGCTTTGTTTTGTTACATCTGACAGATTTGTAGTTCATGTTGTGGTGACATGTTTGGCATGAAATATGAGTCTAAAAATCATCATAAAATTCGTGAGGAATTTTTTATGTGTTGAGAATAAATTCCCATTTTTTGTTCCATATTAACCTTTTTTTGTATGAGATATGCAGGCCTGAGGGGCAATAATCCTGGAAACAGCAAAGAACTCCGTCCCTCTTCTTTTCCTTTTTAATTTGATTCATTTGGGATTTGTCTCCCAATTTGTATAAAAACCCCCATGTAATTATTTCCCTCCCCCGATTACATTATTTTCTTCTTTTTGTATGCTCAAACCATTTTCCAAAACCGAGTGGGGTCCACCCAAACCGACTCCCTTACGTGTAAATAAACAAAGTATACTTAGACTAGAAAGACGTCCTCGTATATAATCACCACTTTTTTTAAGACATAGGCAAGGCAATTAAAACCAATCTAGGATGGCGTGTATGCTAGAGACCGAAAGGGCGAGGAGGGTGCCTAACACCTTCCCTTCTCGTAACTTAGCCCCCGAACCCACTTCTTTTCAAAACAAAGGTTTTATCTTTATTTTTCCTAAAATAAAATGGGGTGGCGACTCTTCTGATTTTCAAAACTCAAAAGGGTAACCATTATGAGAAACCGAGTGCATTCGACACACCTTAGCACGAGAGAAACTCCTCATCTTATGCGACGTCGGGAATTTCTCGAGCGCGGGCTCTCACAGTGGCGACTCTGCTGGGGACTTTTTCTAAGTGGGCTAGACTCAATTTTTGCACGCCATGCTTTACATGTTCTTTTGCCTCACATGCCTCACATGTCATAACATCTCTTCTTGCGGGGACGTTTATCCATTTTGTGCATATGTGGAAAAATGTTCTTTTTAAATATTTGTTATACTTGCTTTCAAAAACATTCTTTTTAAAATGTAGATACCGCACACACGGGCACATTTTCCAACTTATACATCATTGTTACCTTTCAAACCTTAGGGGGTGTAGCCCAATTGAGTGACGGGACCTATAAGCTCCCCGAATTGATACTCTCGGTTGACATTCCCGCCCTGAGGAGCACCTAACTAGCTATTGCCAAGGGTGTAACCCACATGCGAGCCAACCTACCGAAAGCCTCGAGTCCTTTGATTTCAAAAAAATGACACGTCCTTGACTTTAAGCCGGTTTTTGTCTAAATAATTTCCTTTCAAATCCATGCATTCCTTGAGAAGTTATAAACAACCTAAATGTGGACATTGTTTAAGAATGCCGGGATTGACTTGAAATAGTTAAGACCTTCACAATAGATCGTAACCGAATGGTGGATCCCCGAAAGAGTTTAGGCCCTTCGCTAAGGGTTTTGGACGGCCATTAGTATAGGTGAAAAACATTGGTCCTATACTTTGAGACGGTATCCACTGTTCCAGAAATTAATCAAGACAGGTTGTCAAAATAAAGCGTGTGCTTATCCGGCTTTCAAGGGGCTTTTTGTTTGTGCTTTTTCTTTGAAATCTTGATTCAAGCTTGGAATTTCAATACTCTTCCACCTCTAAACCCATACACCATCCCTTTCAGATATATAGCCTGGCATCAACTTGGAGAGGGGCAACCAGAAACAATAAGGGGAGATTGAATCGAGGTAGAAGGTCTACATCCAAACAGATTCAGACAATTGAGATGGCAGAAAAAAGAAATAATCAGGATTTTATGCCGCCAACAGGGATACAAGAATGGCTAGAACGAAGTTTGAGGGCTCACACTGAGGGTTTATGGGTCAGATAAGAAATCAGCAAGATGAACTACTAGCTACTTTGGTCCAGTTGCAGAATCAAAGAAATGGGGAAACTAATCAGAACAACAACACCAACCCCAATGGTAGTGGTGCCAATCATAACCACAACACCAACCCCAATGGTGGTGGTGCCAATCAGAATAACAACACCAACCCCAATGGCGGTAGTGCCAATTATAACAACAACACCAACCCCAATGTCGATGGTACCAACCAGAACAACAATGGCGGTGGAAACTGTTAGTGTGTGTGCCCTAGGCTTATAGTTTCTATAAACCTTGTTGTATCGTCTTTATCATTAATAAAAGAGAAATTTTATTTTGATTAATATATGTTTTACATGTTTATTATATTAATCTGTGTCCCTAGTTATTTAGTGTAAAGTTGGTAATGGATGATCATAGAGATGATCATATGCATAGAGATGCACATTACAAACTTGTAAATAACTAGTATAAATGCTAATGGATAATCATATGATGATTATTTGCATAGAGATGCACATTAGATTTATGGGTACTTGTTAGAGAACAAGTGACTGGACTTGACCCGTATGAGATTTATGTCATGGTCAAATGTCATAATTAAATCTCATATGGTCACTTCATTTAGTCCCTAGACCTGAGATTATCATGACCTTACATATGATGAAAGTTATGTTTGATTTTAGTCAAACGGTATCTTAACACGATATCTATAAAGGCTATCTTTGGCATGATCGGATTCATGATGGGAAGGATGATAAGTCAAGATGGAATTTGTCCCTCGGAAGAGAGATGTTTTGCTTGGGCCCCTCGATGAGTGATAATGATGAAAGCGTGTGGCCACACCCCAATACGATTGGACTATCATTATACTCAAGATCGAGAAAGCATTGAACAGATACAAGTTGACGTGGACCATGACTTGTGTTCAATATAACATCGTGAGACAAAGGGAGAAATGGAAGTGTACCATTGGAAACGTGAACTCTTACGTTGTGTTATTTGGGTAGACATAATGGCTTGCTAGAGTCCGCTTATGTCTTATGAGGGTCGATATGATCGGACTCATTGCCAACATAATACAATCCTATTGGGTCACACACAAATAGAATGAATTGGTTGAACAAAAGGAAGAATGATTGAGAATTTCTGAAACTGGCTACCTTTGTCACGCGACATACTTAGCCAGAGGCTAAGTATACCGCGCGACATAATGAGCCACCAGGCGTGGGTGACAGCCTGTTCTCCTAATTTGATTAGGAAACATATTCATGCTATTGTAGTATAAATATGAGAGGTCTGTCAACCCTAATGGTCTAGCCGAATTTTTCAATAGAAATTCATAACAAAATACTCTCAATATTCTTCCATAAGTTTTAGGAATCTAGCAATTCCCAACCCGAGAATTGTTCTCGACATTCATATTTGTGTGGATTACCAAAAGAGGGTCTTAGTTTTGTTCAAACAAATCAAAGACCTAGAGTTCAAATCTGAAGATCCAAAGGAGTTGAAGATTCGAAGATTTGAAGATCAAAAGTTTGTGATTACGAATCACATAATTATCCGTTCGATAGCTCAAGACCGGAAAGCAATTTAGGTTGGTAAATTCTATCTCATAGCAATTCAATTTAATCGTATAGAACGGATCTTAGGGCTTGGGTTTTGTGTTAATTTTATGCTTAATTCCGCTGCGCATGGACCCATAAAACCCAACAGTGGTATCAGAGCCCCGTTCATATGGTTAGATTCGAATTGGCATGCTAGAAAGTTGTTATAAATTGTTTATAAATGTTCTAGGCTTGCTTTGTATGAGTTAGATTTAATTGTTTATGTGAAACAATTTGCTAATCTGCGAAAATCATTTTCTGATTATGTTGAATTAAATCCGTAAAAGCTGTTTACTTGATTTGATTGTTCTATGATTGGAATTGATTGAAATTCAGAAAATCTGCCAAACTGGCAACTCATGTCGTGCGACATAGTTGGCCACGAGGAGAAAATCTGGTAATCTGGCTATTTATGTCACGCGACATACTTAGCCACGGCTAGTTATGTCACGCGACATAATAAGCCAAATCAAGCGTAATCGGTTTGTTTAATTTTTACGCTAACTCCGTGATTGTGTTTACAATCTGAGATGTTTTATGTCTTAATCTGGATGCTATAAATTTCTGGAAATTGAGTTTATAGGGCTATGCTAGATTAATTCATTGTTTATGCTTGCTTAATTAATTAAAAGGTGTTTATTTAATTGTTGCGTTGCATAATTATTAAGTGTTCTTATGCTTGCTTAATTGTTTAAAAAGTGATTTTATTAATTATCGCGTTGCATGAAGAACTGTTATAATTCTAGAATGTTTTTGAACATTGAATTATAGTTCACTAATTGTTTATGAGAAACAAGTTAGTGTCTGATTGTTTATGAAACAAGTCGGTTTACAAGTAAGATTATCTTTGCAATCAAACTGATATTGTAGTTGTACATGTCTAGGAGAGTTCTGTCTAAGGATTGGGTACTTAAGTAGTCCTTGTGGCTCACCAGTTTCCTGGGAACTTACATGGTGTACTTTACAGTTATCTTTGTTGACATGCTTATGATCTATTTTAAAGAACCTTCATTTAATGTTTAAGTTTTATGCCACCCCGAAAGTAAAACACTTGAGAAGTATTGGGATAGGTTGATGTAGTTTCGACTCAGTTGGGTGCATCATTCTATTCTAGTATGGAGCAAGATGAGATAATGGTTGATGTAGTTTCGACTCAGTTGGGTGCATCGTTCTATGTGTCTCATACGTTTGAAATTGGTTAGACTTAATTGGTGCTTTCAAAAGAGTTTTGACCCAAGGCATAAGATGAGATTAAAACATGTTTTGACATATGATGTCTAAAATCTCATAAAGGATCTAAGAGTCACATATGATGTGATTGATAAATGTTATCTACCTAAATAACTTAATTTTGGGCATTGACTCAGTTAAACCAAAATTGAAGTGAAATATGGATCTTAGCCCATTATAATTATATGATACATGCATGTATTTGAAGGTATATAATTTAATGGGAGTATTTGTAAAATACATTATTTGCTCTTAAATGATAAAGGTGTTGATATTGATATGTGTTCATATAATTTGTATATTTTGTTGTAGAAGTAGCATTATATAATAATAATTGCGATTCGTCCTTATGAAGGACAAAGTTCGAAAGGAATGATACAAATAATTTTGATTGGATCAAAAGCCTAAAGAATGGTTCTTAGGTAAATTTGTACGTTCTTGACGAATCCGTTCCTACTGAACCCATTGCAAATGTTGCAAAGGGCAAATAAGGAAGCAACATTAGAAACATATTGATGATTCTGACAATATTGCTTGCCTTGTAATTGCCACCATGTTTAAAGGCTCTTATGAAGAACCTTGAACATATGGGAGTCACTTTTGTTCTAGAATAACGCAAAAGGAAACGTTCCAAGTGCGAGCTAGGCAAAAGATATATATTGTGGTGAAGGCTCTCAATTCATATGATGAAAGAAGGAGCAATCCGCAAATTGTGTTAATGGTTGACACAATAAAAGGGTTCATAAAGGAAGAAAAAAAAGGTAAAGCAAAAGTTGCTAAACCTAGGACAAATGTTGTCAAAGCCGAAGAGGTCAAACCCAAAGTGTCTCAAAAGGATGCAGTTTGCTATCATTGCAATAAGATTGTCATTGGAAGCAAAGTTGCAAGGCTTATTAGGAAGGCCTAAAAGGTGAAGAAGGGCAATATGATTGCTACTACTTCAAGTATCTCTATGATAGATATTTTTCTTTCGACTTCTTGTTCTTGGGTATATGATACAGGATTGGATCCCACATTTGTTTAAATGTGCAAGGAACAAAGAATAGAAAGCTACTCAAATAAGGTAAATTAAACCTAAGCATGGGAATGGAGCAAGAGTTGCAACATTAGCCATAAGGGACTTATGAAGTCACTTTGCCTTGTGAAGTAGTACTTGTTTTGAACAAGTATGACTACGTTCCGAATTTGAGTAGGAGTATTATTTCTGTTTCTTAAATGGATGATGAAGGATATAATTTTCTTATTTTCAATAAGTTTTATATTTATTTAATGATATGCCTTATTGTAATGCATATGTCATTGAATGGTCTTCATATCCGTGATGATAAGATACAAAATAATGTTGAAGATATCTATAATATAAATGGAAATCTAAACCGAACAATATGAACAACGCGTTCATATGGCATTGCCGGCTTGGTCAGATAAATAAGAAACATATATCTAAACTCCATTAACATGGACTTTTAGACTCATATGACCATGAGTCATTTGAGGAATGTTGATCTTGTTTATTGGGATTATTGACCAAACCACCATACACTAATAGTAGTGGGAGGGCTAGTGCTTTATTGGTCATTATACATGAGATGTATGTGGACCATAAGCAGCATTGCTAGGGGAGGATTTTGGTGTTTCATCACATTCACCAATGACTTATTAGATGTGACGATGTCTATCTGATGAAGTCCAAAGGTGAATCGTTTGAGATGTTTCGAACATTTCAAGATGAAATACAAAAACAACTTGGTAAAACTATTAAATACTTCGATTGGATCGAGGTGGTGAATTTTTGAGCCAAGAGTTTGACAATCATCTCAGAACTATGAAATTGTTTCAAGAGTTGACTCCACACTGAACACCACTATGAATGGTATGTCTGAAAGGAGGAATTGAACCTTGTAGGACATGGTTCGTTCGATGATGTGTCAATCAGACTTTCCTATTTCATATTTCCTTTTGAGGATATGCATTAGAAATAATGCGGTTACACTGAATCGAGTCCCTACTAAATCGGTTCCTAAGGCCCCACATGAGATGTGGCATGGAAGAAAACTTAGTTTGTCTTTCATGAAGATTTGGGGTTGCGAATCTTATGTAAAGAGACTTGTCTCTTATAAGTTAGCACCAAATCTAACAAGGTTATTTTCGGATATTGATTTTACAATCACAAAGAGAACAAAATGTTTGTTGCTCTACACGATTTGTTTCTTGAGAAATAGTTTCTCAATAAAGAATCTAGTGGGAGTAAAATTAATCTTGAAAGAATTTCAAGAACCCGAAAATAATATGGAACCAAGAGTAGAGACAGAACCAAGTTCACAAAGGAGTTGTGAAACCGGTTCAAGATGCACAAGTCCATCGTAGATTGGATAGGTTACGATCCGAACTCAAGAAATAGTGATTTCTCGTTGCGGAAAGTGATGAAGTGGAAGTCATTGAGAATGACGATCCTACTTGCTATCAAGAAGCGATGTCCTCTCCTAATTTGGATAAATGGTTAGGAACCATGGAATCCAAATTACAATCCATGTTTAACAATCAAGTTTGGAACTTGATTGGGCTACCTAAAAGTGTAAAAACTAAAGGGTGCAAGTAGGTCTTCAAAGACCGACATGGATGTGAAGGTGTATACTTTCATGACTAAGGATTGTAGGAAAGGGATTTAGGTTAATTCATAGTATTGACTATGTTGAAACCTTTTTCGCCAGTTACAATATTGAAGTCTGTTAGAATTTCAATTGCCATTATCACATATTGTGACTATGTGATATGACAAATGGATGTCAAACGACTTTCTTTAAATGGAAAGATTATTAAGGATGTGTATAGTACACAACCCGAATAGTTTGACGATCCAAGAAACTCTAATAGAGTATGCATGTTGCAAAGATCCATGAGATGGGTTGAAGCAAGCTTAAAGGAATTGGAATCTTCATTTTGATGAATTGGTCAAAGAGTTTGACTTTATCAAGTACGAAGATGAACCTTATGTATGCATGAAATTCAGTGGGAGCATGGTATTATTTCTATTGTTTATTACAATGATATCTTACTCATTGGAAAAACAAGTTCCGACACTTAAGACTGTTAAGTCTTGGTCAAGGAAAGGTTTCTCAATGAAAGATATGGGTGAAGCCGCTTACATCCTTGGCATCAAGATCTATAGAGATAGATCTAGAAGGATAAATTGGTTTGAGTCAAAGTTTTCACATTGACAAGGTCCTTAGAAGAGTCTAAGAAGAGTAGCTTGTCAATGGGTCATGGTATTTCTCTTAGCAATATTCATTGTCATATGACAACTGATGAGAAAAAGGGAAATGAATGAAGTTCCATATGCTTCGGCATTTGGATCTGTCATGTATGCCATGATTTGTACTAGACCCGGCGTCTCGTATGCTCTAGGCATGATGAGTCGATACCAATCTAATCCTGTTGAGAACCATTGGATGGCAGTCAAGATGATCCTAAGTACTTAAGAAGAACTAAGGATATGTTCTTGTTATTTGAAAGATTGGAAGTTAATCTTGTTGTAAGGGTTACATAGATGGTAGCTTCCAAACTAACAAAGTTAATTTAAAATCGCAATTAGAATTTGTGATTATGCTTATTAGAGGTGCAATTTTGTTGGAAGAGTTCCAAGCAGAAATTGTAGCCTATTCTACTACTAAGGCCGAATTTTAGCAACATATGATGAGGCTAAAAGAGGCAGTTTGGATCAAAAGTTCATTAGTGTTTTGGAAATGTTCCAAGTATCACTAATCGGTGAAACTCTTGTTATGACTATAGTGGTGCCACTTGTGCAAACAATGGAACCAAGGTTACAACAACGATCCAAACACTCACTTAGACGTTCTTTGAGGAATTCATAAAGAATGAGAAGAAGTTAAGATATACAAAGTATCAACCGATGATGACATTAGGGATTCACTTACAAAGACCCTCGCACAAAGTGTAAGCATGATGGTCATGTTAGATCCATGAGTATTCGATACATAAATGGAGCCTAGTGCAAGTGGGAGCTGTTAGTGTGTGTGCCCTAGGCTTATAGTTTCTATAAACCTTGTTGTATCGTCTTTATCATTAATAAAAGAGAAATTTTATTTTGATTAATATATGTTTTACATGTTTATTATATTAATCTGTGTCCCTAGTTATTTAGTGTAAAGTTGGTAATGGATGATCATAGAGATGATCATATGCATAGAGATGCACATTACAAACTTGTAAATAACTAGTATAAATGCTAATGGATAATCATATGATGATTATTTGCATAGAGATGCACATTAGATTTATGGATACTTGTTAGAGAACAAGTGACTGGATTTGACCCGTATGAGATTTATGTCATGGTCAATTATCATAATTAAATCTCATATGGTCACTTCATTTAGTCCCTAGACCTGAGATTATCATGACCTTACATATGATGAAAGTTATGTTTGATTTTAGTCAAACGGTATCTTAACACGATATCTATAAAGACTATCATTGGCATGATTGGATTCATGATGGGAAGGACGATAAGTCAAGAAGGAATTTGTCCCTCGGAGAGAGATGTTTTGCTTGGGCCCCTCGATGAGTGATAATGATGAAAGCGTGTGGCCACACCCCAATACGATTGGACTATCATTATACTCAAGATCGAGAAAGCATTGAACAGATACAAGTTGACGTGGACCATGACTTGTGTTCAATATAACATCGTGAGACAAAGGGAGAAATGGAAGTGTACCATTGGAAACGTGAACTCTTACGTTGTGTTATTTGGGTAGACATAATGGCTTGCTAGAGTCCGCTTATGTCTTATGAGGGTCGATATGATCGGACTCATTGCCAACATAATACAATCCTATTGGGTCACACACAAATAGAATGAATTGGTTGAACAAAAGGAAGAATGATTGAGAATTTCTGAAACTGGCTACCTTTGTCACGCGACATACTTAGCCAGAGGCTAAGTATACCGCGCGACATAATGAGCCACCAGGCGTGGGTGACAGCCTGTTCTCCTAATTTGATTAGGAAACATATTCGTGCTATTGTAGTATAAATATGAGAGGTCTGTCAACCCTAATGGTCTAGCCGAATTTTTCAATAGAAATTCATAACAAAATACTCTCAATATTCTTCCATAAGTTTTAGGAATCTAGCAATTCCCAACCCGAGAATTGTTCTCGACATTCATATTTGTGTGGATTACCAAAACAGGGTCTTAGTTTTGTTCAAACAAATCAAAGACCTAGAGTTCAAATCTGAAGATCCAAAGGAGTTGAAGATTCGAAGATTTGAAGATCAAAAGTTTGTGATTACGAATCACATAATTATCCGTTCGATAGCTCAAGACCGGAAAGCAATTTAGGTTGGTAAATTCTATCTCATAGCAATTCAATTTAATCGTATAGAACGGATCTTAGGGCTTGGGTTTTGTGTTAATTTTATGCTTAATTCCGCTGCGCATGGACCCATAAAACCCAACAGAAACAACCACACAAACACCAATGGCCATAATACCGTTCCTGATTCTAATAACCACAATGCCATTCAAAATCACCATCTCTTCGTAGATCCCTCATAGTACCCGCCAAATTACAATGCTTTCCTCCAATACATGCAAGCTCTTTACCCCAAGAACGGAAATGGAACTTTTGCTAACGGTAGCTCTCCTAATCAAGGAAATTCATACATGTCTGATCCTAATTTCGGGGCTCCCTATGTGCCGCTAACAAAAGACGAGCTCGAGGTCAAAGAGTTGAAAGAAATGTTAAGGAAAGTAATAAGCAAGGGAGATTTCTCTACAGAGTCCTTGAGGTTATCCCCATCAGTTGTCCTCCCACTAAACTTCAAAATGCCCTATGTTGAAAAATTTGATGGCACCGGGTGTCCTACAATTCATCTGAAATCTTATGCAAGTGCCATGTAGTCCCGCGGAGAAAATGTTGGTGCAATGGCTTCCAATTTCCACTTGACTTTGATTAGGCCAGCTAAACAGTGGTTCTTGTCTTTAGACTCGAGTTTGGTCGATGATTGGACCAAGATCGTTGATGAATTCCAGAAAAGGTATAAAGACAACTCCAATTGGGAGAAGAGTCACCGAGATCTCGATTCATATGCCCTACGTGAAAAGGATACCTTCTCTGAGTTTGCTAACAGGTGGAGAAAGAAAGTTGCACAAGCTTTGGAAAGGCCCGATAGTGCCAAACAGACCCGCATCTTTCTCAAGAACCTTCAGCCATTCTATGCCGAGAAAATGAAATACCTCTCGTTCCCCAACTTTGCCTCCATCTTGGGCATTGGTTCTCGAATTGATAAGGATGTCAGAATCGGAGTGATCAAGATTGATCCTTCTCCTACTTCATACAGGTATAGAGCGCCTACCAAAGTCGCCCCTGCAACCATTAACAATGTTGCAGCAACTCCAACATCTTTTTGGAATAGTTTGCCTGGTTCAAGTCAAGGGTCTTACAACAGGGTTCCTCCGTGCAACAACCCAGATGGGTCAATCAACACTGTCAATAATCAGTCGGGAAATAGGGAAAATAGGAGAAAAAATTACAGACATTTTGACCAGTTCAGTACTCCGCTATCCACCATCTTTCAGGGGCTAGTGGCACAAGGGTTGTTAAAGCCAATAGAAGAGTACCGCGCACCGAACCCTTTACCCAAGAGTGGGGACAACAATAAGTATTGCGCGTACCACGTCTCTCATGGTCACGCAACTGATAATTGTTGGAGCCTAAAACATGCATTGCAAAACTTGATTGACGACATGGTCAATGAGAAGCCCCCACCACCACATGTTGTTAATAATCCTCTGCCAAATATCAACATGATTGAGTCTGAAGTAAGCTACTCACGGATTAGCTTCATTGTACCAAAGAGGCCTCTGAAATACACAGTTACTCCTTTACCAATCTCGAACATGGAGTGTAACATGATATCGAGGGATTCCATCTTGTCAAGCGCCAGAGCTACCGAAGAACAAAAAGCGCCTCTCGAGCAAGCCAAGTGGGTAGGCGGAAATGTTCACCATTTGACCCGTTCAGGGAGAGCCTATCAGCCTCCAAATCTTGAGCCAACTGGAACCAGTAAAGACAAAGGAGAGTCATCTGTGTTTAAATAAAAGGAAGTGGGCGGTCCTATACTTGCTCAACTTAAGAAAACCGAGGCTAACATATCCATTTGGGGTTTATTGTCTTCTTTAAAGGAACACCGAGATACCTTATCATCTGCTCTTAGTTGTGCCACCATCCCGATAGAAACTTCCCCCCAAGATCTTGTCCACATGGTCGGCAATATTCATTTTGGAAACATTATCACTTTCACCGATCTCGATGCACCAAAGATTGGTCCCAATCATAATGAGGCAGTGCACATAACGGTTGGGGTAGGGGGCAAGCACCTAGCTCGAGCTCTAGTTGATAATAGTTCCTTTGTGAATGTCTGACCTGTTCATGTCCTCGCTGATTTGGGAATTAAGATCTCTGATTTAACTCCATCTTCACAAGTGGTTCGCGCATACGACAGCATGGGTCATTGCGTCCTTAGTTCAGTTACTCTTGTTGGGTTTAATGGATCCATGCACAGTGGAATTAAGCATAAAATTAACACAAAACCCAACCCTAAGATCCGTTCTATATGATTAAATTGAATTCCTATGTGATAGAATTTACCAACCTTAATTGCTTTCCGGTCTTGAGCTATCGAACAATTTATTGGTGTGATTTTGAATCACAATCTTCGATCTTCAAAACCCTTTTAAATCTTCATATTGATTTGAACAATAGAACTCTAGGCCTTGATCGTCGTACGAGCGAAGACCCTCTAGTAGTATCCACACGTTAGAATGAACCAAGAACAGTTCTTGTGAATTGCTAGATTCTTAAACCTATGGAAGAATATTGAGAAACCTTTTTGGTGATTTTCTTTCTTGAAATTCGACTCGATTTTTGCTGTTTACAGACTCATATTTATACTACTTTAGTATTTAGAGTTTGTGCCCTAATCAAATTAGGAAACAAGTGTAAACCGCCTCTGTGGCTAGTTATGTCGCGTGACATACTTAGCCAGTGGCTAGTTATTTATGTCGCGTGACAAACGTTGCCATGTGGCTAGTTATGTCACGTGACAAACGTTGCCATATGCAGGAACTTTCAATCATTCTTCCTTTGGTTTAACCAATTCATTCTAGTTGTGTGTGACCCAATAGGATTATATTATGTTGGCAATGAGTTCGATCATATCGACACTCATAAGACATAAGCGGACTCTAGCAAGCCATTATGTCTACCCAAATAATATAACGTAAGAGTTCACGTTTCCAATGGTACACTTCCATTTCTCCCTTTGTCTCACAATGTTATATTGAACACAAGTCATGGTCCACGTCAACTTGTATTTGTTCAATGCTTTCTCGATCTTGAGTATAATGATAATCCAATCGTATTGGGGGTGTGGCCACACACTTTCCATCATTATCACTCATCGAGGGGCCCAAGCAAAACATCTCTCTTTCGAGGGACAAATTCCATCTTGACTTATCATCCTTCCCATCATGAATCCGATCATGCCAAAGATAGCCTTTATAAATATCGTGTTAAGATATCGTTTGACTAAAATCAAACATGACTTTCATCATATGTAAGGTCATGATAATCTCAGGTCTAGGAACTAAATGAAGTGACCATATGAGATTTAATTATGACATTTGACCATGACATAAATCTCATACGGGTCAAGTCCAGTCACTTGTTCTCTAACAAGTACCCATAATTTCAATGTGCATCTCTATGCATATAATCATCATATGATTATCCATTGACAATTATACTAATTATTCTCTTAATAATTAGGGATGGAGATTATTACAATAAATATGCAAACTATATAATAATCAAATAATAAACTTAAACGATAAATATGATACATAACGGTTTTCAGTTAAACATAACTAAAGCCTAGGGCATTACACCAACAGTCTCCCACTTGCACTAGGCTCCATTTATGTATCGAATACTCATGGATCTAACATGACCATCATGCTTCCTCCTGTGCGAGGGTCTTTGTAAGTGAATCCCTTATGTCATCATCGGTTGATACTTTGTATATTTTAACGTCTTCTCATTCTTTATGAATTCCTCGAAGAACGTCTAAGTGAGTGTTTGGATCGCTGTTGTGACCTTGGTTCCATTGTTTGCATAAGTGGCACCACTATTTGTCATAACAAAACTTTCACCGATTAGTGATACTTGGAACATTTCCAAAACACTAATGAACTTTCGATCCAAACTGCGTCTTTTAGCCACATCATATGTTGCTAAAATTCGGCCTTAGTAGTAGAATTGGCTACAATTTCTGCTTGGAACTCTTCTAATCAAAATTGCACCTCTAATAAACATAAACGTAAATCCTACTTGCGATTTTAAAATAACTTTGTCAGTTTGGAAGTTAGCATCTATGTGACCTTTACAACAAGATTAACTTCCAATCTTTCAAATACCAAGAACGTATCCTTAGTTCTTCTTAAGTACTTAAGGATCATCTTGACTGCCATTCAATGGTTTACATCAGGATCAGATTGGTATCGACTCATCATGCTTAGAGCATATGAGACTTCGAGTCTAGTACAAATCATGGCATACATGACAGATCCAAATGCCGAAGCATATGGAACTTCATTCATTTCCCTTTTGCTCATCAGTTGTCATAAGACAATGAATATTGCTAAGAGAAATACCATGACCCATTAACAAGCTACTCTTCTTAGACTCTTCTAAGAACCTTGTCAATGTGAGCACTTTGACTCAAACCAATTTATCCTTCTAGATCCATCTATATAGATCTTGATGCCAAGGATGTAAGCGGCTTGACCCATATCTTTCATTGAAAAACCTTTCCTTGACCAAGACTTAACAGTCTTAAGTATCGGAACTTATTTTTCCAATGAGTAAGATATCATTGTAATAAAACAATAGAAATAATACTACGCTCCTGTTCGGTCGAAACCTAACGGTTTATTTAATTCCGCAAGTGCACGGGCTATTGTAATATAGCGGGTGCAAGTACGGGTTGATCCCACAGAGACAGGGTTTACTAAGAAATATTTTTGTCTTTAGAAAGTAATAGAAAAGATTGGGGGGAGATAAAATTTGCTTTTTAGAAAGATAGAGAGAACATAAACAGAAAGTACTTTAATTAAATTCTTATATAAAATGAAGCATTCTCGGGATTGGAAATCATACACATAATCTTATTCATCAAATCGTCATTATCTTAGAGATAAAAGGTTTTCATAAAAAGCAAGGATGGTATGTTAAGCCTACGCTACTTCGGGCTAAGACAGTAGCGTTTGTATTCTTCACTAATTATGTCCTAACTGTTTGAGATTTCCGTTTACGTTATTCCCGCCCTGTCACAAACGGGCGTTCCGACTTATCTCTAGCTGACCATAATTAGTAAGAATCCATTAAGGACGAGAGTCAACATACTTTCCATTAAAGGAACATCCCTAGGCCATTGAACTACTCTCGTGATCAATGAAACCTAGTTTCTTTATATGGTTCCGTCAATCGAGATTCTCCGCTAGGTACTTCTCTCAATTGATTGAATCATACAAATTGGACATCTCCAAAATGTAAGGCATTTAGAGAATAATATAAAGAAATTGTTTAGATGAAGGAAGAAGACAAGACTAAAAATTTTAAGATGATGAATAAGTATGCTTTTGAGTTTCCAACCCCAAGAATAAGGGGGATTACTCACGAGCCATTTATAAAGTATAAGCAATAATAAAGGATTGAGTAAGAAATACTTATGAATGTAGTAGGCAAGTGCTGAGAATAATGCTTCACTTTTATTACTTTTTCTCCAAAGTAACTCCAAGAACAAATCAATGACTTTGATCTTCAAATTCCTTTGGAAAATTATTGTCACAAGTGTTTGTACTTTCTATCTATATAATATCAGTGATTTCTCTCTAAGAATCCGTTTCTAAGACTGATTACAAGGGTCCTATTTATAAATGGGAGGAGACTCTTTAATTGGGTGCCATCAAAAGGTGC
The DNA here is from genome assembly GCA_022495995.1 of Adenophora triphylla var. japonica. Taxonomy (NCBI): domain Eukaryota; kingdom Viridiplantae; phylum Streptophyta; class Magnoliopsida; order Asterales; family Campanulaceae; genus Adenophora; species Adenophora triphylla. The sequence continues at coordinate 419,734 of JAFEMH010001378.1, forward strand.
CTTTACATCTGCAGTCACGACTTGCACGGCCGTGTCAAGGATTTTGCATGGCCGTGTACTCTTTGGCGCCAGTTTTGAATTTGAACTTGGAGACTTGCACGGCCGCTCTCAATATAGCTGCACGGCCGCTCCGAGGTTGGCACGGCCAGGGCTCTTCAGTGCTCGGCCACTCCATGGATTTTGGGGCCAAGCTGGCCGGCCATGGCCTATGATGCACGGCCGCTCCCAGACTTGCTGCACGGCCGCTCCCACTGGTTTTCAGCTTTGAGTGTTTATTTTGCTTGGTGTTCCTCCATCCTTTCGGACCAATTAGCCCAAGTATCCTTTAGATATAAAATGACCCTAAAACCTGTCTAAAAATGTATAAAACATATCAAAAACGTAAAATCTAATAAAATAGCAAAAGTAAGTAAAAAGTATTAAAAACTAAATAAAAAATGATGATTTATTTATGTAAAAGTATATAAAAACTAGGATAATTGACTATATAATAGTCACTTATCAAACCCCCCCACACTTAAGCTTTTGCTTGTCCCCAAGCAAACTTAGAACGAAAATACGGAGAGGGAGAAAAAGCAAGATTGATCCCTCAGAAATAAAGTAGCAAGCCTTAAATTGCCTCTTTAGATAATGCCTTTGCCTTTTTAATCATATTTTGAATACCTTTAAAAATTTATCTAGGAAGAAGCATTTTAGGGATATTTTTAAAGAGATAAAATGCAAGACAATAACCTAATATAGCATATATAAAATTTTGACCAAGTAAAGCATGCTAGAAGGATAACTCTTAGATTTATTTCTTGGTAGAAAAAGCTGTCACTTTTTTAGAGTGATTTTTGAGAAAAGATGAATTTATTTCTTTAAAATGTACAAGAGAAGGTATAAACATTTATTTACAAATTAGAAGTTCCGAAGAATTACATTCTTGAATCACAAGGGTGAGAAATGGATGATGATAGTGGAAAAATCTCATCAAAGTCAAACAAATTTATCTTATTTTTTTTTTGCACGTGTTATATTTTTGCAAAAGACCTAAGTTATTTTTGATCCTTTCAAGTAGGAGACATTGTGGTTGCGAACCCCATGTTCCTAATACTTAGATCAAGAATACTTTTGGATATTACTCCCGTTTGGCAAGGAAGCATCGTCGCAGCGAACGCCGTGCCCCGAGTTAATTAGGAAGTAAAAGGCTTATTTTTGCTTTTAAGGATTGGTGACAAAGTCACTCTTTTTAGCAATAAGATAAAGATGTCTAACTTTGAATTGATTAGTGGAAATGGAAATATGAAATTTTTGATGAAAGGGTGTGATTCAAGGGATGCAAAACAAAGGGTGCTTCTAATAAGGGAATAAATATTTAATAAAGATAAAAGATGTACAATTTTTAAAGAAATATTTTCAATATATTTTTCATAAAAATGACCAAGTGTAGATTGCTAAAGATTCCTTCTAATCAAATGCCTTTTTCTTGACAAAACCCTATATTTTGCTATACTAACTTATGAGGCTTTTAATTATTTCTAAAAAAAATATCCCTATATTTTTCTCCTTATAAATCTCTAAGTTTATAAAAAATATGAGAGGAAAGAAAAATAGGCATTATTCTAGGACGAATGGCAAGCATAGAAATAATGATTATGGATCATCATAGGGATTATTACTCTCTTTTTTTTTATATATACTATACATGCATAAAAATGAAAATGCAACTAAGTTAAAAAGAAAAATTTACACTAGAAAGCAAGTAAAAAATTCTTAAACTAGAAAGCAAAAAATAAAAAACAAAATAAAGATAGGTATACCACCCACACTTGAAATGAACATTGTCCTCAATGTTTCAAGGAAAAAGAGTAAATAGATAAGCATGCGGTGGTAAACAAAATTATGATAAACAGTAATATAATCCATTGATTTACTATTCCGATGATGCTTGTTTAAGGTCATAAGCTCGACCCCTTTCTATCAGTGATAATGGACGGTGAGTGGTATTGTAATGGTCTCTTATCCTTAACAACTCGCCATTCCTTCCCCTTTGGCGTGATTGAGCTCTTAAGATTTATGCAAACGCGACATCCCGATTTGCTTTTCTTCTTGGGTCCCCTACCTTTTGATTTTTGAACCTTATTATGCTTTTTAGGGTGCACATTTTTTTCACCACTATGATCTAAGGGCTTTTTAATTAATATTTTTGAGTCCTTGGATTGTGATTTCTCACCCTTTTTATCATTTTCAGGAGTGTTGACTTCATGGCACGACTTATTGAGATTTATGTTTTTAAATTCGACCTTCTTATTTCCAATGTTTAGAGAAAGAGTGCCATTCTTTACATCTATTACTGCACCAGAGGTGGCAAGAAAAGGTCTTCCTAGAATTATTGGAATTTGGTGATCTTCCTCCATCTCAAGGACTACAAAGTCTACCGGGATGATCAATTTCCCGATTTGACAAGGGACATCTTCCATAATACCCATCAGGTATTTAATGGAGCGATCCGCTAGTTGGAGAGAAATAGTGGTGGGTTTCATTTCCCCCACACCTAGTTTCTTACCTACTGAAAGCGGAATGAGGCTCACACTTGCCCCAAGATCTAGCAAAGCATTATCAACATTGTATTTACCTATTTTGCAAGGAATAGAGAAAGTGCCGGGATCTTTTAATTTAGGAGGAAGTTCTCTTTGTAAAATGGCACTTACTTCTTCTGTTAAAGCGACAGTCTCATGCTCCTCAAGTTTTCTTTTATTTGCAAGAATATCCTTTAAGAACTTAGCATAAGAGGACATTTGTTGAAGGGCATCGGTAAAAGGTATGTTGATGTAAATAGACTTTAAGACTTCTAAAAATTTTGCAAATTGTTTGTCAAGTTTGGCTCTTACCAACCTTTGGGGGTATGGAATTGGAGGGTCAAAATTTCTAGAAATCTTAGGGGATTACGTCCCATTTTCAACATCTTCATTAGTCTCAACCATCGGTGGGGTCGGACTAACGTTCTCCTTATTTGGTTTGATATTTTCCTTAGGAAGGGGATCTACAATTTCTTTTCCACTCCTAGTTTCTACCGCACTAACATGCTCATCGGGCCTTTGCGATTGACCGGGAAAACTCCCTTGTGGTCTATGCGAGGTGCCGGCTTGTTGAGCTTGTTGATTTTCAAGCATTCTATTGTGGGCGGCTAAATTATCAAACCTAGCATTCAATGACTTAATGGATTCCCTTAACTCATTATTGGTCTTCTCTTGTTCGTTTTTGTTTTCGATCATAAAATCCATAATAAGATCCAATTTAGACTTAGGGGGAGGGAAAGCACTAGAATTTCCATTGAAATTCTTTTGTGTGAATCTCGGTGGTTGTGTAGAAGATTGCGGGTTTAAAATATTGTTATTCTTATAGGAAAAATTAGGGTGATTTCTCCATTCAGGATTGTATGTGTTTGAATACATACCACCATTTTTCCCATAAGATTTAACAAAGTTTACTTGGTCACTAGAAGTAGTGTCAAGCAATTCACAACATTCTGTACTATGCGAGTTTGACCCACATAGTCCACAAACAACATTAATGTTGGCCACGGGATTTACATTAAAGTTTTCAAACTTTTTAAGAAGCATATCAACTTTAGAAGATAAGGTAGTAATGACATCAATATTGTACTTACCTGGAATCCCCTGTGGTTGTTCCCTCTCATTGAACCATTGATAGTGATTCAGGGCTATGATTTCTATTAAGTCGTATGCTTTATCCACCGTCTTATTCATAAGTGCACCTCCTGCGGCGGCATCAATTGTCTCCCTTGTTCTATATGTGAGACCATTGTAGAAAGTGTGCACAATTAACCACTTTTCAAGCCCGTGGTGAGGGCACGTTCTTAGGAGCTCTTTGAATCACTCCCAAGCGTCATACAGTGATTCGCTTCCTGTTTGGCTAAAATTTATAATCTTCGTCCGAATTTGAGCGGTCTTGCTCGGAGGGAAGAAACGTCCAAGGAATGCTTCTTGAATTTGGTCCCAAGTTGTAAAAGAGTTGGGTGGGACTGAAATTAACCACTGTTTCGCCTTATCCTTTAGAGAGAAAGGAAAAAGGCGCATCCGAATTGCTTCCGGGGTGACATTCTGAATACGTGTGGTATCACAGTATTCCAAGAATGTTTGGATGTGGAGATGAGGATCTTCGAAAGCGGTGCCGCTATATTGGTTATTCATAACCATAAGCAAAAGTCGCGGCTTTATCTCAAAGTGTGACGCTTCGGCATTCGACACAACAATAGGGGATCTAGTTCCCGGGGTACTTGGGTTAACAAAGTCCCGTAGGGTCCTAGCGAGTGTTTGCTGTTCTCCTTCCATATGTTTCTTCAAAGTTTCTCTAAATCTTCTTAATCTCTCGTGAAAGCTTCTTTCGGTTTCCGGATCAAAGTTGTCAAAGTATGTCCGAGACCGTTTCATAAACTATAAGAAAAACACTTGAAGAGAAATTAAACGCAACAATTTATAGGAAGAGAAAGCAAAATAGCAAAAATAAAACAAAAAAAATTATGTAGTAAAGACAAAAATAAAAAGTAAACCGTTGTCCCCGGCAACGGCGCCAAAAACTTGTTCGGTCGAAACCTAATGGTTTATTTAATTCCGCAAGCGCACGGGCTATTGTAATATAGCGGGTGCAAGTACGGGTCGATCCCACAGAGACAGGGTTTACTAAGAAATATTTTTGTCTTTAGAAAGTAATAGAAAAGATTGGGGGGAGATAAAATTTGCTTTTTAGAAAGATAGAGAGAACATAAACAGAAAGTACTTTAATTAAATTCTTATATAAAACGAAGCATTCTCGGGATTGGAAATCATACACATAATCTTATTCATCAAATCGTCATTATCTTAGAGATAAAAGGTTTTCATAAAAAGCAAGGATGGTATGTTAAGCCTATGCTACTTCGGGCTAAGACAGTAGTGTTTCTATTCTTCACTAATTATGTCCTAACTGTTTGAGATTTCTGTTTACGTTATTCCCGCCCTGTCACAAACGGGCGTTCCGGCTTATCTCTAGCTGACCATAATTAGTAAGAATCCATTAAGGATGAGAGTCAACATACTTTCCATTAAAGGAACATCCCTAGGCCATTGAACTACTCTCGTGATCAATGAAACCTAGTTTCTTTATATGGTTCCGTCAATCGAGATTCTCCGCTAGGTACTTCTCTCAATTGACTGAATCATATAAATTGGACATCTCCAAAATGTAAGGCATTTAGAGAATAATATAAAGAAATTGTTTAGATGAAGGAAGAAGACAAGACTAAAAATTTTAAGATGATGAATAAGTATGCTTTTGAGTTTCCAACCCCAAGAATAAGGGGGATTACTCACGAGCCATTTATAAAGTATAAGCAATAATAAAGGATTGAGTAAGAAATACTTATGAATGTAGAAGGCAAGTGCTGAGAATAATGCTTCACTTTTATTACTTTTTCTCCAAAGTAACTCCAAGAACAAATCAATGACTTTGATCTTCAAATTCCTTTGGAAAATTATTGTCACAAGTGTTTGTACTTTCTATCTATATAATATCAGTGATTTCTCTCTAAGAATCCGTTTCTAAGACTGATTACAAGGGTCCTATTTATAAATGGGAGGAGACTCTTCAATTGGGTGCCATCAAAAGGTGCCTTTACATCTGCAGTCACGACTTGCACGGCCGTGTCAAGGATTTTGCACAGCCGTGTACTCTTTGGCGCCAGTTTTGAATTTGAACTTGGAGACTTGCACGGCCGCTCCCAATATAGCTGCACGGCCGCTCCGAGGTTGGCACGGCCAGGGCTCTTCAGTGCTCGGCCACTCCATGGATTTTGGGGCCAAGCTGGCCGGCCATGGCCTATGATGCACGGCCGCTCCCAGACTTGCTGCACGGCCGCTCCCACTGGTTTTCAGCTTTGAGTGTTTATTTTGCTTGGTGTTCCTCCATCCTTTCGGACCAATTAGCCCAAGTATCCTTTAGATATAAAATGACCCTAAAACCTGTCTAAAAATGTATAAAACATACCAAAAATGTAAAATCTAATAAAATAGCAAAAGTAAGTAAAAAGTATTAAAAACTAAATAAAAAATGATGATTTATTTATGTAAAAGCATATAAAAACTAGGATAATTGACTATATAATAGTCACTTATCAGCTCCCACTGAATTTCATGCATACACAAGATTCATCTTTGTTCTTTGATGAAGTCAAACTCTTTGACCAATTCATCAAAACAAAGATTCCAATTCCATGAAGCTTGCTTCAACCCATCTCATGGATCTTTGCAACATGCATACTTTATTAGAATTTCTTGGATCGACAAACTATTTGGGTTGTGTACTATACACATCCTTAATAATCTTTCCATTTAAAGAAAGTCGTTTGACATCCATTTGTCATATCACATAGTCACAATATGTGATAATGGCAATTGAAATTCTAATAGACTTTGACATTGTAACTGGCGAAAAAGGTTCCAACATAGTCAATACTATGAATTTGCCTAAGTCCCTTTGTTACAATCCTTAGTCATGAAAGTATACACCTTCACATCCATGTCGGTCTTTGAAGACCTACTTACACCCTTTAGTTTTTACACCTTTAGGTAGCCCAATCAAGTTCCAAACTTGATTGTCAAACATGGATTGTACTTCTGATTCCATGGTTCCTAACCATTTATCCAAATTAGGAGTAGACATCGCCTCAAGATAGGAAGTAGGATCGTCATTCTCAATGACATCCATCTTATTACTTTCCGATCAATATTTCTTGGTTCGGATTGTAACCTATCCGATCTACGATGGACTTGTGCATCTTGAACCGGTTCCACAACTCCTTTGTGAACATGGTTCCGTCTCTACTCTTGGTTCCATGTCATTTTCAGGTTCTTGAACTCTTTTCAAGATTAATTTTACTCCCACTAGATTCTTTATTGAGAAACTATCTCTCAAGAAACAAATCGTATAGAGCAACAAACATTTTGTTCTCTTTGTGGTTGTAAGATTAATTTCCGAAAATAACCTAGTCAGATTTGGTGCTAACTTATAAGAGACAAGTCTCTTTACATAAGATTCGCAACCCCAAATCTTCATGAAAGACAAACTAAGTTTTCTTCCATGCCACATCTCATGTGGGGCATTAGGAACCGATTTAGTAAGGACTCAATTCAGTGTAACCGCATTATTTCTAATGCATATCCTCAAAAGGAAATAGGAAAGTCAAATTGACACATCATCGAATGAACCATGTCCTACAAGGTTCAATTCCTCCTATCAGACACACCATACAATGTGGTGTTCCGGGTGGAGTCAACTCTGAAACGATTTCATAGTTTTGAGATAATTGTCAAACTCTTGGCTCAAATATTTACCACCTCGATCTAATCGAAGTACTTAATAGTTTTACCAAGTTGTTTTTGTACTTCATCTTGAAATGTTCGAAACATCTCAAACGATTCACCTTTGGACTTCATCAGATAAACATAATCATATCTAGATAAGTCTTTAGTGAAATATGATGAAATACCGAAATCCTCCCCTAGCAATGCTGCTTAATAGTCCACATACATCTCATGTATAATGACTAATAAGTCACTAGCCCTCCCACTACTCTTAGTGTAGGGTGGTTTGGTCGATAATCCCAATAAATAAGATCCACATTCCTCAAATGATTCATGGTCATATGAGTCTAAAAGTCCATGTTAATGGAGTTTAGATATATGTTTCTTATTTATTTGACCAAACTGGCAATGCTATATGAACGCGTTGTTCATATTGTTCGGTTTAGATTTCCATTTATTATATAGATATCTTCAACATTATTTTGTTTCTCATCTTCAAGGATATGAAGACCATTCAATGACATATGCAATACAATAAGGCATATCATTAAATAAATATAAAACTTCTCATTGAAAATAAGAAATTTATATCCTTCATCATCCATTTAAGAAACGGAAATAATACTCCTACTCAAATTCGGAACTTAGTCATACTTATTCAAAACAAGTACTACTTCACAAGGCAAAGTGACTTCATAAGTCCCTTATGGCTAATGTTGCAACTCTTGCTCCATTCCCATGCATAGGTTTAATTTACCTTATTTGAGTGGCTTTCTATTCTTTGTTCCTTACACATTTAAACAAATGTGGGATCCAATCCGGTATCATATAACCAAGAACAAGAAGTCGAAAGGAAAATATCTATCATATAGATACTTAAAGTAGTAGCAATCATATTGCCCTTCTTCACCTTTTAGGCCTTCCTAATAAGCCTTGCAACTTTGCTTCCAATGACAATCTTATTGCAATGATAGCAAAAATGCATCCTTTTGAGACACTTTGGGTTTAGCCTCTTCGGCTATGACAACATTTGTCCTAGGTTTAGCAACTTTTGCTTTACCTTCTTTTCCTTCCTTTATGAACCCTTTTATTGTGTCAACCATTAACACATTTTGCGGATTGCTCCTTCTTTCATCATATGAATTAAGAGCCTTCACCACAACATATATCTTTTGCCTAGCATGCACTTGGAACATTTCCCTTTTGCGTTATGCTAGAACAAAAGAATAGTTATCATGTGCTCAAGGTTCTTCATAAGAGCCTTTAAACATGGTGGCAAATACAAGGCAAGCAATATTGTCAGAATCATCAATATGTTTCTAATATTGCTTCCTTATTTGCCCTTTGCAACATTTGCAATGGGTTTAGTAGGAACGGATTCGCAAGAACATACATATTATGTATTGTTCCTTTCGAACTTTGTCCTTCATAAGGACGAATCGCAATTATCATTATGTAATGCTATTTCTACAACAAAATATACAAATTATATGAACACATATCAATATCAACACATTTATCATTTAAGAGCAAATAATGTATTTTACAAATACTCCCACTAAATCATACACCTTCCAATGCAAATAAGCATAATATATATTTAATGGGCTAAGATCCAACTTTAATTTAATCTCAAGTACGCTATGGAGCACCGCTCAAGATTAAACTAATTAGGTAGAAAACATCAATCATATCGTATATGACTCTTAGGACAAAGATCCAACTTTAATTTAATCTCAAGTACGCTATGGCGCACCGCTCATGATTAAACTAATTAGGTAGAAAACATCAATCATATCATATATGACTCTTAGGATCTTTTATGAGATTTATTTAAGACATCATATGTCTAAGCTTATTTTAATCTCATCTTATGCCTTGGGTCCAAAACCATTTTGATAATCCAATTAAGTTCATCCACTTTAAACGTATAGGAACCACCATTTCCTCATCTTGCTCGCAAACGGAATAGAATCAAAGCACCTTGCTATGGCAAGCCCACCCAAAACTATCCGAGTGGTCTCAAGTGTTTTAATCATGGATTGGCATAAAGAACTTAAAAGTTAAATGAAGGTTCTTTAAGGTAGATTATAAGCATATCAGCAAAGATAGTCACAATCATGCACCAGGTAAGTTCCCAGGAAGATAGGTGAGCCACAAGGACTACTTAAGTACCAATTCTTCCTTAGACAGAAATCTTCTAGTCATGCACAACTTAGAATACCAATTTGAGTGCAACATAATCGATACTTTGTATACTGACTTGTTTCTCATAAACAATCAGACTCGAAAACTGACTTGTTTCTCATAAACAATCAGATTCCTTCAAATTTTGCATAAACTGACTTGTTTCTCATAAAAAATCAGAAAATCAAAATTTAATGTTTCAAGTTGAAACATTAAATTTTGATTTTCTGGTTGTGTGTGACCCAATAGGATTATATTATGTTGGCAATGAGTTCGATCATATAGTCACTCATAAGACATAAGCGGACTCTAGCAAGCCATTATGTCTACCCAAATAATATAACGTAAGAGTTCACGTTTCCAATGGTACACTTCCATTTCTCCCTTTGTCTCACGATGTTATATTGAACACAAGTCATGGTCCACGTCAACTTGTATTTGTTCAATGCTTTCTCGATCTTGAGTATAATGATAATCCAATCGTATTGGGGTGTGGCCACACACTTTCCATCATTATCACTCATTGAGGGGCCCAAGCAAAACATCTCTCTTTCGAGGGACAAATTCCATCTTGACTTATCATCCTTCCCATCATGAATCTGATCATGCCAAAGATAGCCTTTATAAATATCGTGTTAAGATATCGTTTGACTAAAATCAAACATGACTTTCATCATATGTAAGGTCATGATAATCTCAGGTCTAGGAACTAAATGAAGTGACCATATGAGATTTAATTATGACATTTGACCATGACATAAATCTCATACGGGTCAAGTCCAGTCACTTGTTCTCTAACAAGTACCCATAATTTCAATGTGCATCTCTATGCATATAATCATCATATGATTATCCATTGACAATTATACTAATTATTCTCTTAATAATTAGGGACGGAGATTATTACAATAAATATGCAAACTATATAATAATCAAATAATAAACTTAAACGAGAAAATATGATACATAACGGTTATCAGTTAAACATAACTAAAGCCTAGGGCATTACACCAACAACTCTCACCCTCACTATTGGGCCTTTAGTAATGACGATTAAGTTCCAGGTGATAGACTTCAAATCCACTTTCAGTTTGCTCCTTGGGCATCCTTTAGTAATGACGATTAAGGCGTGGTCAACTCTATTGAGTATTTCAAGGAAACTGATATCATCGGCAAGAAAAAGACCGAGTATGGAGATGCCCTGTCTCTGAACGTGGTCAAAAAGATGAATTTCCTTCCTGTTCTGGGGCTCGGAAAAGACCAGCAAGGACGTGTTGAGATAATTGAAGATGAGGTTTCTACGGTCGTACCACCATTCGGACTCGGCTACAAACCCACGCCCGCCGAGCTTGCTGCAGTAATGCGTGAAAAGAGGAAGAGGAACGCGACCATTAGACAAGGCAGGGCCTACGAGCTCCCGCCAATGTGCCCCTATGAGAAAACTCTAAATGGATACTTTATTCGTGAAGGCGAAGATGTCGCCTATATCCTCTTCCCAGAGCCATGGGTTGATGCTAAGGGGAACTCTCACCCAGGATGGTAAATATTTAATGATGCAAAAGTTTATGCTAATAATGACGATAATGGTCAGGAAAGCTCCTATAAGCAGTTTGATCATGTGGATCCATGGACACTAGATGATCAAGAAAATGTTTTGACCCTCTTTAATGAATTCAACTTGGAGGATGGTTTTCTGGGAATGATCGGGGATGGCACCGACAAAGCATATGATCCTGCTAAGCACCTCAAGCCTGCAGTTGCACCACTTAACAACTGATATCAAACCGCTGGGCCACTCGCCACTACTGCCGTGCTTGTGGACCGTTTGGGATATGCTCCTCCTATTTACCATGCTTTTAAACCTTTTGTACTTGATGTTTCTGCTCCCGGGACTCCGGCCGAGGATCTCACTGTCAAAGACCTCGACGAAGTTGCCGAACTTGTACTCCCTTCTCTTATAATGAAATTTCTCCTGTTTTCGCTTACTCCTTGGTTGCCTATATTTTTAATGATGAATTAACAAGAGATTATACAATAAAAAAAGTTAATAACGAGTCATTAGAAAATATAAGCCAAGATGAAAAAGAATATTTAATTGAATTAAGAAGATTAGCCAAGCAACGTGGGGAACGAAAATTGAAATCTTGTAAGGAAGACTTGTCCACTATTAATCTGGGGCTGAACGAGGAAATTAAAGATATCAAGATTGGAAGCTTCATGCAGGGAACCGAAAGAGAACAACTGATCAGTCTGCTCAAAGAATTTGTTGATGTATTTGCCTGGTCTTATGAGCATATGCCCGGGCTTGATTCAGTCATTGTGGAGCATGTTGGGTATGAATAATTTAACCCTCCTAGATTAGCTTAAGATTTGATTGATACCATAACCTCCTCTCTATTTTAAGAACATTAGGCCCATATGTAATGAAGCTTAGACTTCAATTTTTTAGCTAAGTCCATTTTATAGAATAGGATTAATTAGGCTTGAAGACTCGCACAAGACTCATTGGATATGAGGTTGCAGTTTAAGAGGTTCAGACCACTTCATCTAACTGCACGAAGAAAACTACTCCCAGTAACTGCTTTGTGAATTCCTTTGTCTGAAACTGCTCTTTGACAATCTCAGTGCAACCGCCTTTATGTAAACCGCATTTGTTATGCAGTTCCAATATCTCAACCGCATTGATGAAACCTCCACTGGTGAACCCGCACATTCTCAACCGCTTCACACCAGACCGCTTCAAATGATTGAAGACTTGATGTGAACCACTTTATGGTTGTTGGAATCCACGTCAGCAATGATAAAAGTCAACCACCAAATCTTGTCACAAGATTCAATGTCAGAGAAGATCTGCAAGGATCTTGAATAGGTGACAGGTATCTTAACTACCTTAATTGCAGCTGAGACCTGATTTGCTTTACCTGCAACTGTTGTACCAAAGGACAAAAGTGGATATTGTGGATCAATCAAAAAGCACCAGTACAGTACTTGCTACAGCTGTGTCCAATGGCTATATCCTTGGATCTTGGGTATAAATACCCCCAATCTTCATCATTTGAAGATTGCTTGAGAAATTGATTTGCTGTGAGTTCATAAGAAGCTGAAGCTCTGCCCAGAAAATTCTTAGTCCTTTGAATCTTCATCTTCTACTTCAAGAAATATATTTCAGCCCAAAAATCAAGCCTTAACACATCAAGAATCATTGTGCTCTCCATCTCATAGATTTAAAGAGCCTTGATCTTGCTTACACACACACACCTCACTTGTTTAATCACATAGATTAATCATTTGAGATACACCGGTTATAGTCTAGGATTTGATATTTATAGAATAGATTTTAGATCTGAGTTTGAATACTTTGTAACTTGTAATCTCTCTCATATTCAATATAAAATCTAACTCTTAGAAAATCCAAGACTAACCATCTTGGTAGTGGACGTAGATCGTTTATTGGATGAACCACTCAAAATATTTTGTTCTTTTTTCTGCATTTTTATTTACTGTTCTTACTAATTGTTTATCTCTATCTCTATTTGATCTTAATTTTAGTTATCCATTATTATGAATTGTGTTTGCAGTTAACTATTGTCATAACCTCACTTTTCAGTTTTAAGAACCGCACTGAAAACCGCTTTGCAAAACCGCACCTCTAAAACCGCTATATAACTTTAATATTCCGTTGTGCATTTTACAATTCTACTTGTAGTATCTTATTAACTGCAAGCGGTTTTGTAACCTAGAAGTTCAGTTTTCAAAAGAGGGCGAAAAATTTATAACAGATATTCACCCCCCCCTCTAGCTGTTTTTCACCCTTGTTCCCACCTTTGGGACCAACAAGTGGTATCTGTGCTTAAACACATTTATAAAACCACTATTTTTCAAGCTTAACAGCTTGTGTGCCGATTCGATATGGCAAACTCAAAAACAATGACAACTGTTAACTATTCACACATTCCCATTTTGGACGAAGACCACTTCGATATCTGGAAAGTCCGAATGCTCATTCATTTGGAGACTATTGATGAGATGCTGGTGGAATGCATGACAAATGGCTCGTTCGTTCCCATGAAGGCCAACACCAATCCAGCCACCAGTGCTGCAACTCCAGAGGTCCAAAAGCCAAAAGGCGAGTGGTCGGACGAGGAGAAGAGATTAGCTGCCTTGGACAGCAAGGCGAGGCACATCATTTTTGGATCCCTTCCCGTTTCAACCCTTCAAAAAGTGATATATCTGAAAACCGCAAAGCAGATGTGGGATGCCATAGAGAGCTACCTCGAAGGTGATGACGAGTGCAAGGAGAACAAATTATATGCTGTTGAAAGATCTTACAACAACTTCAACAGGAAATCCAACGAAACCTTGCGTCAGACCTATGACCGCTATGTTGAGGTAGTTAATGCATGTAGATCTCTTGGCAAAACTTTAACTGATAAGGAAATCAATATGACTTTCCTAGCTTAGGGATGACCAAAATCGGTTCCGGGCCCGGTTCCGGTTCGGAACCGCCGGTTCCAGTTCGGAAAATGTATGACCCTTAATCGGCCCGAATTGCTCACGGTTCCGGTTAATCTGATTCCGGTTTTCTCCCCGGTTCGTCCGGTCTGGGCTTTTTCCGATCCAGTTCCGGTCCGGTTCTTTTGAAAAACAATGAATTTTCGTCCGGTTCTGGGCTTTTTCCGGTCTGGTTCGCCATTTTGGTGAGCCTTAACCGGCCCGGCTCCAAACTGGTTCCGGTTACCCCGGTTCCGGTTTTCGTGACGGTTCATGGCAGTTACGGGCTTTTCCGGTCCGGTTTCAGTCCGGTTTTCCGGTTTCGGTCCGGTTCCGGTCATCCCTATCCTAGCTGCTTTAGGTTCTAGATGGGTAAATAAAACAACCTCTCTAGAAGACTCCAAAGTTTTGAATACTTGGTCGTTAAGTAACTTGTATGCAAATCTTAGAGTCTATGAGCTTAAATTAAATCATATTGAAGAGATTGAAGGGAAAACCAAATCGCTTTCCATGTCCATCGTGGAACATGAGGAGAAACCAACCACATCCAATCAAACCAATGATCCTTCCATATCAACCTCATCACTCATCGAAATGGATGATGATGATTTTGCAATGTTTGTGAAAATATTTCATCTGAGTGTCCACAGCCAAGATTTGAATACATGAAAAAGAAAACCTCTCCTGCGAAATTTTCTCGTCGCAAGGGAATGGTTGCTGAAGAGGAAGAGAATTCTAAGGAATTAGCAACTTGGATTGAAACAGATTCTAGGGAAGTGACAATGAAACCGAAGAGGTTAATCTCTGCTTAGTTGCAGATGCTTCCGATGAGTCAGATACTGAGTCAATCGAGTCGCTAGATATGGAGGATGAAGAGGTTTCTATAAAAATTCCAAATTTTAAATTGGATGCTGCTGTCAAACTTACTCCAAGCATTAAAATAGGGAATTGTTCTTATTCACGTCCCGATTTCCTCCCTACAAATGCTCCACCTTCAAAAGTAACTCCAAAGAAGAAAATTTTGAAAAAGGTGGTGGAAGAAGTTTCTCCCATGGAACATGAAAGGATGTTCAAGGAAGCAGAAATGATGATCCAAAAATTCTCTAATGTTAAGAAAGCTTTAGCATTAGCTCATGATGAACTTTCTTAGTACAAGACGGAGAAAACTGTGATGAGGTCTGAAATTTCCAATCTTAAGGACCAAATCAAAAGTATGTCTCCTCTTGCTGATCAAAACCGCATTCTTGAAAATAAGGGTGCTGCACTTCAACTTAGGAACGATGACCTGGTTGCTCAAAATCAAGAAACCCAAAAGATTATTGATGAGTGGGCCAAGTCTCGTGTCACCTTGGATCAAATACTAGAAACCCAAATGACCAGTGGAATTAAAGAAGGTCTGGGATTTCAAACAGGTGAAAAGGAGAAGTGTGCATCCTGCTGTGAAAAGGATGAGGAAATTTTAAAACTAACTAAAGAAATTCCTAAGGAGAAGCATGCTGCTTCTAAGGGTAAAGGATGGGAACAAAAGGCTCCACTTAACTTCCATTATGTCTACCCAAAGAAACAGTTTGGGAAAAACTCTCAGATGAAAGGAAAATATTCTGAGAGTGAAGATGCAGAGGAGGTTTCTTACGCAGCTGACAGCACCTCTACTCCAACTGCTCCTGGTGGAATATGTGGTACTGCCAACTACAAGGCTGAATGCCCTTCTTCTTCGACCGCACCTCCTGCCTTCAAAAGAAAGGGGAGCGTTCCTAGAAAAACCGCGGTCAAACCAAAAGAAACCACCTTTGTGAAGGCTAAAACCGTTGTTCCCAAACCGCATTCAGCTCCTAAGAAAAGTAAGGAGTTAGTAAAACCTCAGGATGCTTGTAGCTTTCATAAATGCTCTGTGTATGATGGTTTAGGTCACAAGGATGCAGAATGCCTCTTACGGTTCACACCCAATGCCAGGAAGAGTAAACCTCCTTCTATCAAATAGGTGTGGGTCGTTAAAGGCTGCTAACCTCGGGACCCAAGGAATAAAAAGGGGGACCTCATTTTTAATGTTTACATTTCAGGTCCTCTGCTTAATGGCTGCTCACTCCAAGGATAATGAATGGTATCTTGACAGTGGCTGCTCAAGACATATGACTGGAGATAGATCATTACTTGAAGATGTCATTGAAGCAAGTGGTCCATCTGTAACCTTTGGTGACAAAAACAAAGGCAGAACCATTGGGTATGGTGTAATAAGGAGAGGAAACCTAACCATTGAGAAGGTTTCTCCTGTTGAAGGACTCAAGCACAACCTCTTTTCAATTTCTTAATTCTGCGACAAAGGAATGCTTTGCAACTTCACGTCATCAAATTGCTTTATCAAAGATAGCATTTCCGGAGTCACCCTACTCACAAAGATTCGTAAGAGTAATATTTATACATTATTGATCTAGATTCTGCATGTAGTATTACTAATCTCTGTTTTGTAGCAAAATATGTGAGCGAGAATAGTTGGCTATGGCACAAGCGGTTGAGCCACTTGAACTTCAAGTATCTAGCAAAGATTGAAAGGGAAAACCTCATTCGTGGTTTACCCAAAGTGGCTGACCACTATCCATAGAAATGTAGTGCATGTCAACTTGGTAAGCAAACCGCGTCGTCTTTCACCAGCAAGACCGTGCCCTAAACTGCAAGATGCTTACAACTGCTTCACATAGATTTGTTTGGACCCGTCACCACTGCCAGCATTGGAGGAAGTAGATACACTTTAGTGGTGGTGGATGATTATTCAAGATATACATGGGTTGAGATGATGATTTCTAAGGACGATTGCTATGACATCTTAACCTCCCTCTTTAGACGGCTCCAAATTCAAAAAGAAGATGACATCGTTAGTGTTCGATCAGATAATGGAACTGAATTCAAGAACAACGGTGTTGCTCAGTATTGTGTTGACCATGGGATTGATCACAATTTCTCGACTGATGGTGTTCCACAACAAAATGGGGTTGTGGAAAGAAAGAACAGGATGTTGATTGAGGCTGGAAAGACAATGATATCTGAAGCCAAGCTGCCTCAGTATTTCTGGGCTAAAGCGATCAACACAGCATGCTTCACTCAGAACCGCTCCCTCATCAACAAGACCTACAATAAGACTCCATATGATCTATGGAGAGGAAGAACCCCCAACATCGCTTTCTTCAAGATCTTTGGCTACAAATGCTTTATCCTCTACAATGGAAGAGAAAATAGAGGTAAATTCAGAGCCAAGGCAGATGAAGGTATTTTTGTTGGGTATGCTAAACATTCAAAAGCTTTTTGTGTTTTTAATAAAACTAGTTTAAAGATAGTTGAGTCTGTCCATATTACCTTTGATGAACATTCTCTCCTTGAGCCACATTTGGCTCCAAAATCCTCAAATCGCACCTGAAGTTCATTTTCCAGATGCAACCTCTAGGGGAGAAGATGTTTTTGAAAATTCCCCCATCTAGCTTATTGAACCTCTTCGTCAATTTACCTTCCATGACTTTGCTGAAGGATCTAATGATGTTCCAATAGAAGATCTTTAGCAAACCTCAGTCCAACAAGACTTACCCCCGGAGGTTCGTGAAGTTAGCAGTCACCCTCTATCTGATGTGACTAGTGATCTGTTTTTAGGTGTTCAAACAAGGAGATCAAACTATGATGAGCTTACCTCCTTCTTATCTCAAATTGAACCCAAGAAGATTTATGAAGCACTCAAAGATTTCAGTTGGTTCATTGCTATGCAAGAAGAATTCAACCAGTTTGAAAGATGCAAAGTCTGGACATTGGTGCCTAGACCTCAGGATCAAGGAGTGATAGGAACTAAGTGGGTGTTTAGGAATAAGATGGACGAGAATGGAAGTATCACAAGGAACAAAGCAAGGTTGGTTGCACAAGCATATAGGCAAGAAGAAGGAATTGATTATGATGAAACCTTTGCTCCAGTTGCAAGATTGGAAGCTATCAGAATCTTCTTAGCCTACGCCTCTTTCAAGCATTTCAAGTTATATCAAATGGACGTGAAGAGTTCTTTCCTCAACGGTGAACTGGAAGAGACCGTATATGTTGCCCAACCGCCTGGATTTGAAGACTCCAAATTTCCCAATCATGTCTACAAACTCCAGAAAGCTTTGTATGGACTTAAGCAAGCTCCACGGGCATGGTATGAGACTCTATAAAAATTTTTACTAGAAAAGGGATTTAAACGCGATAAAATTGATACAACTCTTTTTATTGCGAAATACATTGATCATTCCTTACTTGTTCAAATATATGTTGATGATATCATTTTTGGTTCTACTAATGAGTTGTTTTGTAAGCATTTTGAGAAGCTAATGAAAAGAAAGTTTGAGATGAGCATGATTAGAGAGTTAACATTCTTCCTCGGGCTTCAAATCAAGTAATGCGAAGAAGTTATCTTCCTCAGCCAAGCCAAATACACCAAGGAGTTGATAAAGAAGTTTTGACTAGAAAATGCCAAAGCATATGATACTCCAATGGCCATCGGCAATAAGCTAGATAAGGATCTAAAAGGTAAGAAGGTTGATCAAACCCTATATCGAGGTATGATTGGCTTATTACTTTACTTAACTGCTAGTAGGCCCGATATCATGTTTAGTGTCTGTGTATGTGCACGCTATCAAGCAGATCCTAGAGAAGCACACTTAATTGCAGTCAAGAATATAATCCGCTATTTATCTGGAACCACTAACCTTGGACTTTGGTATTCTAAAGATTCGAATTTCCATCTCGCAGGTTATTCAGATGCAGATTATGCAGCTTGCACAATTGACAGGAAAAGCACTAGTGGGACTTGTCATTTCCTTGGGAATAGACTAGTTGCTTGGGCCAGCAAGAAGCAAGCACCAGTTTCAGTTTCAACCACAGAGGCTGAGTATATTGCTGCTAGAAGTTGTTGCTGTCAAATCCTTTGGATGAAGCAGCAGTTGGTGGACTATGAAATTGAAGAAGGAAACTGCCCAATCATGTGTGACAACACTTCAACAATTTCAGTCTCCAACAACCCTGTCATGCATTCCAAGACCAATCATATTGATAACAAGTATAATTTCCTCAAAGACCATATGGAAAAGAGGAATATCCATTTAGGGTATGTGGGGACATACAACCAGATTGCTGATATCCTCGCCAAAGCTCTGGACTCCAAGAGGTTTGCTTTCCTCAGAGGAGAAATGGGTATGCTAGAACTTAAATGAGTCCATAACTTTTTATTTGAATAACTTGTGTGTTGAGTTTAGGTTGAAATGCCTATTGAGGATTCAAACCTCACCCTATTGAAACCGCGTGTATACAAACCGCATGCAGTCAACCGCTTGCAGCCAACCACCAGTTCCTAACCGCTTGCTGCAGCACTGACCGCTTGGATCTCAACCACGTTTCAACTTAGAGTATTTTTATTGTTTCTTATTTAAAAAAAACTGTTCAAATTCCATTTTTTTTTGCTTGACACGTGGACCAGGTATGTTTTTCTTATTTATTTTTCAGTCCTTATTTTGGCATAAGGGTATTTTTGCAAATGTTTTCCCACGAAATTTTAAAATTTAAATGCATTCAATGCAAAGAGAACATTGGCATTAAATGGCCTTCATGTCAGCCGTCATTGGCTGATGTGTAGAAGCTGAAAGGGTGTAACATTTGTAATGATTCACTCTGTAGGAAAATGAAACTGTCTCTTCAGCTGCCTTAACCCTAAAACTTGCCTATAAATAGAAGACATCCCTTATAATTTCAACTTTTTCACTGTCATCTCTGCCATTTCGTACTTTGTTTCTACCAAACTCATCTTCTCTATCTAAATCAAAACCTTCATAAACCTTTAAGTTTTTCAAACCTTCAATGGCACCCAAGAAACCTTTCTTCGACATGGTATGATTTCTAAACTCAATCTTCTTTATTTTCTGCAAATCATTTCTTATTATAACTGCCATTGATGAACCTTCAATACCCTCAAAGCTTTGAACTGATTTTACTTAGTATCGCTTCGTTTGTTCATCATTTTGTGAGATAATTGTTAGGTTTTGTTCGGATTCTTGTCTAGATTTTGTTTTTATACTTTGTTTTAGGATCAACACATTTTTTGAACACTGATTTTGGAGAACTAATGAGCCACTTAGCAAATTTCTTATGGTTTGGATCACTTGATTCTTGTTTCTTGTTTTCCATACTTAGCAAATTTTTGAAAATTTTGGATTTGTTATTTGCATGTGAACCGCTTCAATTCTCAACCGCATGCTACTTGTTTGAAACCGCAAGTTATCAACCGCTTATCTTTTGTGTTTCAAACCGCATGTTGGAAACCTCTTGTTCATCTTTTGAAACCGCATGCTTGAATTTACTTAAGTATTACTTAGTATATAGGCTGGAAACCAAGACCTTCCCCAGCAAGCACTTATTGGAAGTGTGGGATAAATTTGGATTACAATGCCACATACTAGTAAATATACTTTTGTATTTTCTTATTTGTTTCCTGCCTTGTATTCACAGTTTTCTTGGGGTTTGAAATTTTTCATTTTTCAAACCGCACTATTGCCAACCGCATGAGTGCTCAAACCGCTTGTAAACTGTGAATCTATATAATAGACCTAACTTGAGTGTTTTCCTTTGTAGGATGCTCAATACTTCCTTCCAGGATGGGAAATTAACGAACCAGAACTGAGATCTGATGCTCTAGGCAGAGAGCTGATTAGGAAGATGGATGCTTCTGGAATTCTTCCTCTCTTCAACAAGAAGCAATCCTATACAATTCCCTTGTTCGTGGATCAGTTCTATGCCACTGCAAAGCCAGGTCAACGAACTCTTTCAGATGGGAAGAAGATCAACTGCCTGACTGGCACTATTGAAGGATTCGATGTATCCATTGACTACTTGGACATTCGAAGCACCTACGAGTTTAATGTTTATGGTTCTCCTCTTGAAGTTTCTCAAGCAGTTATGGATGCAACCTGCTCTACAACAACTGGTGATCTTTCATCTTTGACTGGGTATTACAAGAAGAAACCCAGACGAGCTTTTGGAGAACTAATGAGCCACCTGTGTTACTTAGTAGGGAAGTCTGTCTGTGGGAAAACAGGAAACCACAACAACTTCACCTCCCAGCAGTGGATGTACTGCAATGCTATTTACAATGGAATCAAGCTCCTTTGGCCCAGAATACTTCTGAGAGAGCTTGCCAACAGCATAGATACCTACCAATCGAAGACAAAGGACCAAGAGATTAGGTGGAGAGCCTTCTGCAGCCTGCTAACTGCCATTTTTGCCAATTACCAACATTTGGAGGATTTGAGAACCTCCACTCCAGAATTGTGTATCCATTGGGGAAATGAGGAATCCCTAGGGCTAAGGGCTTGTCACAATTTCAGAATCTCGTTTGGCAATGATGACTATAAACTTCTCTATGATGCTGACACTCATCAACCCATGGAACACTATGTTGAAATGACCCCTGAAACCGCAGTCAAGGGTATGGGCAAAGCAATGAAGAAAGTTTCAAGGAAGAAGAAACCTACTACTTAACCGTCCCTTAAGAAAGCTGGAACCGCATCAGTCCAACCGCGTGCTACTACTGCTGCTGGTGCTGGTACAAGCAGGAAGGGTAAGGAAAAGATGACCCTGGTTGATGAGGAAGAAGAAGAGGAAGAAGAGGAAATTCCAACTTTGGTTGCAAGAGGCAAGAAGGCCAAGAAAACCAAGGTGGTTCTTGAAGGCTTATCCAATGAAGATTTGACTGCATATTACAAGGCTGAGATTGAAAGAATTTCAAAAGAAGAGGCTGAGAAAAGAGCTGCCAAAGGGAAGACAAAGGCTCCTGAACCCCAACCTCAACCGCAACCTGATCCCCAACTGCAACCTTCACCTCAACTGCCTCCAACCCAACCACTTATCCAAACACCACCTCAATCACCCATACAAAACCAACCGCTATCTCCCATTCATTCTCACCACTCCTCACCAGCCAAATCTCCCTCACCTAAACTGCCTTCCCCCACTCAACCGCGTAGAGCTTCAACCGCTCAGGGGGAGAACCCTAGAAAAAGGAGGTTCAAGCAAATTGCCAAGAAGAAAACCCCAACCAAAGGGTCCAAGCATTTTCTACAACGTGTGGCCCAACAACCTCCATCTCCTTCTCCTTATCCATCCCCAACTCCTTCTCCTACACCTTCCCACTCTAACTCCCATACCACTTCTGTTCATGACTCTAACTTAGGCCCAGCCATTTCTGAATGGACATCCAAACCTTCAGTAGGCTTAGCCATTTCCATGTCCCAAAACAGAACCCCAACTCCTTCACCTCAAAATTCCAACCGCTCCCAATCCCCTCCTCTTTCAAACCGCAACCCTGCTCCAACCATTTCCAACCGCAACATAACTCCAACACCTTCTCCTATTCGTGAACACACCCCTCCTCTTTCAAACCGCGCCTAAACTCCTCCTCCTACCAAAACTCCTACCCCTCCTACTTCACCCCATCAACAGAAAACCCCTTCTGTTGAACTCCACACCTCTCACACCAGCTCCTCCTCAAACTCAAATCCCAACACTTCACATATTCCCACGTCCAATATTCCTCCTCCTTCAACTGCTCCTATTTCAACCGCACCCATACCAATCGCCCCTGATACCTTAACCCAAACACTTCCCATTCCACCCTTAAATGCATCACTTTATACCATCCCAGCCACCCACATATTCCAAACCCTTTATACCCAATTACCTCAAACTTCCCTTCCCACTCAATCTCCACCCATTGTTCAAACCACTCCTCCTACCAATTCTCAATCGCCTCCCTCCTTTTCCCATATTCCTTCCACTTCAACCGCCCCTCCTTCTGACTACTGCCAAATCATTTCCACCCTTCAACTCATCCAATCCCAGCTCATTGTCAACCAAGGCCACATGCTTAAACTAATTGAATCTAACCGTGCCTTGGAAGCTTCCAATTCCTCCCTCTCAGCCTCCAACCGCTCCTTGCATGACAAGGTGGATTCTCAAACCGTTAAAATGGCTATCTTAAAATCCCAATTGATTGATGCCATTAAGGGGGAGAGTAATTCCACCAACCAAACTGCTGCAACTGTTAAAACCGCAGCTGAAGCATGTTTTCAAAGCTTCAAGGAAGATCTGGAAAGTGGAGTCCTCTAAGCCCTTGGAGATGCTGTTTCGAAGACTCAGCTCAAAGAGATGCTCACTCAACTCTCTGACGTCTTCATCCACACTACCAACACTGCATTTGAAACCTTCATGACAACTATTTCTGATGTAGTGCATACTCGACCGCAACAGCCAGCCTCAAGCCAAACCGCCCTTGATGCTATAGAAGCCAATATCCTCTTTGAGTTGGACTCCCTAAAAGGAAACTTCAATGTTAACTTAAACATTGTGCGAGACAGTCTCAAGGCTCAGATTAAAGCCTTTGATGAAGAGGTCAGTGACAGGTTTGAAAACCTAAAAGAAGGATTTAACTCCAAGCTGACGTCCAAACTCAATAAGCTGAGGTGACTGCAGATCTAGAGCCTATCCAAGAAGCCATCTCAAACCAGACTGCAGCAATTCAGGGGGAGATCCACACTTTTTAAAACACTCTCAACTCCTCCATTAAACTTCAATCTTATGAAATCAAGGAGAGTGTTACTGCAAATACAAGAGCAGTTGATGCAAATAATGCTACTACTGCACAATCCGTGACCGCATTGAAAGCAGTAGAGACAACTCTTGGAAGATCAATTGATGAGGTCAGAGCCTTGAGAAGAATTGTCCGTGGAGAAAGCTCAGCCTTCAGACCCTCTGGACCGCAAGTGCCAAACCAAGAAGTCAATCAACTGCGCCATCAATCTTCTCAGCAACCACCTCAGCATCAACCGCGTCAGTAATAGAATCGATTTATATGTAATTTCTTTCCTTTGCTGAACTCTTTTTGGTTAAGTTGGACCGCACTCTTTGTATTTTTGTCCAACTTCTTTTGTATTTTTGTAACCTTGTATTTTGCTTTCCTACCATTGTAACATGTAACCGCAAAGGTAGTAATGATAAATGCATCTTTGGTTCCAAAACTTTGTTCATATCAAACTGCTTATTTGTAGAACAATGAAACCGCTTATGGTATTAAACCTCATTCAAATATTTTTCAACTTAAAATCATATTTTTGAAATGAAGTTTAAACATTCAGTTTAAACCGACTCATATTTTCAAGTGCACTGAATGCATTTCTATACTTGTCAAGTTGTAAGTTTTCAATCTTTCAATAGTATAAAAATCTATAGCTTAAGCTAGTGTGTGCATTGACTAGGGACATGATTTACCATGTTAATTCTTATGGACATGTTTTTACCAAGTACAATGTTTTATTTTGTTATAGTAAGTAACGACATCAATCAAATAGGGGGAGATTGTTAGGTACGCATATTTTAACCCTCCTAGATTAGCCTAAGATTTGATTGATACCATAACCTCCTCTCTATTTTAAGAAATTTAGGCCCATATGTAATGAAGCTTAGACTTCAATTTTTTAGCTAAGTCCATTTTATAGAATAGGATAAATTAGGCTTGAAGACTCGCACAAGACTCATTGGATATGAGGTTGCAGTTCAAGAGGTTCAGACCACTTCATCTAACCGCACGAAGCAAACCGCTCCCAGCAACTGCTTTGTGAATTCTTTTGTCTAAAACTGCTCTTTGACAATCTCAGTGCAACCGCCTTGATGTAAACCGCATTTGTTATGCAGTTCGAATATCTCAACCGCACTGATGAAACCTCCACTGGTGAAACTGCACATTCTCAACCGCTTCACACCAGACCGCATCCAATGATTGAAGACTTGAAGTGAACCACTTTATGACTGTTGGAATCCACGTCAGCAATGATAAAAGTCAACCACCAAATCTTGTCATGTGATTCAATGTCAGAGAAGATCTGCAAGGATCTTGAAAAGGTAACTACCTTAATTGCAGCTGAGGCCTGATCAGCTTTAGCTGCAACTGTTGTACCAAAGGACAAAAGTGGATATTGTGGACCAATCAAAAAGCACCAGTACAGTACTTGCTACAGCTGTGTCCAACGACTATATCCTTGGTGCTTGGGTATAAATACCCCCAATCTTCATCATTTGAAGATTGCTTGAGAAATTGATTTGCTGTGAGTTCATAAGAAGCTGAAGCTCTGCACAGAAAATTCTTAGTCCTTTGAATCTTCGTCTTCTACTTCAAGAAATATATCCCAGCCCAGAAATCAAGCCTTAACACATCAAGAATAATTGTGCTCTCCATCTCATAGATTTAAAGAGCCTTTATCGTGCTTACAAACACTCACCTCACTTGTTTAATCACATAGATTAATCATTTGAGATACACCAGTTATAGTCTAGGATTTGATCTTCATAGAATAGATTTTAGATTTGAGTTTGAATACTTTGTAACTTGTAATCTCTCTCATACTCAATATAAAATCTAACTCTTAGAAAATCCAAGACTAACCATCTTGGTAGTGGACGTAGATCGTTTATCGATTG
Organism: Adenophora triphylla var. japonica; assembly: GCA_022495995.1. Lineage (NCBI taxonomy): Eukaryota > Viridiplantae > Streptophyta > Magnoliopsida > Asterales > Campanulaceae > Adenophora > Adenophora triphylla. Next base: position 445,281 of record JAFEMH010001378.1, read on the forward strand.
AACCACTCCAAATATTGTGTTCTTTATTTCTGCATTTTTATTTACTGTTCTTACTAATTGTTTATCTCTATCTCTGTTTGATCTTAATTTTAGTTATCCATTATTGTGAATTGTGTTTGCAGTTAACTATTGTCATAACCTCACTTTTCAGTTTTAAGAACCGCACTGAAAACCGCTTTGCAAAACCACTTTATAACTTTAATATTCCGCTGTGCATTTTACAACTCTACTTGCAGTATCTTATTAACTGCAAGTGGTTTTGTAAGCCTAGAAGTTCAGTTTTTAAAAGAGGGCGAAAATTTTGTAACAGCTATTCACCCCCCCTCTAGCTGTTTTTCACCCTTGTTGCCACCTTTGGGACCAACAGAGCACAAAATCCCTACTTACATCGACGCTAAGCCTGTAATGTAGAAGCTACACAGAATTCAACCTGAGTTGGTACTACAGGTCAAAGAAGAGATTATGAGATTGTTAGCAGTCGACACATACTCTTACCACCAATGGCTATCCAACATGGTGACTGTCAAGAAAGCCAATGGAAAGGTAAGAGTATGTGTTGACTTTCAGGATCTTAACAAAGCATGTTCGAAAGATGACTTCCTGCTCCCCAACATTGACATAGTCGTCGACTCGGTTGCACTTCACAAAGTCAAGTCATTTGTTGACGGTATGGTGGGATACAATCAAATAAAGATGGCAGTTGAAGATCAGGAAAAGACATCCTTCATCACCCCTTGGGGTACCTTTTGTTACACAGTTATGCCTTTTGGTTTAAAAAATGGCACGGCTACCTACCAGCGAGCAGCCACTACTCTGTTCCACAATATGATTCATAAGGAAGTCGAAGTGTACGTTGATGATATGATTGTTCATTCAGTGGAAGAGGACAGCCAACACTTGGTTGACCTCTGAAAATACTTCGAACGACTTCGTAAGCATCATATGAAGCTCAACCTGGCAAAAGTGTACATTCGGAACTACTAAAGGGAAAGTTTTAGGGTTTATGGTAACAGAAAAGGGCATTGAGATTGATCCAGAGAAGGTTAAGGCAGATTCATTCGGAACTAATAAAGGGAAAGTTTTAGGGTTTATGGTAACAGAAAAGGGCATTAAGAAGTAAAGGGGTTTCTAGGGAAGATATAATACATCAGCAGATTCATTCGACAGTTAACTTTGATGTGTGAACCAATCTTTAGGCTCCTCAAGAAGGACATAAATTACAAATGGGATGAAGCATGTCAGATAGCTTTCGAAAAAGTCAAAGAATACTTGGAAAATCCTCCTGTTTTGGCACCACCCCATATCCATAAACCACTCTGGTTATATTTGACAGTCACAAATACCTCGGTTCGGGCTATGCTTGCTCAAGAAAAAGGCACTCACGGGTCAAAAATGCAATTTACTTTGTGAGTCGCAGACTGCATGGGAGAGAATTGAATTTCTCTGCCTTAGAGAAAGCATGTACGGGCCTGGTATGGGTGACACAACGTCTCAAGATATACTTGCACTCCCTACCTATCCAAATCATATATCGCATGGATCTAGTCAAGTACATCCTCGAAAAACCCACAATGTCCTGCTAAGTAGCAAAATGGGCTTTCCTTTTGAGCGAATTTGATATGACTTAGCAACGCCTAAGTCGATCAAAGGGAGAGCGGTTGCCGATCAGCTCACTGACTTGTCACTTGAAACTGAGCCCGAGTCGGAACCCCAGTTCCCCGATGATGGAGTTTATACAGTTGAGAATACAGAGAAGAAATGGCAGATTTTCTTTGATGGGGCCGCCAACAAAAGGGGTTTTGGAGTCGGAATTTTGCTCATTGACCCTAGCGATGCGCATATGCCCATTGCTATTCAACTAGATTTCGAATGTTCGAACAATACGGCCGAGTATGAAGCCTGCATTGCCGGCCTAGAAGAAGCACTAAACAGAAGGGTAAAAGAAATCGAAGTCTTTGGAGACTCGGCCCTGATTATCAATCAGAAAGAGGGAAAGTGGAAGATCCAAGATCAAAGACTGCAGCAGTATCACATTCGTCTGGTTGCGCTCACAGGCCGCTTTGCAGATGTATCTTTCCACTATTTGCCCAGAGATCGAAACAGATTCGCGGATGTCCTAGCCACTCTTGCCTCGATCATGGAATTCCCAGCCAACGTGACTGTAAAACCTCTAGTTGTCAGTAAGAAGTTGATCCCAGCTTACTGCCTGGCGATCGAAACAGGTGATGAAAATGTGAATGATCCTTGGTACACTGATATCTGGAATGTTCTCAAATACGGGAAGTATCCTCCAGGGAGTGATAAAAGGGCCAGGGTAGCATTGAGAAGATGGGCTGTCCAGTTCTTTATCTCCGAGGAAAGGTTGTTCAAGCGCCATCAGAAAACCAACTTACTTTGTGTTGATAAAGCAAAAGCCAAAAATATTATGGACGAACTTCACGGAGGACTGTGTGGGCCCCACATGAGTAGTCGCATGCTTGCAAATAAAGTGATAAGGCAGGGATATTATTGGACTACTCTCGAAACTGATTGTATCAAGAAAGTCAAGACTTGTGATCTATGCCAGTGATACGCCAATTTACAACACATTCCTCCTCATCTACTATACCACTCAATATCACCATGGCCCTTCTCTACATGGGGGATAGATGTGATTGGGAAAATCAAACCCAAGGGATCCAACGGGCATGAGTACGTTTTAGTAGCCATAGACTACTTCACGAAATGGGTTGAGGCCGCATCATACAAAGTTTTGAATGCAAAGAAGGTGGCAGAATTCATCCAAACCAACATCATCTACCGATACGGAGTCCTGTACGAAATGATCTCAGACAACGGTTCCCATACTATTTGGCTTATGGCATGGAGGCAGTCCTCCCCATCGAGCTTGAAATTCCCTCCATGCGAGTCTTAGTTGAGAATCAGATAGCCAAAGTTGATTGGCTCCAAAACCGCTACGATGAATTCATTCTCACGTTTAGTCATCATATTATCACATACATTCATGAAAACCTGTATCTACCACAAAAATCACACATGCAAAGACCCATCTCAAGTCCGGTAAATTTTACCCACTTTATTTTTACATTATGCAAATTACTCATGTTTTTCACAAACAAATTGTATATTCATGCTACCCATACATTCAATTAAACATGTGCATTGTCAATTTCACATTACAATGGCAAAATCAACAAAAGCCCCAATTTTTGACATTTAAGCCCTAGTTCTAGCATGTACCAATTTTGAAGCAAAATCAATGAAATCAACGAAATTGAGTATCATACCATGCAGAGATCATTATTGGTAGACCAATGTTGCCACATATCCGGATATATTTCATCATTGACCGATTGTGAGAGCGTATAATGCCGCCTCATCCTCACCAACTCACGGCATCTTGCGGCAGCCGCTCCACTTACCCAACCACGGCGGCCTATATTAGATCCTTCCCCTCGCTCCATAGCCTCAAATTTGAAGGTTTTAGCGGACATTTTGGACAACAATGGAGGATTTTCTCTCTTTTCTCTCTCTTACTCTCGATAAAGCTGTTTGAAAATAAGAAAGAAGATAGCAGAGCCTGTTCTGCTCTTTGAACCCGTCGCCCTGCTGATTTCATACGCGCGGATGAATTTGTAGAGTAAACCTCTTTTGCCCTTTTAATTCCTGGCACTCTGCACCTAGATTCCCAACATAACAGAAACTTAACGGATGTTAGTTTCCTCAATAGAACTTAACGAAAGTCCGTTCATTTCCTAATTTTCAACTACGGCCTCCAAAGTAAGCCCGTCCTCCTTCAACAGAACTTAACGGAAGTCCGTTCCTTTCCTAATTTTCAACTCCGGCCTCCAAAGTAAGCCCGTCCTCCTTCAACGGAACTTAATGGAAGTCCGTTCCTTTCCTAATTTTCAATTCCAGCCTCTAAAGTAAGCCCGTCCTCCTTCAACGGAACTTAACGGAAGTCCGTTCCTTTCCTAATTTTCAACTTTGTCCTCCAAATTAAGCCCGTCCTCCATCAACGGAACTTAACGGAAGTCTGTTCCTTTCCTAATTTTCAACTCCGGCCTCCAAAGTAAGCCCGTCCTCCTTTAATGGAACTTAACGAAAGCCCGTTCCCTTCCTCATTTTCAACTCCGGCCTCCAAAGTAAGCCCGTCCTCCTTCAACGGAACTTAATAGAAGGTCGTTCCCTTCCTCATTTTCAACTTCGGCCTCCAAAGTAAGCCCGTCCTCCTTCAACGGAACTTAACAGAAGCTCGTTCCCTTCCTCATTTTCAACTTCGGCCACCATTGTAAGCCCGAATCCTCTTTTCGGCCTTCATTGTAAGCCCAAATACCCCTTTTCGGCCATCATAATAAGCCCGAATCCCTTTTCGGTCGCCATCATAAGCCCGAATCCTCTTTTTGGCCGTCATCGTAAGCCCGAATATCCCTTTTCGGCTATCATCGTAAGCCCGAATATCCCTTTGCGGCTGTCATCATAAGCCCGAATTCTTTTCTCGGGCATTCATCGTACGCCCGAATTCCTTTCCTCAGCTAAGCGACAAAGTATTTCCAACCGAGAAAGTTTGCGGTGATGAAGTACGCCTTCGTTAGTCGAGTACATCTTTGGCAACAAAAGTATGCCTTCGCCAACCGAGCAAGTCTGCGGTGATGAAGTACGCCTTCGTTAGTCAAGTACATCTTCGGCAACAAAAGTACGCCTTCACCAACCGAGCGAGTCTGCGGTGATGAAGTGCACCTTCATTAGTCGAGTACATCTTCGGCAACAAAAGTACGCCTTCGCCAACCAAGCAAGTCTACGGTGATGAAGTATGCCTTCATTGGTCGAGTACATATTTGGAAACAAAAGTACGTTTCCAGTGGTGAGGTCCAGCCATTTGACCACTTTGGTCACCCCTTTCCTCCGAAAGGTCCGAACTACGACAGGCTTGATTCCCGTCCGACATACGTAGGAAATCATTAAAAGGGTCCAGTCATCCGACCACTTTGGTCACCTCCTCGCTCATCTAGGTAAATCTTGCCAGATTGGGATCCTCACTTTTGTTGACGACCCCACTTCCTCTGGAAGTACCGTCACCGAGGGGCTACTGTAAGTGCCCCAATCCGGGTCGTTAGTGTTCCGTCAGTCCAATTTAATGATTTATAATCATTTAGGGCATTTCTAGAATTATTTTAGACAATTTGGATGAGGAAGGACTTATTAGGAATAAAAAAATGGCCAGTGGCCTCACTGGAAGGCATAATTTCCAAGTAAAAAAAGCAAATTTAACTAAATAGAAGCTGCAAAAATGCTTTTCTGCAAAAATCATGCACGCTGATGATTTCATCCGCGCGGATGAAATCGGCATGTCAAATTTATCCACGCGGATGAAATTGTACCCCCAGCTAACCTATAAATTGAAGCCTTCTCCTTCATTTTCAGGGGCAACAAATTCATTCCCTTAATGTTACTCTGCCGAACCAAGCTCCCAAAACAGGCTTAGACACAAAACCAAACACAAATCCAACATAAAATCATACATAAGCCTTGAACTCCTCAAACCCAATCACTAATCCAAGAAGATAGGGTGTAACCATTGGCAAACCCACCTTCTCCCTACCTAAACCCTCTTTATTCATGCATCCATTTCATGTCTAAATGATTTTATCTTGTTTACTTACTTATTATTCATCCCCTTTCTTCTTGTCCTAGGATCTAAGAGGATCTCAATGGATGATTCTCTTCAAAAGATCCACATTTTTATTATCTATGTCATCTCCCATGTCCCTTTACTTTATAAATATTTACTCCCTTGTAAATGTCCCTTCATAGTCTAAGATTCTCACCTTGGAAACATTTCCATGGATGAACATCATTAAGACTCACATTTTGGTCAACCAAAGATGTAATTGATACACTTGAGCCTAGATCTCAAGGATGGTCACTTCCTATGACCACCTTAGAGATCTACTCTAAAAAGTTAATACATCTTTGACCTACCTTTATTTTACATGTTAATTCCCCATCCCTTTGCAAATGAAGTACTTCAAGTCCTAATGTACCCCCATGATGGCTTGATATAGTTGATGATCACTAATCAAGTCTAGGGAGAGAGAGGACAAGAATGGATGCTAAAAATCAAACATCCCTTGCTTTACTATTTTTCCAATTACAGTATCAGTTTAAACTCTGTAAATCCAGTTAACTTTATGGAAATTACAGCGACAAACTGAAAAGATGTAAAAAAAAGTCAAGTTGCAAAGTGATCCGCGCGGATGATATTATACTCCAATTTCATCCACGCGGATGAAATTGTCATCTGCATACATTTTCAGTTTCTGCTGTTTTTTCCAGTTTCAGCACTGTTTTACACCATTTTTCAGTCCAGACCAGTAAACTTATTTTATTTTCAGAAAGTCCTTTAAGTCAAACCTCTTTTAAAAACACACACACATACACACATTGTTTTCAAGTTTGGAAGACTCGTTTTACGAGGCATTCCGGGTGAATGTCAAATGTTCTTCCCGGAGTGTAACGTGACCTCCGAACTCATTTCTCTATTTTCGGGCATTTTTCAAAGTTTTGGCCCTAAACTAAAATGGCGTGGCGACTCCATTTATTTTTAAATCCGCTAGGATTGACCCAATTCCAAAAATTATTTGAAACTCCAAATTTTTGGGCCAAATTGGATCAGCCGATCAGGGGTATATCACAGATGGTCAGGTTGATTTAGGTCTGAATCTGAAGAAGATCATGAGGATGACTCTTTGTGGAAATATGAGTCTGTCTCCCCAGCCATAGGGTTGATGAGGTGGCCAAACTCATCAAATTTTCCATAGTTCTGGGTCAACCTCTTTGCAATATAGTTGAATTTCCGAACCCCTCTCTTTACATCTTCAATTGTTTTTCTTGGTTTGCCCTTGGTGGAAGATTTTCTAACGGCCATCTTGAACCGCTTCTTTGGAGTCTCCCCCTGAAACTTTGCACTATCATGCGATTCATTAGATGTTTGCATTTGTGGGGAAGACTGCGGTTGAGGAGAATGTTGCTGTTGGGGAGGAGACTGCGGTTTGGGGGATGCGGTTTGCTTCCCCTTTGCAGCTCTCTTTTCTTCAAATTTCCTTCCAACCTCTCCAATTCTTCCCTATGGAACTTCAACAATTCTTCATCAGATGGCAACTTCTGCTTTTCCATCTTTGCAGCAGTTGCAAGAGATGGAATTTCAATTTCTTCTTCTTCAAACTCATCTGCATCCTCAGCCATATTCTCAATTTGTTCCTCAATGTCTTCCATAGGCTCATCTTCAAAAAATAATATCTTCTTTAGTTTCTTCAGTTTGCTTGGTCCACCAAAATGCATCACCTGCGGCTTTGAGGTAGGTACGGTCTGGGCCTTCTTCTGGGGTGGTTCAGCCTTGCTCTTCCCCTTCCTTGCATTTCTTACCACCTTGCCAATGGCTGCATCTGCAATGTCTGGGTTCATGTCTATGTATGGTTCCTTGGTAGGTGAGGAATCTGCATCCCAAAGCTCCTTATACGTTACATCCCCATTCTTGTACCTGAATGCATGACATATACTCAGGCCAAGGGACTCTTCACTGTTAGACCAATCCACCATAAGCTCAGGATTGAGCTGCCTATGCTCCTCAAGATGTCATAATTAACAAATATTGCGGTCAGGAGTCTACAGAATGGTCTCCACCGCTTATTAACTCCTCTTTCCTTGGATTTGTAGGTGTTTATATGGGAAGATAATTATCTCATCAAAATTTTGGGCTAGTGTAGAGGAATCTTTGAATATATGGCTGAGCAGTACATCCACTGCTGGCTGGTGAAGTTATTGTGATTCCCATTCTTGCCATTTTCCAGTTAAGAAGCAGAGGTGAGACATCAACTCCCTAAAGTCCTTCCTAGGGACAGCTTTGTGTTTGCTAGTCAGAGTTGGGAGCCCAGTGGTTGTGGACGCGCTTGCATCTAGAATATCTTGGGAAACTCTCTATTCAGCCTTGGGCACACGAAATTCGTAGGTGTCCCTGATATCCAAGTAGTTAATGGTTATATCCAATCCTTGAACGTTTGCGGTCAGGCAGGGAATAATCTTTCCATTTCTTAAGTCTCTCTGTCCAGAAACTGCATTGGCATAAAACTGATCCACATAAGATAGAATGGTAAAGTTCTGCTTCTTTTTGAAGAGGGGTAGAACTCCAGAAGCTTTCATCTTCTTGATCATCTCCCTCCCTAAGGCATCTTGCATCAGTTCCTCTTCTCTTATTTTCCAGCCTGGTAAGAAAAAGTGAGGATCTTACAAAAAGAAGGTTATAAAGTTAGATACATTTCAAGAGGTCATAGTTCACATGCGGTTTTAAGCACAAATGCGGTTTAGAAATAGTGCGGTTTAGCAATAGCATGCAGTTTCAAACAATAGTGCTATGCGGTTTTCACATGCAGTTTGAACTGTGCGGTTTTACTTTAAAGTGAACATGCAGTTTTAAGCAAGAAACTGAGTTTTGAGAGATGAGGTTCTAAGGTATATCCAATGTAAAATTTTAAAAAATCTAAGTACGGAAAACATAATTTTGAAATCATACAGTCCAACATATAGGTTATTTTTAGAAAATTGACATGAACAGTTTAAGAACATACAAACAACACTAAGAACATCAAGAATAGAGACAGATGCAAATATCACCAAAATCAACAAACAGCATATCAAAATGATCCTAAAAGGTTGTAGAACAACAATTATAAGAAAAAAAATACAAGTTTTATCCAGAATCATCAAGAAAACTCGAAGAACATAAACTGGGTTTCAAAAACCCCAAAAACTGTAAATTCAGAAATTAACACCATAAATGTATATAGATCATCAAATAGATTGCACAACTGGAATCTATACATCAATACGAACAAAACCCAACAGATATCAATCAAAATGACCAAGAAACAAAGATATAATCAGTCAATATTCATTTGAGCATACGAAGGGTTTTTCAGTTCATCAATGGCATTTTCTCAGTAATTTAAAGATTTAGAGTTTAGAAAACATACCATGTCATTGAAAGATTTATTATGTGCTCTAGGAACACTAGGAATTGCTATTTCTGAAGATCATTTAGGTGCCATGAAGATTTTCAGTTTGAGAGAGAGAATGTATAGAGAGAGAAAGTGAATAGGACAAGATAGTACAATTTTGACAGAGTTGCAGAAGGAGAAAGTGGAAGCATAAACAAGTTATGTATAGGTGGATCTAGGGTGGAGTGAAAATGGGAGGTAATGATCGTTCCACTATCCCACTAAGTAAACCACCTCAACAGTTCCACGCATTCACCTTCTTCACTCATCCCAATGACGGCTGATGTGAAGGGTTGAGGAAATATTCTTAAATGTGTTTAAATTTGAAATAATGTGGGAAAATAATTGCAAAAGTATCCATATGAAATATATTTGTCTCAAAATAGACAAGGACCAAATAATAAATAGAAAACTTACATGGATCCATGTGGCATGCAGTTTGATATAATAAACAAAAAAATAGTTTTTTTTTAAATAAGGAAAATATCAAACTGCTTAAGATTCTTTAAATCTAAGAAATGAAAAACGTTGAAAAATTTTCTAAGTGTTGAAACGTGGTTTGGATCATGCTGTCTTGAGGCATGCGGTTGATTGCATGCGGTTTACTTCACGCGGTTTCAACAAGAGTGAAGTTTTGAAACCTCAACAGGATTTTGACCTAAACAAAATACTAAACACACAAGTTAGTAACAAAAAGTATATGGACTTATTTACGTTCAAGCATACCCATTTCTCCTCTAAGGAATGAAAAACTTTTGGAGTCAAGAGCTTTTGTGAGGATGTCAGCAATTTGATTTTCTGTCCCCACATGCTCTAAATGGATGTTCCCCTTTTCTACATGGTCTTTGAGGAAATGATACTTGATGTCTATGTGTTTGGTTTTTGAGTGCATGATAGGGTTGTTAGATACTGAAATTGTTGAAGTATTGTCACACAAGATTGGGCAATTTCCTTCATTGATTCCATAGTCCACCAACTGTTGCTTCATCCAGAGTATTTGACAACAGCAACTTCCAACAGCAATGTATTCAGCCTCTATAGTTGAAACTGAAACTGAAGCTTGCTTTTTACTGGCCCATGTAACTAGTCTATTTCTAAGAAAGTGACAAGTTCCACTAGTGCTTTTTCCTGTCTATAGTGCAAGCTGCATAATCTGCATCTGAATAACCTACAAGTTCAAAATTCAAATTTTTGGAATACCAAAGTCCATGATTAGTACTTCCATAAAGATAGTGGATTATACACATGACTGCACTTAAATGTGCTTTCTAGGATAATCTTGATAACGAGCACAAACACAACACTAAACATAATATCTAGTCTACTAGCAGTTAAGTAAAGTAATGAGCCAATCATACCTCGATATAGAGTTTGATCAACCTTTTTACCTTTTAGATCTTTATCAAGTTTATTGCCAGTAGCCATTGGAGTATCATATGCTTTAGCATTTTCCAGTCCAAACTTTTTGATTAACTCTTTTGTGTATTTGGCTTGGTTGAGGCAGATTCCTTCATCACATTGTTTGATGTGAAGCCCAAGGAAGAATGTCAATTCTCCCATCATGCTCATCTCAAACTTGCTTTTCATTAGCTTTTCAAAACGCTTACACAATAATTCATTAGTAGAGCCAAAAATAATATCATCAGCATATATTTGGACAAGTAAAAAATGATTATTATATTTAGCAATAAATAGAGTTGTATCGATTTTATCGCATTTGAAGCCTTTTTCTAGAAGATTTTGATAGAGTTTCATACCATTCCCTTGGAGCTTGTTTGAGTCTATACAAATCCTTTTGGAGTTTGTAGACATGATTTGGAATTTTTGAGTCTTCAAATCCAGGAGGTTGAGCCACATACACGATTTCTTGAAGTTCACAATTTCTTACCTATATCCTTGTGTAACCAACTTCACTTTGTTTCTGGTGATGCTTCCATTCTCATCCATCTTGTTTCTAAACACCCATTTTGTACGTATAACTCCTTGATCATTAGGTATAGAAACTAATGTCCAAACTTTACATCTTTCAAATTGGCTGAGTTCTTCTTGTATAGAAACAGCCCAACTTGAATCTTGGAGTGCTTCATCAACTTTCTTGGGTTCAATTTGAGATAATAGAGAATTATTCTCATCATAGTTTGATCTCCTTATTTGAACTCCAACAAATAAATCAACAATGACATTAGAGAGAGGGTGATTGCTGACTTCACGAACCTCAGGGGGTAAATCTGGTTGAACACAAGTTTGCTGAAGATTTTCTATTGGTATATCGTTAGATCATTCAGTGAAGTCATTTAATGTATGTTGATGAAGAGGTTCAATTTGCTGAATGGGTGAATTCTCATAAAAATCTTCCCTTGGAGATGCATCTGGAGTTGTAATTTCAGATGCGGTTTCAAAATTGTCTGAGGGAAGTTCAGTTGAGTTTGATGGATTTCTTGAGCTGGATGATTGTGAGGTTCTTGATTTGGCTCAGGTGAGGTTTAGGAGGTTTCACCTGTTTCATTAGACTCAACAAAATCATCAGCAACATTTGGAGCCAAATGTGGCTCAAGAAGAGAATGTTCACCAAAAGTAACATGGACAGATTCTACTATCTTTAAACTAGATTTATTAAAAATACGAAAAGATTTTGAATGTTTAGCATACCCAACAAAAATACCTTCATCAGCCTTAGCTCCAAATTTACCTCTATTTTCTCTTCCATTGTAGAGGATAAAGCATTTGTAGCCAAAGATTTTGAAAAGGGCAATGTTGGGGTTTCTTTCTCTCCAAAGTTCATATGGAGTTTTGTTGTAGGTTTTGTTGATGAGGGAGCAGTTTTGAGTGAAACATGCTGTGTTGACCGCTTCAGCTTAAAAATGCTGAGGAAGCTTGGCTTATGAAATCATTGTCTTTCTAGCCTCAATAAACGTCATGTTCTTTCTTTCTACAACCCCATTTTGTTGTGGAACACTAGCAGTAGAAAAATTGTGATCAATTCTATGGTCATCACAATATTGAGAAACACTGTTGTTTTTGAATTATGTTCCATTATCAGACCTTACGCTAAGGATGTCATCTTCCTTTTAGGTTTGGAGTCGTCTAAAGAATGAGGATAGAATTTCCTAGCAATCATCCTTTGTGATCATCATTTCAACCCACGAGTATCTTGAGTAATCATCAATTACTACTAAAGTGTATCTATTTCCTCCAATACTAGCAGTGGTGGCGGGTCCAAACAAACCTATGTGAAGCATTTGTAAACATCTTGAAGTTGATGGAGCAGTCTTACTGGTGAAAGATGACATAGTTTGTCTACTAAGTTGACAAGCATGACACTTTTCTACATGATGAGCAGCCACTTTGGGTAAAACACGAATGAGGTTTTCCCTTCCAATTTTTGCAAGATATTTGAAGTTCAAGTGGCTCAAACGCTTGTGCCATAGCCAATTATTTTCGCTCACATTTTTAGCTACAAAACTGAGATTAGGAATACTACATGTAGAATTTAAATCAATGATGTAAATATTAATCTTACGAATCCCTGCAAGTAATGTGACTCCGGAGATGACATCTTTGATAAAGCAATTTGATGAAGTGAAGTTGCAGTGCATTCCTTTGTCACAGAATTGAGAAATTGATAGGAGGTTGTGCTTGAGTCCTTCAACAAGTGAAACTTTCTCAATAGTGAGGTTTCCTCTCCTAATTGTTCCATAGCCAATAGTTTTTCCTTTGTTGTTGTCACCAAAGGTTACAAATGGACCGCTTGCTTTAATGACATTTTCCAATAAAGATCTATCTCCAGTCATGTGTCTTGAATATCCACTATCAAGATACCATTCATTTGATTTTGCCTTAGAGTGACCAGCCATTAAGCAGAGGACCTGAAAAATAGACATTTAAAAATGAGGTCCCCTTTATTCTTTTGGGTCCTGAGGTTAGGATCTTTTGATAATCCACACCTGTTTAATAGAAGGTCGATTATGCTTTCTAGCATTAGGTGTGAACCTCAAAAGGCATTCTGCAGCCTTATGACCAGAACCATCACTCACAGAGCAATGATGAAAGTTGTGAGCAAACTGAGGTTTAACATACTCTTTACTATTCTAAGGATTAGCATTTATTTTGGGGAATATGAGGTTTTGGCCTTGACAAAGGTGGTCATTTTAGGTTTGACCGCGGTTTTTCTAGGAACGCTCTTCTTGCTTGAAGCCAGGAGGTGCGGTAGAAGAAGAAGGGCGGTCAGCCACAAATGAAACCTCATCAGCGGTTTCATCCTCAGAATCTTTTCCTTTCATTTTTGAATTTTTCCCAAATTGTTTCTTAGGGTAGAAATAGTGAAAATTAAGTTTAGCCTTTTGTTCATGTCCTTTACCCTTTGAAGCAGAATGCTTTTCCTTAGGAATTTCATGAGTATGTTTTAAAAATTCCTTATTCTTTCCACAGCAAGATGCACACTTCAAATTGTCACCAGTTTGGAATCCCAAGCCTTCTTTGTCACCACTAGACTTTTGGGATTCAAGAATTTGATCCATGATAACACGAGATTTGGTCCACTCATCAATTACCTTTTAGAGGTCATTGTTTTGAGTAACCAAGTCATTGTTTCTAACTTGAAGTGCAGCAACCTTAGTTTCCAGAATGAGGTTTTGTTCAGTAAGAGGAGTCATGCTTTTTCAGAAGTGAAATTTCAGACCTCAATACAGTTTTCTCCGTCTTAAGCTGAGTAATTTCATCAGTTGCTAAAGACAAATCTTTCTTAACATTTTCAAATTTACGGATCATCACTTCAGCTTTCTTGAACATCTCTTCATGTTCCATGGGAGAGATCTCTTCCACCTTTTTCAAAGATTTTTTAGTTGAAATAGTTTTTGAAGGTGTTTCATTTTTAGGGGGAAAAATGGGACGAGAGTAAGAACTATTCCCAATCTTATAACTAGGAGTGATTTTCACTTCATCATCCTCACTAATGATCCTAGCTTTGGTTTTCTTAGGAGCAACCACTTCCTCCATATCTAGTGACTCGACTGATTCATTATCTGAATCATCAGAAGCATCCTTGGCAACCAGGAAGAGATCAACCTCTTCGGTTTCATCTTCACTTCCTTCATCAGAATCTGTTTCAATCCAAGTAGCTAGCTCTTTTGAGTTCTCTTCCTCAGCAACCATTCCCTTACGGCAAGAAAATTTTACAGGGGAAGTTTTCTTTTTCAAGTATTCGAATCTTGGTTGTGGACACTCAGAAGCAAAGTAACCAAGATTTCTACAGTTGTAGCATACGAGCTCACTCTTTTTCTTTGAATCAGTAGCCTTGGAAAGAGTTGTTGGAGGTTTGCCTTTTGAAAATGGTTTTTGAGGTTTTACGATATTTTTGAAACCTTTTCAAAAACATGGGAAATTTATCATCATCCATATCGATGAGTGATGAGGTTGAAATAGAGGAATCAGAGGTTTGCTTTGATGAAGAAGGTTTCTCCTCATGTTCCATGATAGACATAGAAAGTGTTTTGACTTTTCCTTCAACCTCTTCCATATGATCCAACTTGAGTTCATGGACCTTAAGATTTTCATACAAGTTACTTAGAGTCCAAGTATTTAAATATTTAGAGTCCTCAAGAAAAGTGGCTTTATTAACCCATCTTGAACCCAAAGCAGCAAGAAATGTCATATTGATTTCTTTATCAGTTAAAATCTTACCAAGAGATAGACAAGAATTTACTACCTCAACATAGCGATCATAAGTTTGACGCAAGGTTTCATTTGATTTCCTGTTGAAGTTGTTGTATTTTCTTTCAACAGCAAATTTCCTATTTTCCTTGCAAAGATCATCTCCTTCAAGGTAGCTTTCAATTGCATCCCACATCTCTTTGGAGGTTTTGCATTTCATAACTTTTTGAAGAGTTGAAACAGTCAAGGTTCCAGAGATAATATGTCTTGCTTTGCTGTCCAAAGCAATGAATCTCTTTTCTTTATTAGTCCACTCAGCTTTCAGCTTTTTGACCTCTGGAGTTTCAGTGTTGGTGGCTAGATTAGTGTTGGCCTTCATGGGAACAAAGGGGTCATTGATCACGCAGTCCACCAGCATCTCATCAGTAGTTTCCAAATGAATTAACATTCGGGTCTTTGAGAGGTCAAAGTGGTCTTCATCCAGTAAAAGAATGTGTGAGTAATTAATCGTTATCATGGTTTTTGAGTTTGCCATGACGAATTGGTACCCAAGCTGTTAAGCTTGAAAACAAGAGTTTTATAAAGGTGTTAGCTCTGATACCACTTGTTGGTCCCAAAGGGGGAAACAATGGTGAAAATAGCTAGAGTGGAGGGGATGAATAGTTGTTTCAAAATTTTCGACCCTTTTTGAAAACAAAACCTCTTGCTTACAAAACCGCTCTTGTAGTGTATCAAAACTGCAAGTGAGGTTTGTAAAATGCACATCGGAATTTCTTAAGTAACAGAGTGAGGTTTAGTAGTGCGGTTTACAAAACAATAAAATGAGGTTTGACAATGATTAACTATAAACACAGTTCCCAAATCTGGACAACCTATAAAGATCAAACAGATAAGACAAATTAGTTTGAATGATGAATAGTAAAGAAAATGCAGAAATTAAAGAACACAATATTTGGAGTGGTTGAATCGTAAATGATCTACATCCACTACTAAGATGGTTAGTCTTGGATTTTCTAACTACTAGATTTGTATTAGATGATGAGAGAGATTACAAGGTTACAAGAATCAAACTCAAATCTAAAATCTTAACAATGAAGCAAATCCTAGACTATAACCGGTGTATCTCAAATGATTTAATCTATATGATTAATCAAGTGAGGTGTGTGTGATAAAAAATATTAAAGGTTCTTTGAATCTGTATGATATAGAGCACAATAAATCTTGGTTTTACAAGGCTTGAATTTCTAGGCTGGAGATTTGTTCTTGAAGGTATGAAGGTTGAAGATGAAGATTAGAAGGATTATGAAAATCTGGGAAATATTTTCAAATCTTCAAAGGACTCTCTTAAAATCAATATTCTCAAGCAATCTTCAAATGATGAAGATTTGGGGTATTTATACCCAAGCAGCAAAAAGTAGCCATTTGGTACAGCTGTAGCAAGTACAGTGTTGGTGTGGTCTGATTGGTCCATGTGTCCACTTTTGTCCTTTTGTTCAAAAGTTGCTGATAAGGTTGTATGGACCTCAGCTGAAATTCAGGGATGAAGCACACCTGTCACCTTTTCAAAATTCTTTTAAACTTTGAGTGGCCGTTAGTCACGTTGATTGAACTCGTGGTTGACTCAACGTTGCTGACATGGATTAATCAGTCAAAAGTGGTCCAGCTCTTCAAGTCTTCGTTCATTGGATGAGGTTTGATAGATGCAGTTTAAGGCGTGTGGTCTCACATGGGAGGTTTGTCTTGTGATTTGCTAAGTGCGGTTTCATGATGAGGTTTGCACTTAGCACTGCGGTTTTGCAGGTCTTCAAAACCTCTTGACTTTGAAACCTCGTGTCCAATGAAGTTGTGCCAGTCGTCAAGCCTAAATAAACCTATTCTATAAATTGGACTTGTACTAAAAAAATAAAGTCTAAGATTCATTACATATTGGCCTAAAGTCCAGAAAATATAGATGAGGTTATGATATCAATCAAATTAAAGCTAAAGCTAGGAGGGTTAAAGTATGTATACAGCCACACATCACTTCTTAGCTCATTGACTATTATTGCTTCTACTGGGGGTTTGATGGATGTCCTGATGTCCTCCCAAGATAAAGGTTGGGGCTTCACAAACTTTTGGTCATTGGTTGCCTCGCGAAGTTCATTCCAACTTATCATGGAGCAAAAATGGTTACGATCTTGAGCTAATCCTTTCCAAAGGATGACATCGTCCTCTTCATTTATCTCGTCTTGGTTATTTTCGAAAGGATTGTGCCCCATGACGTTCCTCCATTCAAATTGGATTAAAGTTGCTTTAAGACATTCAGAGGGTAAGCTAATTTGGAATACCTTTATATCGTACTCGAGTTGAGTCAGGTCTGCCTCTAGGTATTCACTGTGTGCTCTCCAAAAATCTTTTGTGGCTTCGAGGAGCTCACACTTTCTAGACATTGCATGTGGCAAAGGTTCTGGTAGCCACTCCTTGATTAACACCATCCCAAGGCATAGATTCATCTCTGCATCAACCTCGAGCCAAGCTGAAGAGGGGTACTGTTGTTTCTCAGGAAGCATCCCTTCATTGATGCCATTACCAGATCCCGAGGAATCTTGGTGATATAGGCCATGAAGGGCCTCCTCCAGGATAGCGAGGCATTCATTGTGTTGAAGTCTACTGCTGCTGATGTTGATCACTATTAGAAAACCCGTTACTACAAATAAGGTCCTTGCTCGAGTTATATTTACAAAGTCTGAATCTTTAGGACATGATATCCTCCCTTCTTTGACCACATTCCAAAGAATATTGCTCCATCTTCTTTTCATGTCGGGTTGGATTATGCCGCCATAATTGCCTTTTCGGGATTTGAATGTGTCCACATGGGGGTTGACAAGTCTCAAAGCATCGTTATTAGGCATGCTTTCTTCGAGGGGATTTTTGGTGAAGTACTTATCTATTCCTCGGTCAAGCAGCATTTGGGCATCCATTTCTTGGTCGCATTCCTCATAATAGCATCGGTCCGATTCTCCATCCTGGCCTAGGGCTTCCTCGGATTCCAATTCATCGAACCCCACTGCGTTGATGTTGGGATCCCTTTCGTATCAGATCATATCTGGAGCCTCGTCCGCCAAGTAGTATTCGGTCATGTTAGGACCTTCCTCTGGGTCATAGTCCATTCCACATGAATTTTCCATCATACTGCTCCCATGGATTATTTCAAGATTTCCCTTGATGCTGAAAAACTTTACGCACTAGTGAAAAGTTGATGCAACTCCCTTTATCTGTTGTAGCCAGGGTTGTCCTAGTAAGGCAGAGAAGGCTGACTTAATTTCCATTACTAGGAATTCCACGAACTCTTTTTGCTCATTAAATTGGCGGTCTAAAGTTACCACCCCCAAGATGGTGTGGGCCGAGGAGTCGTAAGCTCGGAGCATTCGAGAGGAAGGTCTCAGCTGGGAATACTCGATTCTTAACTGTCTCATTGTGCATGCAGTGAGGATGTTGACCAACAAATCGTTGTCAACCAACACATTTGGGAGGTCAAACTTGTTCAACTTGATGAGGATGTGAAGGGCCTAGTTGTCATTATTTCTGCATTCTGGCAAGTCCGCGTCTGTGAAGGTTATGGCATTTCTGGCACTGCCGCTTATTTGACCTGTTTCAAATCGTCTCATCTCTGGGGAGCGTTCGATCCATCCATTGGTGTGCCCTGATGCCGGCAAGGATCGTTGGGGGAACAACCATTCTTAGATTCTCTCTTCTGAATTCCTCATTACGGGAGCACCAGGTTCTGCCTTTACGCCCCCAATCATTAAGGGACATCATATTGATAGAACTGGAAATCGCAGAGGACTTATTCATACATGAGGTTTCGTCAAAATCCACCATGTTTACCCTGTCATTTATGGGGAAAGGGTTCCCAACTGTGATAGGACCACGGAGGCATTCCAACTTTCCTTTCTCAATCAACCCTTGGACCACTTGTTTTAGTACCATGCAATTGTCGGTAGTGTGGCCAGGGTAGTTGTGAAAAGCACACCGTTTTCTTATATCTAGGTTAGGTAGGGATTCCTTAGTTGATAATTCTCAAGAGGCTTGAGCATGTTTCGCTTCACCAATGCCTCGAAGACTTGACTTAAGGGCATCTCGAGATTATCAAAATGCTGGAAGCGCTGCTGCCGAGGGGAGCCATTATTCTTTAAGGGTACTTGATCACGACTCCCCTGGATTCCATTCTGAATATAGTCGACTGCTCCGGTAACCTCATTCCCCTTGTTTGGAGCAGATACCGGATTAGGCGGGGCGGCCCTGTAGCGATAAGAAGGAACTGGACTGGCTACCATTTTTTGCATGCTCAGAGTTTTTTTAAACTTGGTCCCGGTGTTGACCATGGCGCGAAGATCAGGATAGAAGTAGTGACTGATCAAAGCCCTCAAAGATGGCTTAAGGCAAGAATGGAAGATATCCATTAGTTCTTCCTTGGAAAGAGGATCCATTAATTCGCTTTACTTCCAATTCAACCTCTTGTAGAATTCACCTACTGGCTCATAATCTTTCTGCTCGGTGTCTTGCAGGTCATGCTAGTTTGTTTCCCACTAGAGATTAGTACAGTATTTCTCTAGGAAGATATCACTTATTTGTTCCCAGGTGGAGCGGTTTTCTGCTTTCACGTTGAGAAACCACCGCAGGGCCGTGGATTTAATGGAGTGTTGGAAGTGGTCTGCCATTTGCTGAGGGGGGTTGATGGATAAAATTCCACTGTGTAATAAAAACCTTGCAAGTACAAGTACCGAAGTAGCAGGTAGAAATAAGGGTCGAACCACAGAGACTTGCGTGCTCAACAAGTTGATTTAATTAGTGCAAATAGTAACCAAAGGGGGGATTTAGATTTTGAATAATTTAAACTATATTAAATTGCAAAGAAATTAAACTAACAATTAAAGATCACAAAATTAAGCAAGGATAGAATTCAAAATTTAACAAGGAGATTCACGGATTGGTCTTTCACAATACATTCACTTTATGCTATTTCATTAATAAAACCATCAATTTTCATTTTAGGGTTCATTCACAAAATCATGAGTTGGGACGGTTTGGTGTGCGATTTGCAACTCAGCTATTCTTCTTTTATTATACTTCCAGTTACGTATATATAATAATCAAAGAACTCATGAAGATCAAAAGAATATTTGAACCTAAACCAATTGATTTCAGTTACGTTCTCAATTAGGTCTAAGTAGTAAAATAGTGGTCATGTATCTATACCCGAGTTACCGTAGCAAAGGATACCCACAAATTCTAGGGCCAAAAATATCTTAACATAAGTCTGAAACCCTAGAACGGATTAAAGCTATTTTACCACTCTAGAAAGAAATTGAATTAATAAGTAAAAATTATAGCATAAAGATCATGTATTGTTACAACCAATCTGCAAATCAATAAAAACTTAGCTACTCATACTCATACTCAAAATCACAGCAATAGAGAAAAGGAACATGAAACCTGGAGTTGTAATCTTGGTATAATGAAAATTCTCTAGAGATGATAATCCAATTCAAAAACTAACCCTAATAATGTTTTATAAGGAGGTATTTATACTCCTTAAATAAATCCTTTACTAATTAGGAAAAGAAACTAATTAAATCCATGAATTCTGCTCGCTAATGCCTCGCTGACATCACAAAATGCGCCTGGGCAAGAATCGTTCTATCCAGCACGAGTCGTGCCAGCCTCTCCAAATTGGGCTCACGAGTCGTGCACTTCTCTCCAAGTCGTTCTGATCGTTCTGATATGATTTGTGCTTGAGTCCCACTCGTGCCCCACTCGTGCCTCAGTCCTTCTTCACTCGTGCTCCAACTTCCCATTCGTGCTCTGTGCAGAAATCTTCATCTTTGATTTGGTTTTGAACTGGCCTTCATCCCTTGATTTTTCTTGGCCCTTTTCTTGAACCTTGACCATTTTGTTGACCTTTTCTTTGCTGGTTGACTTGGAATCTTCGGTTTCTTGAGATCAAAATTCCAAATACAAAATAAAGGACTAAACTACCCTCTAATTATATTGTTCCTCAACAAAACCTCACATTACAAAATTTCTCTCAGATTACATCAAAACTATTCTAAACACATTAAAATGGATGTAAATATCCGGAAACATAGGTAAATAACGTATACAAAATCCAACTCATCAAATTCCCCCACACTTAGACCATTACTCGTTCCTGAGTAATATCCTAACTTCAATCTAAAATAGGTCTAAAATAGATGTGTGGAAGAAAATGATTCCTAGTCTCCTCTACACGCCAACACAAGTCAATCAATGATGAATTACCGGAGTATACAAAACTCCGTCTCCATAAGACTCCCAAAAGAAAGATCAATGGCCCTAGCTTGATATCAACTCCCATGATAAAATGATCATTCAAACTAGGGCCCACACAAGGTAGTGGGGGGAAACTAAAATATCCTAAAAATTCCCCCACACTATCTCACACTACACAATACAACTCCCTCAACAAAAAATAATGTTAGGTTAAGGGTCCTCAACAAAGATTTACCTCGTGATATTCACCAACACCCCTTATCACTCCAAAGTAGACGAGGATTTCTAACCTAGCACCACTAACCCAAACCTCCATCTCCAAAAGTAATCCTACCCGAGCTCCAAACCCCCCTTATAACTCCACTTCGGTGAACAAAGGATGCTATCTACTCAAATCCTCACCTTTTGCCTAAGTGTCATTTCCGATTTTCACTTAGCCTCTCTTTTATTTTCTTTTCATTTTTTTATTTTTTTTTCAATTTTTTTTCTTCATATAAACAGAATATACAAGGCGCATAATTCCCTTCCCCCCACACTTAAACTACACAGTGTCCTCAATGTTCAAAACAGTATATAGCAAGGACAGTTTAAATGTAAAAAGGAAAGGAAATAACGAAAGGTACCATCAATATCTTGGGCCGAATAGGATTACATTATGTTGGCAATGAGCTCGATCATATAGACTCTCATAAGATATAAGTGGACTCTAGCAGCCATTATGTCTACCCAAATAATGTAACGTAAGAGTTCACGTTTCCAATGGTACACTTCCATTTCTCCCTTTATCTCACGATGTTATATTGAACACAAGTCATGGTCCTCATCAACTTGTCTTTGTTCAATGCTTTCTCGATTCTGAGTATAATGATAATTCCAATCACATTGGGGTATGGCCATACACTTTAATCATTATCACTCATCGAGGGGTCCAAGCAAAACATCTCTCTTTCGAGGGACATATTCCATCTTGACTTATCATTCTTCCCATCATGAATCTGATCATGCCAAAGATAGCCTTTGTAGATATCGTGTTAAGATATCGTTTGACTAAAATAAAACATGACTTTCATCATATGTAAGGTCATGATAATCTCAGGTCTAGGGACTAAATGAAGTGACCTTATGAGATTTAATTATGACATTCGACCAAGACATAAATCTCATACGGGTCAAGTCCAATCACTTGTTCTCTAACAAGTACCCATAAATTTAATGTGCATCTCTATGCATATAATCATCATATGATTATCCATTAAGATTTATACTAATTATTCTCTTAATAATTAGGGACGGAGATTATTATAAACAAATATGCAAAACATATAATAATCAAACAATAAACATCTCATATAATAATAAATAATGTCAACACATAAGTCTATCAACTATAGGCCTAGGGCATAACACTAATAGTCTCCCACTTGCACTAGGCCCAATCTCCCATGTATCGAATACCCATGGACCTAACATGACCATCATGTTTAGCTTGCGAGAGAGCCTTAGTTAATGGGTCCGCCACGTTGTCATCAGTGTCTACTCTGCATATCTTTACGTCTTCCCTTTCACATATCTCTCGGATAATGTGGAAACGTTGAAGTATGTGTTTGGATCTCTGGTGTGACCTTAGTTCCTTTGCTTGTGCAATGGCACCATTGTTGTCACAGTAAAGTTCAATAGGATCTTTGATGCTTGAAATGACTTCCAAATCACTAATGAACTTTTTAATCCAAACGGCTTCCTTAGCTGCATCAGATGCCGCTATGTACTCAGCTTCGGTTGTAGAATCAGCGACGGTACTTTGCTTGGAACTTTTCCAACTGACAGTGCCTCCATTCAGCGTAAACAAAAATCCAGACTGCGATCTGAAATCATCTTTGTCGGTTTGGAAGCTAGCATCTGTGTAGCCTTTCACTACAAGATCTTCTTCCATTCCTCCAAAGACCAAGAATACATCCTTAGTTCTTCGTAAGTACTTGAGGATATTCTTGACTGCTATCCAATGTGGTTCGTCGGGATCCGATTGGTACCTACTCGTCATGCTTTGAGCACACGAAACGTCGGGTCTAGTACATAACATAGCATACATGATAGACCCAATTGCCGAAGCATATGAAATACCATTCATTCTCTTTCGCTCATCATTAGTCTTAGGACTTTGAGTCTTGCTAAGAGATATACCATGCAACATTGGCAAGTTTCCTCTTTTAGAATTTTCCATTTGGAATCTTCTAAGAATCTTGTCAATGTAAGTACTTTGACTTAAACCAATCATCCTCTTGGATCTATCTCTATAGATCTTGATACCAAGGATATATGCAGTTTCCCCCATATCTTTCATTGAAAAGCACTTTCCCAACCAAGACTTGACAGTCTGTAGTGCGGGAATGTCATTTCCAATGAGTAAGATATCGTCGACATACAACACTAAAAATAGTGCTACGCTCCCACTAATTTTCTTGTACACACAAGGTTCATTTTCGTTCTTGATAAAGCCAAACTCCTTGATTGCTTCATCAAAATGTAGATTCCAACTCCTAGAAGATTTCTTCAATCCATAAATGGATTTTTGCAACTTACAAACCTTGTTAGAATTTTCTGGACTGACAAAACCTTCAGGTTGTATCATGTATACATCCTCAAGTAACTTCCCATTAAGGAAAGCTGTCTTGACATCCATTTTCCATATCGCATAGTCATAATATGCGGCTATGGCAATTAAAATTCTAATAGACTTAAGCATGGTTACAGGCGAAAAGGTTTCATCATAGTCGATGCCATGAATCTGCATATATCCCTTAGCTACAAGCCTAGCCTTATAGGTGTGCACCTTCCCATCCATGTCGGTCTTCTTCTTGAAGACCCATTTGCACCCTATGTTTTTTACACCTTCTGGTGGATCAATGAAGTTCCAAACTTGATTATCAGTCATGGATTGTAATTCGGACTTCACAGCCTCTTGCCATTTTTTCGAATCAGGAGCGGACATCGCCTCTTGATAGCAAGTAGGTTCATCGTTTTAGATTAACTCCACTTCATCACTTTCCGTAACGAGAAATCCATATCTCTCGTGTTCGTATCGTGACCTACCACTTCGATGAAGAACTTGTGCATCTTGAACCGGTTCCACAACTACTTGTGAATTTGGTTCAGTCTCTACCATAGGTTCAATGTTGTTTTTGGGTTCTCGAATTTTTTCGAGATCTATTTTACTCCCACTGGTTCCTTTGCGAAGAAACTCCTTTTCTAAGAAAGTATCATTTCGAGCAATAAACACTGTGTTCTCGTTTCGGTTGTAAAAATAGTATCCTTTGGTTTCCTTAAGATAACCCACGAAAACACATTTATCAGACTTAGGTGCTAGCTTGTCAGAAGTTAACTTCTTGACATATGCATCGCAACCCCAAATTATCATGAAAGACAAACTAGGTTTTCTTCAATGCCACATCTCATATGGGGTCTTTTGAACCGATTTGGTAGGAACTCTGTTTATAGTGAAAGCAGCAGTTTCTAGTGCATGTCCCCAAAAGGATAAAGGAAGCTCAACTTGACTCATCATAGAACGAACCATGTCCAACAAGGTTCTATTCCTCCTCTCAAACACACCATTCCATTGTGGTGTTCCGGGTGGAAAGAGTTCTGAAACGATTCCACAACTCTTAAGATGAATGTCAAATTCTTGGCTCAAATATTCACCACCTCGATCGGATCAAAGTACTTTAATAGTTTTGCCAAGTTGGTTTTGCACCTCATTTTGAAATATTCGAAATATCTCAAACGATTCACTTTTATGTTTCATTAGATAAACATATCCAAATCTACTATAATCATCAGTGAATGTCAAGAAGTACCGAAATCCTTTCCTAGCATCGCTACTCATAGGCCCACATACATCGGTATGTATGAGTCCTAATAAGTCGCCCGCCCTTTCACCAGTTTTGGTAAATGGGTCCTTGGTCATCTTACCAAGTAAACAAGACTCGCATGTCTCATATGATTCATAATCATGTGAGTCTAAAAATCCATCTTTGTGGAGTTTAGAAATGTGTTTCTCATTTATATGGCCAAGATGACAATGCCATAAGTAAGTATGGTTTACATCATTGGGTTTAGATTTCTTGTTAATGTTATAGACATCATTATCACGATTTTCAACATCAAGGATATAAAGGCCATCGAATGAAATAGCAGTACAATAATGTGTATCACTCTTGTAAATGGAAAACTTCTTATCACATATAAGAAAATTAAAACCTTCATTATCCAAACATGAAATCGAAATAATATTCCTACTAAAAGCTGGAACGTAATAAGAATTGTTCAAAACAAGTATTAGTCCGCTAGGTAAAGTAAATTCATAAGTTCCTACGGCTAATGCAGCAACTCTTGCTCCATTCCCCACACGTAGGTCCACTTCACCTTCCTTAAGCATCCTTCTGTTCTTTAGACCCTGTACATTTAGACAAATGTGAGTTCCACATCCGGTATCCAATTCCCAAGAACTAGAAGTATATAGGAATATATCTATAACAAAGATACCTGAAGTCGAAGCAACTCCTTTGCTCTTCTTTAGTGCTTCCTTGTATTTTGTGCAGTTTCTCCTCCAATGTCCAATCTCATTGCAATGGAAGCAGACTGCGTCCTCTTGGGAATTGGGCTTAGCCTCTTTAGGCTTGGCAGCCTCTTTGGGTTTGGAAACATTTGCCTTAGGATTAGCAACCTTTGCCTTTCCCTTACCCTTGAAACCCTTCCCCTTGTTAACCATCAGCACTTGATCGGTTTTCTTCTCGACAATATTGGTTTCCGCAGTGTTCAACATTTGAACTAACTCGGAAAGGTGTTTATTCATTCCACCCATGTTATAGTGCATTATAAATTACTAAAACTTTTGGGCAATGAATTCAATATTATGTCGGTAGCCAACTCTTGGCTAATTGGAAAACCAAGCCTTTCAAGATGCTCAATGTGGCCCTTCAACTTAAGAGCATGGGGACCAACAGCTTGTCCGTCACTCATCTTGCATGAGGTCAAGACCTTAACTGTGTTGTACCTTTCTTGCCTAGCTTGAACTTGGAACATTTCCATCAGTCAATTGTTCAGATCAACTGTCCCCAAGTGCTCAAGAACCTTCTGAAGGTTCTTGCACATGGCGGAGAACATGAGGCATCCAACATTTGTAGAGTCACGCTTGTGCTTCAGATATTGATCCTTCACTGCCCTAGTAGCATTGGCAATAGGTTCAGGTGGAATAGGTTCCTCGAGAACGTACAGTTTTTCCTCTTACCTGAGAACAATTCTCACGCTACGGATCCAATCCATATAGTTTGTACCATTCTCTTCCAACTTCTCCTTCTCAAGGAGATATCGCAGTGACAGATGATTATTGTTTGATGCCATTTATTCTATAAAAAGATATACATAAAATATGAACACATATAAGTAAACATATCATATGAGAAGTATAATGCATTTACATAAAATGCTCCTACTAAATTATACACCTTCCGATGCAAATAAGCATAATATACATTTAATGGGCTAAGATCCAACTTTAATTTAATTTCAAGTTTGCTATGGCAAACCGCTCAAAACTAAATTAATTAGGTAGAAACATCAATCATATCACATATATGACTCTTAGATCTTTTATGAGATTTATTCAAGACATCATATATCTAGGCATATTTTAATCTCATCTTATGCCTTGGGTCCAAAACCATTTTGATAACCAATTAAGTTCATTCACTTTAAACGTATAGGAACCACCATTTCCTCATCTTGCTCGCATTCGAATTAGAATCAAAGTACCTTGCTATGGAAAGCCCACCCAAAACTATCCGAATGGTCTCAAGTGTTTTAATCATGAATTGGCATAAAGAACTTAAAAGTTAAATGAAGGTTCTTTAAAGTAGATTATAAGCATATCAGCAAAGATAGTCATAACTGTGCACTAGGTAAGTTCCCAGGAAGATAGGTGAGCCACGAGGACTACTTAAGTACCAAATCTCTCCTTCGACAGAACTTTCCTAGACATGCACAATCAGAAATCAGCTATGATTTTGCAACATAATCAATACCTTTTACAAACAATCAATTTCCTTTTAGACTTTGCGTTAATATGACTTGTTTCTATAAACAATCATAAACCAAAATCTTAATGTTTCAATCTAAACATTTAGGAAATCATAATACAATGTTTCAACTAAACATCTAAAATTCTTAATACATAAGAACACATAATTCATGCATCGCAACAATTAATAAAATCATATTTTAATTAACTAAGCATGCATAATCAATGAATTAATCTAGCATAGCCCTATAAAATTGATTTCCATAAATTTATAGCATCCAGATTAATACATAAACATATCAGATTGTAAACACATACACAGATTAATAGGATTGTTCAACAAATTGATTTTACCCAGATTGGGCTTGTTTTGTCGCGTGAAAGAGACTCCCAGAGTCCTAATGTGTCGCACGACCTAGAGAGGCCATCAGACAAACTCTGTCACGTGACACTGGCAAGTAGTGTCGCGTGACACCAGATTACCAGTTTTGCAGATTTGCAGAATTCAATCAATTCTAAATCACATAGCAATTAAATCATGTAAACGACTTTTAACAGATTTAATTCAATATCAATAGAACAAGATTTAGGCATATTGTTTCAAAAACAATCAATCTATCGCATACATAACATGCAAAATAACATATAAACAATTTATATTACTTTTCTAACATGTTAAATCAAACTTAATCATACGAACGAGGCTCTGATACCACTGCTGGGTTTTATGGGTCCATGCGCAGCGGAATTAATCATCTAATTAACACAAAACCCAAGAGCCTAGGATCCGTTCTATACAATTAAATTGAAACCTATGAGATAGAAATAACCAACCTTGAACGCTTTCAGTTTTTGAGCTATCGAACGATTTGATTATGTGATTTCGAATCACAAACTTCGTTCTTCAGATTGCTTGAACTATAGGCCTTGATCGATGAATGAGCAAACACCCTCTTTTGGTATCCACACCTTTGAATGAACCAAGAAAAGCTTCTTGAAGATTGCTAGATATCTTAAACCTATGAAGAATATTGAGAGTATATGTTGTGAATTTCTTTTCAGAATTTTGGCGAGCTTTTTAGGGATGACAGACTGTTATATTTATACTACTTTAGCATCAATATTTGTTTCCTAATCAAATTAGGAAACCAGTCCGAAAATACCTCTGTGGTCTTAGAGTGTCGCATGACCAGACGAGTCCCATGGACTAGTTCTGTCGCGCGATACATTAAGTCACATCAGGTTTCTCTCAATCATTCTTCCTCTGGTTTATTCAATTCATTCTAGTTGTGTGTGACCCAATAGGATTACATTATGTTGGCAATGAGCTCGATCATATCGACTCTCATAAGACATAAGCGGACTCTAGCAAGCCATTATGTCTACCCAAATAATGTAACGTAAGAGTTCACGTTTCCAATGGTACACTTCCATTTCTCCCTTTGTCTCACGATGTTATATTGAACACAAGTCATGGTCCTCGTCAACTTGTCTTTGTTCAATGCTTTCTCGATTCTGAGTATAATGATAATTCCAATCACATTGGGGTATGGCCATACACTTTCATCATTATCACTCATCGAGGGGCCCAAGCAAAACATCTCTCTTTCGAGGGACAAATTCTATCTTGACTTATCATCCTTCCCATCATGAATCTGATCATGCCATAGATAGCCTTTATAGATATCGTGTTAAGATATCGTTTGACTAAAATCAAACATGACTTTCATCATATGTAAGGTCATGATAATCTCAGGTCTAGGGACTAAATGAAGTGACCTTATGAGATTTAATTATGACATTCGACCATGACATAAATCTCATACGGGTCAAGTCCAGTCACTTGTTCTCTAACAAGTACCCATAAATTTAATTTGCATCTCTATGCATATAATCATCATATGATTATCCATTAACATTTATACTAATTATTCTCTTAATAATTAGGGACGGAGATTCTTATAAACAAATATGCAAAATATATTATAATCAAACAATAAACATCTCATATAATAATAAATAATGTCAACACATAAGTCTATCAACTATAGGCCTAGGGAATAACACTAACAAACCCCTCCCACATAAAACTCTCAGTCAAACACTCTCATATCCGACCCACAAACTCGTAGAAGATAGAGCCGAAACCAAACGTTGGTAAACTCTCCTTCTAACCTGATAGCTTCAAACCTTAACGGTCTTTTTAATTTCCACAAGCACACGGGCTATGGCAGTATAGTGAGTGCAAGTACAAGTCGATCCCACGAGGACAGGGTTTACTTTGTATGATACTCGTCTTTATATAAATATATAGAAAATATGATTGGGGGGATATTGTTGGGTTTTGGGGTTACAAACGCAGCGGAAGAACTTAGAAATAACTAGCAAAACCCTAGCCCTTAGATCCGTCTAGCATGAAGAGATTAGAAAAACATGAAATAGAATTACATACCTTGAATGCGATTTAGTTTGTCAAAATAGATCTTCAAAATTCAAGCCTAGAATTTTGATGTCGAATCGGATCTTCTTCTACCTTGTTCAAACTTGATGACGAATCAATTAACGGAGATCTTCAAGCCTTAGGTGATAAAGCAACCTCCCTCTAATGGTGATCCACACGTGAACAGACCAAGAACGCTTCTTGTTGGATTGCTAGATGATCCTCTTGATTATTGAATCAATATTCAATAATCAAAGCCAAAACAATGGAATAATTTGAGAGCCTTTTGATTCTTAATCAAGATCAAAATCTAGAGTTTCATAAACCTAGAATGATGATGTGAGAGTGGTAGTTTATGGCTGCACAAAGGTTGTTTTTATATCACATATAAACCCCTAATCATATTAGGGTAGGATTCTTTGTCAACCAAAACCAAACCGTACAAGGAAAACATGAACTGGTCAAAATCCACTAAGGGCACGACTCGTGCTCCTGGGCACGACTCGTGCCATGAGTCATTCCAGGCAAATCACGAGTGCCCCAAGCCAAAAACCATTCGTGTCACGAGTCGTGACTAAAATTGCACTCGTGCTGGTTTTAGGAACGAGTCGTGCCCAAAGGCACGAGTCGTGCCCACCCCACAAAGTCAACAAGTCAACGACTTTCCTTAGTGGCATCAAAACGCAGTCATATCACTGCTCCTGTCACAACTCGTGCTCAAGGACAGGAGTCATGCCTTTCCCTAAATTTTCCAATTTTCAGCTAATGATCAATTCGTTCTTTGTGTGTGACCCAATAGGAATTATATTATGTTGGTAGTGAGCCAAAACATGACCTCACAAGACATAAGTGGTTTCTAGCAAACCATTATATCCACCCAATTAATATAACATCAAAGCTTGATTCCTCGATAGATCAAATGTCACAATCCCTTTGTCCATGATGTCCTAATGAACATGAGTCATGGTCCATGTCAACTAACATGTTCAATGCTTTCTCAATTCTGAATATGTTGATAATCCTAATGCATTTGATCTCTATCAAATCACTTGAGTGTGGCCACACATTTCATCATAACTATTCATCGAGGGGCCCAAGCAAACATCTCTCTCAAACGGAAAGGGACAAATCCCGTCTTGACTTATCATTCTTCCCTACATGAATCCAATTGTGCTAACATAGCCCTTATTGCTATTCGATTAAAGACAATGTTAGACTATATCAAACACAATGTTCATTATGTGGAAGACGATGATAATCTCAGGTTCAAAGGATTCAATGACACGACTATCATGAGATTTAATTATGACAACAGACCATGTCATAAATCTCATAAGTAGGTCATGTCCAATACTTGTTCTCTAGCTAGTATCCATAAGTCTAATGTGCATCTCCATGCATATAATCATCTCCATGATTATCCATTACCAACTTATACTATTTGTTCTCAACAACTAGGGACGCAGTTCAATATTATAAATATGCAAACATATATTGAACAAAATAAACATGCCCTACAATAAATTATAAATATGATACATAATGGTTCAAGTTAAACATAACTATAGCCTAGGGCACTACACCAACAATCTCCCACTTACACTAGGCTCCATCTATGTATCGAATACCCATGGACCTCACATGACCATCATGCTTTGCTTGTGCTAGGGGCTTTGTAAGCGGATCCCCAATGTTATCATCGGTTGATACTTTTCATATCTTAACATCTCCCCGATCAATGTACTCTTGAATGAGATGGAAACGTCTAAGTATGTGTTTGGATCGCTGATGTGACCTTGGTTCCTTTGCTTGCGCAATGGCACCATTATTGTCACAATAAAGTTCCACCGGATTAGTGATACTTGGAACAACATCCATGTCACTAATGAACTTCTTGATCCAAACTCCCTTCTTAGCTACATCGGATGCCGCTATATATTCGGCCTCAGTAGTAGAATCGGCAATAGTACTCTTCTTGGAACTCTTCCAACATATCGCACCTTCATTAAGCATAAACACAAATCTCAATTGCGATCCTAAATCAACCTTATCGGTTTGGAAGCTAGCATCTGTGTAACCTCTTACAACAAGATCTTCTTCCATCCCTCCAAATACCAAGAACGCATCCTTAGTCCTTCTTAAGTACTTAAGGATCGTCTTGACTGCCATCCAATGGTTCTCACCAGGATCAGATTGGTATCGACTCGTCATGCTCAAAGCATACGAGATTTCGGGTCTAGTACAAATTATGGCGTACATGATAGATCCAATAGCCGAAGCGTATGGAACTTCATTCATCCTCTTTCACTCATCAGTTGTCATAGGACACTGTGTAT
Organism: Adenophora triphylla var. japonica; assembly: GCA_022495995.1. Taxonomy (NCBI): domain Eukaryota; kingdom Viridiplantae; phylum Streptophyta; class Magnoliopsida; order Asterales; family Campanulaceae; genus Adenophora; species Adenophora triphylla. The sequence goes on from JAFEMH010001378.1 coordinate 477,120, forward strand.
TGCTAAGAGTAACACCATGACCCATTGGCAAGTTGCCTTTCTTAGAATTTTCCATTTTGAATCTTCTAAGAACCTTGTCAATGTAGGTACTTTGACTCAAACCAATTATCCTCTTAGATCTATCTCTATAGATCTTGATACCAAGGATGTAAGCACAAGGTTCATCTTCATTTTTGACAAAACATTTCCAATGAGTAAGATATCATCGACATACAATAAGAGAAATAGTAATACGCTCCCACTGAATATCATGTATACACAAGGTTCATCTTCATTTTTGACAAAACCAAACTCTTTGATTTTTTTGTCAAAATGATGATTCCAACTCCTAGAAGCTTGCTTCAATCCATAAATGGATCTCTGCAACTTGTACACCTTGTTAGAATTTCTTGGATCGACAAAACCTTCGGGTTGTGTCATATACACATCCTCAAGAAGTTTTCCATTAAGGAAAGTGGTTTTGACATCCATTTGCCATATCTCAGAGTCATAATACGCAGCTATGGCAGTCAAAATTCTAACAGACTTAAGCATCGCAACAGGCGAGAAGGTTTCATCATAGTCTACACCATGAGTCTGCCTATATCCCTTTGCTACAAGCCTAGCCTTGTAAGTGTGCACCTTCCCATCCATGTCAGTCTTCTTCTTGAAGACCCACTTTCACCCTATGGTTTTTACACCTTCGGGTGGCTCAATCAAGTTCCAAACTTGATTATCCGACATGGATTGCAATTCGGATTTCATGGCTTCTAACCATTTATCCGAATCGGGATCGGACATCGCCTCTTGATAGGAAGTAGGTTCTTCATTCTCAATGACTTCCACTTCATTACTTTTTAACATGAGAAACCCATATCTTTCGAATGCGGATCGTAACCTATCCGATCTACGATGGACTTGTGGATCTTGAACCAGTTTCATAACTTCTTGTGGACTTGGTTCAGTCTCTACTATCGGTTCCTTGTTATTTTCGGATTTTTGAATTTCTTCAAGATCAATTGTACTCCCACTAGATGCTTTATTAAGAAATTGTTTCTCAAGAAAAGTACCATATTGAGCAACAAACACTTTGTTCTCAATGCAGTTGTAAAAATAATACCCTTTGGTTTCCTTAGGGTAACCAACGAAAATAACCTTGTCAGATTTAGGTGCTAACTTATCAGAGACAAGTCTCTTCACATAAGCTTCGCAACCCCAAATCTTCATGAAATACAAACTAGGTTTTCTTCCATGCCACATCTCATGTGGGGTCTTAGGAGCCTATTTAGTAGGGACTCTATTCGGTGTGAACGCAGCAGAGTCTAATGCATGTCCCCAAAAGGATATATGAAGGTCTACTTGACTTTTCATCAAACAAACCATATCTAATAGGGTTCTATTCCTCCTCTCGGAAACACTATTCCATTATGGCATTTCAGGTGGAGTTAACTATGAAACAATTCCACAGTTTTTGAGATGATTGTCAAACTCTTGGCTCAAATACTCACCACCACGATCGGATCAAAGTGCTTTAATTATTTTGCCAAGTTGATTTTGTACTTCATTTTGAAATGTTCTAAAAATCTCAAACGATTCACTTTTGTACTTTATCAGATAGACCCATATCTAGATAAGTCATCGGTGAATGTAATGAAATACCGAAATCCTCCCCTAGCAATGCTGCTCATTGGTCTGCATACATCAGTATGTATTAGGCCCAATAAGTCACTAGCCCTTTCACTACTCTTAGTGTAGGGTGGTTTGGTCATTTTGTCTAATAAATAAGAATCCCATATCTCATATGATTCATAATCATGTGAGTCTACATTCCATCTTTGTGGAGTTTAGAGATGCGTTTCTCGTTTATATGACCAAGACGGCAATGCCACATGAACGAGTTGTTCACGTCATTCGGTTTAGACTTCTTGTCCACATAATAAACATTTTCAATACTATTTTGTTTCTCATCAACATCAAGAACATAAAAGCCATTAAATGAATTTGCAATACCATAAAGCATATCATTTAAATAAATATAAAACTTCTTATTCTTAATAAGAAAATTATACCCTTCATTATCCAAATAAGAAACTGAAATAAAATTCCTACTCAAATTCGGAACATAGTAACAATTGTTCAAAACAAGTACTAAGCCACTAGGTAAAGTTACATCATATGTCCCTACGGCTAATGCGGCAACTCTTGCTCCATTCCCCACACGTAGGTCAACTTCACCTTGTTTGAGCAGCTTTCTATTCCTTAGTCCCTGCACATTTAAACAAATGTGAGATCCACAACCGATATCTAATACCCATGAACTAGAAACAGAAAAGAAAATATCTATCATATAGATACCTGAATTAGAAGCAATCGTATTGCCCTTCTTCGCCTTTAGGCCTTCCTTGTAAGCCTTGCAGTTGCGCTTCCAATGACCAACCTCTTGGCAATTGTAGCAAACCGCATCCTTTTGGGACACTTTGGAATCCTCTGCGGCAACGACAACATTTGCCTTAGGTTTAGCACACTTGCTTTACCTTTGCCATCTTTCTTGAACCCTTTGCCTTTGTTAACCATTAACACAGTATCGGTTCGGGGCTTCTTGATATTCTTCTCTGTGGTCTTAAGCATCGCATGCAATTCTGAGAGATTTTTATCCATGCCGGTCATGTGATAGTGCATAATGAAATGACCATAACTTTCAGGCAATGAATTTAATATCAAATCTATAGCGAGTTCCAAACTCATCGGATTGCCAAGCCTTTCAAGACGCTCAATGTGACCCTTCATCTTAAGGACATGAGCTCCCATCGATTGCCCCTCTTGCATCTTGCATGCAGTTAGGGCCTTAACTACATCAAACCGCTCATTTCTTGCTTGCACTTGGAATATTTTCTTTAAGCGTTCCGCAAGATCAAATGATGTCTCTATGTGCTCAAGGTCCTTCTTATAGTGGCAAGCATAAGGCATGCAACATCTGTAGAATCATCATTATGTTTCTTATGTGCATCCCTATCTGCCCTAGAAGCATTTGCAGCAGGTTGAGGTGGAATGGGTTCATCGAGAATGTACAGTTTCTTCTCTTGCCTTAGAACAATTCTAAGGCTTCTGATCCAATCAGAATAGTTTTACCGCTCTCTTCAAGCTTGTCCTTCTCAAGGACTGATCACAATGACAGGGGTTGTTTATTGTGATTAGCCATTCTACAATAAAATATGCAAACAATATAAGCATATATCAATATCAACACATTTATCATCTAAGAGCAAATAATGTATTTCATAAATACTCCCATTAAATTATACACATTCAAATACAAACATGTATCATATAATCATAGTAGGCTAAGATCCATATTTCACTTGATTTTGGTTTAACTGAGTCAATGCCAGAAATCAAGCTATTTAGGTAGAAATATCAATCATATTACTATATGACTCTTAGATCTTTTATGAGATTTCCTTAGACATCATATGTCAAAAAACATGTTTTAAATCTCATCTATGCCAAGGGTCAAATCTCATTTGAAAGCACCAATTAAGTCAAAATATTTTTCAAACGTATGGGACATGGAATGATGCACCTAACTGAGTCAAAATTACATCAACCATTATCTTATCTTGATCACAAATTAAGATATAAGATGCACCCAACTGAGTCGAAACTACATCAAATACCCTAAAATATCACAAGTGTTCTTTCTAATCAAGGAATGGCAAAACACTTAAATATTTAGAAGGTTTTCATATTGTAACAAACATTGCATGGTTGTAACATAAATCTCATGGTTGTAACATAAATTTCATACAAACAATTTGATTCAATTTTGAGAAATTACAAAATTAATTTAATCATATTAAACAAATCATCAACCTATGTGATAAACTAATCATATTAATCCATCATAAATCATAACCATGGCATATCATATATACTTGTTTTTCATAAAAACAAAACACACAAAATCTAGATCTATTTCATATAGCATGGATAGCAAATAATCAAATTAAATCTAGCATGCCAATTTCAATCCTAATCATGGCAAGATAGGGCTCTGATACCACTGTTGGATTTTGGGGTTACAAACGCAGCGGAAGAACTTAGAAATAACTAGCAAAACCCTAGCCCTTAGATCCGTTTAGCATGAAGAGATTAGAAAAATATGAAATAGAATTACATACCTTGAATGTGATTTAGTTTGTCAAATAGATCTTCAAAATTCAAGCCTAAAATTTTGATGTCGAATCGGATCTTCTTCTTTGTTCAAACTTGGCGATGAATCAATTAACGGAGATCTTCAAGCCTTAGGAGATAAAGCAACCTCCCTCTAATGGTGATCCACACGCGAACGAATGGGCCTATCTCTTAAGGTTCTGTTAATGGTAATCCCGCATGTCACGAACGGGCAACCCGGCTTATCTCTCGAGGTTTCCATATAAGTAGTAAGAATCCATTAGTGTTTGTAAAGTCCACATACTTTCCATTCAAATAACACCCCTAGACCATTAAACTACGCTCGTGATTAATGAAACCTAGTTTACTTCATTTGGTTTGGCTAATTGAGATTCACATCTACGTCCTTCTCTCAATTAACTAGGGTTCTACGAATACGAACGTCTTTATATTTGTAGGATTTTAAGAATAATATGAAGAAATTGTTTTAAGATGAAAATGTCAAAAATCAAGGATGATACGCTAAGTTGTGCTAACTACTCATGGGTGAAGGCCTAGCACAAGTATTTTAAGATCAACACAGCCTATCTCTTGAGGGTCAATTTATAGGTATTCTTGTCTGTCACACGAGTAACCCGGTTCACCTCTCGAGGGTTCCGTTTTAACCAAAATCCTTTAAGTCCAAGTCATACTCATGTATTCTCCACTAAAGGATCATCCCTAGGTCTTTAAACTACCCTTGTGATTAATGACCTAGTTCAATTCTTAGGATTCCGCTAATCAAGATTTTTCACTTGATCAAATAAGGTTATACAATTAAGGACGTCTCCCTATTTATAAGTATTAAGATTAATAAGAAGAGAATTTAATTGACATGAAGAGGAAGCATGAATTATAAATTATCGAGTTTCCAACTCTGAGAAATGGAGGATTACTCACTAGCCATTGATATTATCATAATAAAAGAAGTAAGTAGAGAAATAGAGATAAGGGAAGAGATACTAATTCATAATAAACTTTTGAGCAACAACGCTCAATCTTGAAGAAGGTGTGTGGAGAAGTAGCTGAAACTGGAGAGGTGTCATCCGGTTTGAAGGATGATGGAATGCAGGAGGAAGGTACAACATCTCAATGGCCGCAGCCACCCTGTGAAGGTTTCAAAAAATGGTTCTTTAGTTTTAAACTTTTGGTTTGATGACGGGCTGCGTCCCGGGAGGTTTGAAAAAACAATTTAATGCTTTTGGGTTTGTAATGGTCCATAAGGGCCATAAATAATTTGCTTTTTAAGTGTTGGGTTGGTTCAACACTTTAGGTTTCTAGGGTAAGTAAAAACTTTTTTAGGCTTGAAAATATTTTCTGGTAGGGGTAAACTTTTGAAACAGTAATGGAAGGTTGAAATGCTTAGTTTATTCGGAGATGTCGTCACCTTGCGATGGATGTAAAAATCCTTGCATTTGCTTTGATTGACATGTAAATGTCAATAACCTTTTGTTCTTAGGTGACATACATATGTCATAACCAAATTGTAAAAAATCTTAGGGTCAAACACATTGGTTGAGTGGAAATGGGTAATTCGTATATATTAAACATATGGGACCATCACACACCTCAATCAAGGTTGACATCGTGTTCTCTAGGCGAGGTGTATAAACCTTATTGAGATGAAAGAAAGTAATTTCTTTAAACCTTTGAAGGGATTATGTACCTTTAACTGAGGTGAGATGGCCAGTCTCAAGCGGTTGTCTTCATGAAATGTTTTGAGATAATGACCACTGTCTTGCTAGCATTAAGATGTCACCTTCTTGGAGCGGTGTTGACATCTCAAGGTCGCATGGTTTATTTGAATGCTTCGTGTTTTCTTGCAAAACAGTAAATGTTCGAACAATAAACAAAATTGAAAAACACTTTTATTGAAATAAAACAGTAAAATTCATACCTTAGTTTTATTTGTATTGAAATGTTGTTATTGAAACTTACATAAAGTAGGACTTGAGGTGGATGGCATTCCAGCTCCGGGGAATCCTTGCTCCATCTAAGGTTGATAGCCAATACGAACCCTTTCCTGCCTCAGCATCCACCAAGTATGGTCCTTCCCATTTAGGGGCCAACTTCCCAGCATTGAGCTCTCTTGTATTTTGAAATACTTTGCGTAGGACCAGATCACCAACCTGGAACTTCCTCAATCTGACATTCTTGTTGTAGGACTTAGCAATTTTATGTTGATATGCCGCCATCCTGATCTTGACTAAATATCTTAACTCGTCAACGGTATATAAATCATGACTCAGGCTGGCGTCGTTCTGCACAGGTGTCAACAACCCATATCTGGCAGTAGGGACGACAACTTCTGCAGGGATGACAGCTTTTGCACCAAATACTAAGGAATATGGGGTCTGACATGTTGCATTCTTTGGTGTTGTTCTATCTGCCCAAAGGACAAATGGAAGCTCTTCTGCACATCTTCCCTTCTTTTGATGTAGCCTCTTCTTTAAGTTGTTGATGATAATCTTGTTAC